>CM021105.1:491326316-491764364 GCA_007115665.2 Sequoiadendron giganteum | reverse complement strand
TCCCTCCAAAAGGGTTTGTACATCCAACAAGGCATTTAAACCTCTTACATGTCCTTTTTCCTTGAGCCAAGTGGCATTTAATTCATCCTTCATCTACCTCCAACAAGCCAACTTTCAAATTTTAAATTTTAATCTAATAGGGTTTATCATTCACATTGACCAAAATATGCTCCACCTCCTTCCATTAGCATCTTGACAAGTGGCATAATTCCATTGGTCCATCTTTCATCCCACATTTATCCTATTCTTCAATCCTCCATCCTTCTTTGTTATAAAAAGAGGCCTCCTCTATTGCATTTGATCATCCACAATCCATGTAAGATTACCATGCTCATTTGGATCCATGAATCTTAGGCATTTTCATCCATTTTTCATCCACATTTAATCTTTCATAGCTAGGTTATGGAGGATTTTTCATCAAATATCATCAAAGATTGCAAGGAATTGGGAAAGGGCTATTTTCCACATCAAAATAGCACCAATTCCCCCATGGGATTGAGAGTTTGAGCATTTGAATAAGATTTAATTTTCCTTCATTTGTGTTCTTCCTTTTATTTCTTGTTCTTCATGGTTCAAATGAATCTTATGGGGAATGTTGATTTAGACTTTTATAATGACTAATTTTGTGTTGTTTGTTCATGATTCTGTAGGTCTAGGATCACCATTCATAGTTGGAAGAGCCAAAACTTCTTTAAGTTTTGTTCTTTTTCCCTATTTTATGGATCATTTCGATCTAAAAACTTGTATGCACATAGAAATTTATTAATATCATAGCCAATTTGATAGCTACCTATCTCATGAAAAATCTTGTAGTTGGTTACAATTAGTTCATCTAAACAAGCCTGTATAGTGCACCATTTAAGGGTGTATGCAAAAACTACTCGGTGTCCAAACTAAAACCCTCTCGCTAAAAGCTCGAACCATTTTGTATGTAGCTGTGAAGTAATCTTGTGAAATATAAAGTGGTTTTATTTGATTTAATTAATACTTTGGGGCATGGATGGAGAATAACCGAGAGAATTTTTTTAATTCTAGTATTTTTTATGCTTTATTTTAGAATAGATAGTTAAATTATTTAAAACTATTCCAAAAAATTCGTGAATGGATGTAAATTTATTGAAAACCTTTCGTTTTAGTATAGAATTTATGAATTCTTAAAGATAAATCTACTTAAGTGATAGCATATAAAATTGTTAATGTTCATGAAATATTATTTCAAATCTTTCGGTTTCATGATATTTACTCTTGGGATTCAAATTTAAAAATCAGTGTCTTGTATAAGTATGATATCTAAAGAACATAGTCCCTTTGAGATTAATAAAAAATTCAAATCATACCCTGAAGTGAACCTAGTGTGATCATGACCTAATTATCGGAGACATGGGATTCAACAGGGTCAATCTTTTTGTTCTATTTAGGTAGATTTCCCCTTTGAGATTGTCTTGTTCCATATCTTCAATAATAATAGGCTTCTTCGTGATTTTTCTATTGAGTTTTTTATTCGACATTGCTAATGTGAGTGAAATCATTGTCAATAGGAATTGGCGCTAGGAGCGCTAGGAGGGTCGTCATTTTCTCTGAAATTTTATCTAGTCGTGAGTTTTAAAATCTTGTAAAGTAAAGTTAAAGACAAGCTAGTATTTCAATATGGAAGTTGAGAAACTTGTGAAAAAAATTAACTAGAAATTATATCCTTTAAGTTTTCTCATGTTTGGTAGGGTCACCAAATGTAAAATTCATGATACAACCAATCATGGTGAACTCGATTGTGAAATTTTATTTTCTAGGGTGATCTTAGCCACGCGTAAGATGATTTTGTTAACAAAATAAGTGTTAATTGCTAGAAGGAAATATTTGTTAGTGAGACTTGTGTGCAACCTTAGTAAAGCCAAAAATGTTAAAAAATCAACTAATGCATCAAAACAGTTGGATAACTACAATCATTACAACGAAAATCATAACAAGTTATAAGGAAATAAACAAGAATTTCAAGATTTCAGAATATTACATAAGAAATGAGGAAAAAAAAATGATGAGTCATCATTCTCCTTATACATGGAAAATTCGAATGAAGAAAAGAAGTGATAAAATCGAGTGAGAGACACGTATATTTTACCCCAAACAAAAAATATACAAGATAAAAAAGGAAATTTCCCTAAATTTATGCAAAATAAAGAATACCATTCTTTTACTTTTTCTCTCTGTAACAATAATATAAATTGTGATATATCCTGGTCTAACAAAGTGCAAAGTGAAGAAAAGAATGAAGATATGAAAATTCTCGGAGAAGAAAGTCAAAAAATGGATGCAACCATTCATGGAAATAAATAAAGTATAGAAACGAGCCATGAACTAGAGATAGAAGAAGGTAGG
This sequence comes from Sequoiadendron giganteum, assembly GCA_007115665.2. Lineage (NCBI taxonomy): Eukaryota > Viridiplantae > Streptophyta > Pinopsida > Cupressales > Cupressaceae > Sequoiadendron > Sequoiadendron giganteum. The sequence continues at coordinate 491,761,991 of CM021105.1, read as the reverse complement.
GTATGGTTGCATCAGAAAAAGAGTGTGCAATCAAAATTTAATGAGGTCATTTTCATACATATGAGCCAATTCATTGGTAAGTACTCCTTTGAATTTATGATTACCAAACACATAAAGTTTAGAATAATTCATTGTTGCAGTAGGATCGTTAAAAAAATTCTAAATGAATTTAAAGATAAGCCTATTGTAATTCATACCAAAATGACAATGGAAATAATTATAGAAATTAGAATTATCTATTTTGTTAGGGTTAATAGTTTTCTAGATTAGATGCCTGATTAGTTAGGATTAGTTTTTTTAAGGGTTTATTTCATTTTCTTTGCTTTTCTTTTCTTTTTCTTTTTCTTTTTTTTGGCCTCTGAATTTGCAACTTCTACTTAACTTGCCTTGCATACATGAGATTTAATCCAAAAATTTGTGAAGAGATACAGTGAAATGAAAAAATGATAAAACCATACACAGTAAATGCATCTTTGAAAGTACTAGAAGCTATATATATATTTGTGTGTGTGTGTCACATATATACATCATTATCAAAATTATTGTTTCAAAACATCAAAAATAGAAAAGAGGAAACCTAGTTGTAGGTGGTGGTGGTATTCATTCAGTCAATATGGGATGCCTCATCTATCAAAGGTAAATAACCTAGGAATCAAGGAATATCATCCATCGAGGGGATTCCAATGGTTAGGTGTGCTACAGATGAAATAGTATCTAGGTTATCCTAGTATTCAAGTCTCACTATCAAGTTGGCAGCTGAGTGAACATCTTCCATAGAAAGACATAAATCTAGAAGAGATACTAGAAAATGAGAAGCCACGTCAGAGTAAAAGTGAAAGTAGCAACTATATGCTATGTACTTTTCCCTGAGGACTAAGAATTTATTTGGTATAGTAGAACTGGAAGTCCTAATGAAGAAAAAAAATTCAAGCCTTGGAACTATGATACATCCTAAGAAAACATTCTAATGGAGAGAGAAGCTTAAAAAAATTGGAGTATCCATGGCCTAGAAGCAAATAAAAATAAAAATTCGAAGAAGAAAGATAAGAAAGTGTGTAAAGAATTCAAAAGGAAGAAATGTGAAATTTATAGAGATCCATGAGAGAGGTGTTGTGCATAGTTTCTTTGAGAGAAGTCTCGTAAATTGTAAGCAAGGTGGCAAGTTCACATTTGTTTCCAGAATGGAAGGTTAAACCAAATTAATTCTTTGCACATTGTTGATAAATTGTTTCAAAGTTGAGTAGTACGAAGATTTTGAATCAAGCAAGTTGAAGATTTCAAATTTAATAGTGGTATTTTCAAATTATTTTTGGATATATTAATTATGAAGGTGCTGGTATGTGTAGAACAAAAAAAAAAGAAAATTAAGCTGGTAAGGTAGTAAATGTCATCACGTGGATAGTTGGAAAGAAATGATACATTTAAATTCAAGTGTGTGACTTAAATGAAGAATAATGTGATCATGTTCTTATATAATCATGATAATATTGATCCATTGATGAGGTACAACATCATCAAATCAAAAGTGCTAGCTGAAATTTTAGTGATTGCCATAAGTATTTATCGGAATGGTGGTAACTAATGTTTCTAAATTTAGATTTAATTTGGTGATTAAATTGTTTTTTGCTAAATTTTAATTTATACATATATTTTAACATATAATGTTTTACAGTTAGCTAGGATTTGGCATAAGGTGGTAAAATTTAGCCGAAAATACACACCAATAGGGAATATTTTAAATGATTTTTTGGGAAATGGTGAATTGATGAGGGAATTTTCATTGAATGAAAACTAAAAAGGTAACCTTCTCTACCACTGTAATTCCCAACCTAATAGTGGGCTTAATTACCTACAAGTTGAAAATGAGTTGTTATTGAAATATCAGAAGTTTAAAATGACCTATCATTTTTGTATCTAAAAAAAGGAGAGATCAACTCTTTAGGCTATCCAAATAACTCTATTGGGGCTATAGACGACTGGTTGGTAGTAGATTTATGTTTTGGGGAATTACAAAGATAACCTTGTCGGGGTTATGGATGTTTGACTAACAGCAAGGCTCTATCCCTAGTTGGCTTTGGAGGATTACCATTTTATATATTTCAATGCAATGAACTAATTAGTTTTACTAAGTTCCAAAAATTGGAATTAATCACAGCACACATGGATGTTTCCGAGGATTTTTACTTTTTATGCCAGAATCTAGGTAAAGGTAAGGGTTATTGTTTTAAATATTTATAAATTCTAATTTACAATTGGCAATCTAATTTTAAAATTTTGTTTAAATTTGGCTTTATTGGTTGCAAGTTGTTGTGTGTCTCACAGCACACCCCAAGATTGAAAGGTTTGGGGACCCAACAATTTTTTTTAACTCTTATGGTATGAGCTAGTTGGTTGGAAGATCATGAGAGAAGAAAAGGGTAAAATAAATCTTTGATGTAAAGAATGATTCATAGTCAAGTGTTTTAGGTATTATATATCAGGAACCAGGAATGTTTGAAAGGTAGAAAAGGTGATGAGGATATAAGCCAAGCATTCTGGTCCAATATTGGAAGCCCGTGATAGAAGGAAGTCTGGTAAAACTGAAGTGCAAGGGAAGTTTATGGGTAAAGTTGAATACCAGGTACCGGGTATCGGGTTAAGATATAAAGTAAGGTTTTGAAATTTTGTGATTATCTAATGAGTCTAATAGTCCGGTGATCTGGTATATGTAAGGGGTAATCATACAAGAGTTTATGATGTTCTTTAGAAAGCATGTTATTTATGGAATTTTGTAATATAATATTTGAATAATGGTTTTATTTACACAAGATCTTTTATAAATCTTTTTTTAAGGGATTTAATGAGTGGAATTTGTGATCGTAGGAAATACAGATTGTGATGAAAATTTTGGCTATGGACAGTTAGGAAAACCAAATTTGTAAATGAATTTTAAGGTGTTACTAGGTTTAGTGATACACTTTAGAGGCTCATACTTGGATAATTTTTTTTTCAAAGAAGTGTCAGATACTAGGAACCTAGGACTTTAGAGTCTAAGCATGCAATAGAGGACTATACTCATTTTGAGAGCTACCTATTCTTGGAATGTTCAAATCAAGGATGAACTTGGAGTGTAGGAATTGAATTTCCACTACATCAGCTTGAATATATTTGGTAATTTCTTACACTCAAATGAGCGGATTAGTTTGGTTACATAAAGGAACCTTGATAATAAAAGATTAAAACATGAAGAGCTTCAATGAGCAGTCAAAGTCAATTTCAAGGGCTTCAATTGTAATTTCTTGGTCAATCACTATCTTCCACGTGTTTTGATATGATTCATCCCTTAAATTATTTATTTATTTATCTTATAATTTATGTGCCTTGTGTTCTATAAAAGGCCGAAGGATATTCTTTTTAAGTTAAGTTCAGAATTTGTGGATGTCAAAAGAGCCAAAAATTCTTTAGGTTTTGTTCTTTTTTCCTATTTTTGGATCATTTCGGTCTAAAAACTTGTATGCACATAGACATTGATTAATATCAGAACTAATTTGATAGCTACGTATCTCATGAATCTTTTGTAGCTGGTTTCAGTTAGTTTGGTTGAACAAGCTTGTATACTACACTATTTAAGGGTGTATGCAGAAACTACTCGATGTCAAAACTAAAACCCTCTCTCTAAAAGCTCGCACCATTTTGTATGTAGTTGTGAAGCAATTTGGTGAAATATAAAGTGATTTTACTTGATTTAATTAATTCTTTGGGGCATGCTTGGAGAATAATCAGGAGAAAATTTTTAAATCCAGTAATTGTATGCTTTATTTTAGAATAGATGTTTAAATTATTTGAAAATGTTTCAAAAAATAGATGAATGGATGGAAATTTATTTAAAATATTTCGTTTTAACATAGAAATATTGAATGCTTAAAGCTAAATCTACTTAAGTGATAGAAAATGAAACTATTAATGTTCATGAAATATTATTTCAAATATTTTGGTTTCATGATATTTACTCTTGAGATCCAAATTTAAAACTCAATGTCTAGTAGAAGTATGATTTCTAAAGAACATAGTCCCTTTGATATTAATAGAAAATTAACATCATACCCTAAAGTGAACCTAGTATGATCATGACCTCATTACCAAATACTTGGGATTGAACATAGTCAATCTTTTTGTTTTGTTTAGGAAAATTTCCCCTTTGAGATTGCCTTGTTCCATATCTTTCAAGAAGAATAGGCTTCTTCATGGTTTGTATGTGGATTTTTTATTTGACACTACTAATGTGATTAAAATCATTGTCAAGAGGACTCACAACCTTTAGTTGTGAACAACCAAAACCTTTAGAAGTTTGTGTATTAATGAGTCTAGAGCAAGTTGATAAGCTTGTTGAGATGAAAAGAAAGGCTACTTGGTTTGATGATTTTAAGAAGAAGATTGGGGAACTTCTAGAGGAAGGATACAAAAAGTATGAATAAGCTCTTACTTTTCTTGATTAAATCAAATAAAAGACTAAAGAATGGTGGGAAGAGGAGGAGAAGTACCAAAAGTTTTTGAAAGAGTTGAAAACAATTGATAGAAAACCCAAGGAAATGTTGATCCAATCAAGAATCTTAGGTGATAAGGATCTTGAATATCTCAAGAAGGCTATTATAATCACTATCTTCAAGTCTAAAGTACTAATTGAGCATAGGGAAATTCTCCTCAAAGATCAATATGATAAAAGGAAACATACAAGTATATTTGACGATATTGTTGCACAAGTTACTACTGAATATTTTACTCAAAGTGGACGATGGAGTTCGTTACAAGAAATAATTCATATCTAGGATAAATAGTTGGAACAACTAATTAATGAGGGTGATGGACCTGAAGGGACTCTCTTGGATAGACTAATGAATATAAAGTTTGAAATTCAATCGGCTGAAAAAGATATAAATCAGTTGCAAGAAACAATTGTTATGGCTTCTGAAGAGTTTAAGGCAGCAAAGTTCAAGGTGTATTAGATTGATGGGATTTCTAAAGAGGATTTGAAGGTATTTTTTGATAGTTATGATGAATTTCATGGGTTTCCAAAAGACTGGTAAAAAATGAAGGAGAATGGTCTTTTTGAAAAGGAGACAAAGATAAATAATGTCAACCATTTCCAAGCACCCAGTGGAAAACTATAACTCTAGGTTGTTTTTGAAAGGAAAGGGAGGATGCATTACTTCAGTGTAGACAACAATAGAATTCAGTTAAATTTTGATGAGGGTGAAATGAAACGTACTTCTTTCATCTCAAAAATTTTAGCAAGTGAAGATAGAGCCTCAATTGGAAGTGCCCCTGTAATTGTGGATTTGGGCCCTGAATTGATGGATCATGATTTTTGATAGGAGGAATTAGTGTTAAATTCTTTCTATGAGATAAATTTTCTCCTCATTGTAAGGGTCAGAAAATTGAAGTCAGATTTGCTACCTAAGACAATATATTTTAATTTTTATATCTTTTTATCCAAATAGTTGAACATTTTATAGTTTTTTAATGCAAATAGTTAGTTTCCAAAAGTTTGTTAATTTAATGATAATGTTGATAGAAAATGGTTTTTCATATGATAATGGATTTTGGTCACATAAATGTCTCTTAATTGATGAGAATCAATAGAAGATACAAAATTTAAAACCATATATTTTGTTATCTGTGGAGGATGTTTCTTGTTGGTTATTGATCTATAAATTTTGGTAATGAGCTTGGGATATTTTATGGTTAAAAATTGATTCTAAAAAAAAGTGATGATGAATGGTGTTTTGTATCTTAAATATGCACTATGGATGGATGTAACTACATGATATTTTCATGAATTACTTCATTCTATATTTTTAGTTAATCAGGAAATTCTCATTACAGGAATTACATGTCTAGATTTAAAGAAAAATTTGTTTATATCTTGTTGTTCTATAACTTTGATTGATATTTTTTTGTTTATTTAAAAACCCCATGTTAGATTACTTTATATTACCTAGTTTGAATCATTCTACTAGAAAAGGCCCCTTGAATATTATAGTTGCATGAACCATTGAATGATGACAACATAGTTGAGAACTAACTACAAAGACCTTGGAAGATAGGTGATTTTCGATCAGTTGTCTTTTTCAAGAGAATTAAAGTAGAAATGTTTTGTTTAAACATTTCTTTGTTATTTTTGTTGGATGTTGTGGTTATGTTTCTGACATGTGGTTGTCATTTATGTCAACACTATTAGAATTTGATGATTTTGAAGGCTATATATGTCGAGGATATTGAGAAAATTATAAGAAATATGTTGTAGGTTGTTGATAAAGCTATGAAGTTTAATGTGGAGTAAATTTCAGTATATTTGTATTCAAAAGTTTCAATTTAAAGGGTTTTTTGCTGAGCCTATCTAGTGTGTACTCCAGAAGTTTCAGGGGTGCGCATCAATATTTGTGAAAGTTGTGTGTTTTTGTGTTCCTACAGTTATTTTGTTACTGTAGCAGATGTTTCTAGAAGAAGAAAATGTAGTTATGGTAATTCTACTTGTTTTTTATGCTCCTAAGATGGTCATTGATGTTTTTAGATTGTGTTCTATCCTTGTTGCCTGTTCATGTTGATTGGTGTGTTCGTGATCAAATATTCTTCCATTGCGTGTTCAGGTTTTCATGTTCTTAGACGACATAATGGTTGTAGCGTGTTGTATATCCTTGTGGATTAATCTTTTAATGTTTGGCATGTTCAAGGAAGTTGATTTAGGTCTTCATTATCTTGTGACTGACTTTGGTTGGTGCACATTGATATTTTTTCATGATTTGGGCCGACAGTTTTTAATTAATTTATTCTTTTATTTTTGGCCGATAGAGTTGTTAATATAATTCCATGAAGCAGATATATAAGAGTGATTGTTTCTTCATTTTGAAGTGTGTGAGGTGTTCTCAATGTGTGTATAAGAAGTGTGAATGCAAAATGAGTGAATAAAGATCAGATCATTTGATTGTAAAGCAGAGTATGAAGAAGACTGATCAAAGTGTGAATAAGTGTGTCTATGCTTAACCATAAATGTCATTAGGCAATTGCATAAGGTAATTTATCAATTCATATTCTTTAGATGGTTTAAATATGAATGTTTCTATAAGGCAGAGAGCCTTCCCATTTGAGTAGTGAGCTCTAGGCAATGTGCCTAAATGCATGTGCATTCCTTATTCATTTTCATTATACTTCTAATAGGGTATAATCTTGTCGACTAACATCTACCATGGTTTTTCCCCTAACAGGGTTTCCACATATAAAATCTCGGTGTTCATGTGTTTATGATGTGTTGTCGATTCATGCTTTCACTGTTATTTATTAGATCTGAGATTAAAGGTTAATAGGGTTGAATAAGTTTTAAATTTTGTGACAAATGATTCAACTCCCCCGCCCCCCCTCTCAGTTGTCTATTCTTGTTTTTCCAACAATTTTGACCATCTAAAATACCATGCATCCATCAAAAGTCATATATAGTATTTATTTATCAAAGTATACATTACTAGAGAAAATTATTAGGTCTTGTTAAAAATGACACCTCGAAACCAGTAGAATCAAAGCATGTCAATAATACCTCCATAATGTTGGGGCGGATTTTTTCTTATGCAAACATCAACATAGGGGGCACGAAGGATCCTTATGATGCAACCATTTCCAATGCTACAACTATCTATATCATGAATAATCATCCATGCGTCATTCCATTCACAAATTGGTACCAACACAAAAAGAAATATTCCTATCAAAGAAAGGAGAATATAGTCAAAATAAAATAAGAAGCAAAGAAAAATAAACAAATCAAATACAAATGGGTACTAGAGAATGAAAAATAAAATCATCCCAATAATAATCCATCTGTCAAAGAAATTGTGGGACAAAATAAAAAAGGGGAACATATCTATCAAATATGTCCACAAATACAATACTAGGCTTCTCAAACAATGTACAAAATATATCAAATGGTTGGTCCTAATTCCACTCAAAACCCTATCTCCACCCATCATTTTTCATCTTCCCAAGTTTGGAGAATCAAAGATTCCAAACTGTCAATCTATCTATCACATATCCCTTGACACACATCACCATCCACTACATCATTCCTGATACCTAATTATTACATTAATCGTGTGCTGGAAAATATTGGTCATCATAAGAATTCTAAAAGCATTGTATCACAATGTGTGCACCTAAATATGGTTAATTCTAGTGTCAACAAGGCAGATCAAAATTATCAAAATTTGCATTCAAGTGCCCATATCTTAGAAAAGAAGCTTCTTGGAGTAGGATATAATTGGAATGTTATGAAAATTGCATTTACATCAGTACCAACAAGTGGTTCAACATGAGTGTAAAATCTTCAAAAATAAAAAAATATAGAATGTAGTAAAAATAAAAATCATCCTCCAATGAAGACCACTTTAGTGGCACTTTGGGCATGTACTATGATGAAAACCTGGTAAACAGGTGTCATGAGTAGAATCAAGTGTCTATGTGATCCTTTTTAGATGGAATTATCTCATCCCCTTCATCATAAATATAACACTCTGTCCATCCATCAAATTCATCATTATCTATATCTTCTAGTATATCTTGATCTCGACAAAGGTTTTGTGTATACTTCAACCCTACACATGACAAAGTATTTATATGGTCTTTTATCCCATGAAGTCCCATAGCCTATATCTAGCACTATTCTAAATGATATTGATGGGAATTTTCAAATTCAAAGGGGTAAGGCTAGGGTTTCAAGGTTTTATATTACCCATGGTAATATAAATTAACATCAGGAAAACCCTTATGCTATATTTTAATAGTGACTTTCTACCATAGGTAACCGGTCACTTAAGTGATCTGGTTGAGCCTTTCCTTTGTGTTCTTACCGTCCCCTTTCTTCCAACCTGTTGGTCTCTTTTTCTTCTAGCCTATCGGTCTTTTTTTCCACCTAGGCTTATACATTCATACCATCGAAGGTTGTACTGGCCGGTCCCACTTGAATATTCACATGTCCTATATGTTGTTTGGCTAACTGTCCAATCATGAGTTTTGATCTGGACCATTTCTCGCAAACCTCACAAGTTTTCCTACTGATGTCACTAAAGTAGTGTGAGGTCTGCGAGATGCCGCCATCTGGCATGTATGGAGGAGCGGGGTCTTCTCCCAAGGCACTTGCAGTGACAAGTGGCCATATTTTCACCGAAAAAGGAATTTAATGACAGGGTTAATAATTTTCCCTCAAAGACCTTGCACAGTCAGAGTAAATATTCATAAATTACTACGAGGTTTATGAAGGGGTGACATGTGGCTTTGTTCTTGAAGTGACAGGGCTAAGTGGGACCTCCTGTTTGGTTGTGACCTCTTGTTTTCATGGGTTATGATTGGTTGTGTTCTTCCCAGGCGTTGATGTGGATTGTCAACACTCATTGACTCGATCTGAGTCATCCAATTCACCAAATTTGTTTTGCATCAGTGGTTCAAATTCAAAGAAGGATTTTTCTCACCTATGTGGAAAAATTTTGCGCTTTATTACTTGTTTCATTAATGGAACGGGTTATTCCAAAGGATCTTCTCCTGATTTTCTCTAGCGTGTGAATGATGCCCTCTTGATAGAAACAATTATAGGTTGTACATCATTTCTTCATAAGCCTGGAATACTCTATGGTGGCTATGTCAGCCACTAATCACTCAAATTCTTGTATTGTATTCAAGAAATTAATATCCCTCGCACCAATTCACTCTATAAATGCTTGCTAAGTTACCTAGTGTTATCATTGCATTTTTCAAGTTGATTTGTTTGTAGGTGGTGGCTATTCTCCTATATTCTATGAAGCTATTTCTTCAATGGAAAAATATATAGGGTGTAAGAGTGCTAGAGTACAAGCTAGGAGGTCATTGCTCGAGAAGGAGAAACCTACTCGCAGAACACCACAGTTGCTACTCAAAGTGCAAGAAAATTGCCTGAGCGTTGTGCATGCCCTATTTTGATTTCATCAGATTTTGATGGCAATGGGTTTGAAAGAAACTCGGATTACCGATGTTACCTGGTGACCTTGACTGAGCTCATGGGCGTAAATGAGGAGGTCCTTGTAGTTGAACCAATAACTGCAGTGGCATCGTGCCAGGGTGTTGGGTGTTGTGTTGATGTGGCTTGAGGGAAGAAGGTTTTTTCGTTGCTTACTGAGGTGAGAACTCAAAGTGGTTTCTTGTACCAGGGCCGTAGGTCTAGTTAATGTTTGCTGGTGTTGGGTTTGTTGTTCATGGCTGGTGTTTTTTCTTAGTGTTTCATCTTGTTGATGTGGACATGCGCGTTCCCAACATGATTTTTTGTTTGTTTTATCCGACTGGTTACTGTGTAACCATTTTTTGATTCCTCGGATCATGCACTTTGCTATCCAATGATGAGGAATGAGAATTCAAATTTCAATCTAAATGAAATTCAATTTTTAAATTAACAATGTAGCCTAATGCTTTGTTGCTCTCTTGTCCTATAAAGGAGATTTCATGGCTCATTGTTAGGGTCGAGATTTTAGATCCATGAAATTCTGAATATGTATAGTCAGTTCACTTACTTTAATTTTCTTGGATATTTTAGTTAATATTTTTCTGGCTAGGTTTCTATGAAGTAGGCAAGCTATGCTAATGTAATTGCAGATAGTAAAGAAATAAAGGATAATCATTTTGGAACAATTCCTCTCCTAATTGTGTGTCATAATTGTGAATGAACCTATTAATGATATTTTCATTCACTTTCAATGGTATATTTGAATGTGTTCCTCATTTTCCTGCTTTATATCTATGAGTTAATGAAATTGCTTGAAAATGAGTTATAGATTTATGATTATACATTCAAGATTGCTAAGGAGTGTTGTTTTAAAAATTAAAATTCACATGATGTAAATAATTATGGTGATATGTCCATAATATCTGGATTACATTTTTTCTGAATCCTGCCCAATGGGTGAAGCATTGGTTATTTTCTTCAAGATTACTATGGGATAGTAATTCTAAACATGGTGGTCTAAGAGTTGAAAACAACAAAATATTAAACCCTATCTCTCTACGAGAGACAAATCTTACATTGAAGTATTCAATCTCATTGCTCAAAGATTCCTATTATTATTCTTTGGTCTGCCAATACCAAAAGTAATCACTATCTTATTGCATGTATAGGGATTGTGATTTGTATGAAGAATTTTTCGTACCAGTCATAGAAAATTATTATAAACACATTTGGGTTTACCCACCTTGGTTTCACAGAGCCAAAAGTGTAGGAGATTCAATCTTTGACTGAATATCATTAGTTGGTCACTATCCTTTGTGGTTATTTATAATGGAGGTTTGATACCTCTTAGAGAATTGCAAATCCTATGTGGAAACACAAAACCAATAGAATGGCGACTCCAATGGGAATGTTCTGAATCACAAGCTATAGATGGTTATAGAGTTATATCAAAAGATATGTTGTTCTAAATTTACATAGTTAATTTTTTCAACCCTAGAAGGAAGAGGTAGTTGAAATAAACTTGAAAATCCTATGATCTATGGTATCCTATTGGCAAAGGATTCAGGAGTTCTAGAGTTATTAGTTGAATGATGGTTTTATTGGGGAGAAATTTTGAGAAGTTTAAAAGCAAAAGAGAAACCACATGGGCTAAAGGAGGCTATCCAGAATCATTTTTTTAAGTGAAGTTGAATGTTAAAGTTGGATGGTAATGGATTTTGGTTTTGAAAGAGATGGGTAGTGGCATGGTGTGACTTTGTTGTGGGTAAAAAACTAGAATCTAACAAGCTTTGAAAAGGAATTTCATATTTATTTTAATACAATCCTCTATTGAAGAGGTGGCTAATCTATCTGAAGAACCAGTTGATGAATGAAGGAATAGTCCCAGATCTATGATATTTACAGTCAGGGAGAAGAGATTAATACATGTTGCCAAAAATAACCATGTATTTTATCAAAACTAAATAGTTCACTATTTCTAATGGTGATGGGTGTTTGTAATTAAGGATGAAAATTGTTCCAAATTAGATGTCTAGCATCAAGAAAAGGAAAAATGATTATTTTTTGCATACTTCTAATGATGCAATATGTAAAAGGAATACTATTTTTAGTTACTAATGGAATCATGGTTGAGAAGGTAAATGATATATTTGATAAATATGTATTGTTGATGAAATTTTAAATGGGTATAAGTGATCTGTCATATGTGAAGGAAGACATAAATATGCAAAGAGAACAAGTTGCATTAAGCCCTTTAGGGTGTTTTGTAACTTAGAGGTATATGCCTTTTATTTTCAGTGATATCAGTGGTTACCCTAATCCAATTCCTAATAAAATTAGGAAGTATTTGCCTAAATATGCAGGGCAAAGTGCAGAATCAACCTCTAAGCATTTACAACATTTTGTAGATGTAATGGGGGATTATGAAATCAGTCATGAGGATGTTTTCATGAAGATTTTTGTGGAATCCTTGAAGGGTGCTAGGGATTGGTTTTCCTATTTACCTGCCTATTCAGTTAACTCATGGAAAGTTGGTGATAGTTTTTATGGAACAATTTGGTGAAAGAATCAATCCCAACATATTAAGAAATTTTTTTATGGGAATTCACATAAATGAAGAGGAGCTAATCCCATATTTTAATCTTAGGTTTTCAAGAGCTTTGAGGGAAATCCCTAAAGAAATAAGACTGAGTGAGGTTGAATGCTTAGTTGTATATCTTGGTGCTTTTGACAAGAGGATCGGATAATTATTAAGGGATAAAGAGCCTACAACCTTGTACCTGTAGACACCTAAAAATGACTTAGGTCTGCGATTGCTATTTTACCACCTTTCATCATAACATGATTATGACTCTGTAATTATGTTTCTAACCCACATTCAACTATTAATTAAATAATTTATAATTATTTAATTAATTCATGATCTCTCATTCTTCATGATTATTAAATAAATAAATCTTATTTATTTATTTAATATGTCACTAATTATCAAAGTCTTCTTACAATTAAATAAAGTCTCATTTACTTAATTAATCCTTATCATTAATGTCCTCCTGGTTATTAAATAAGTATATTTTAATATATTTTATTAATATGTCACTGATTCCTAAATTGTCTCATAATTAAATAGATTCATTAATTTATTTAATTAACTAACTATCTCTTCTAAATTAAATAATCATTATTAATTATTTAATTGCCTTATGTGACACTTCTTTATTTTAAAATAAAACAAATTTATTTAAAAATGTTTCACATTTGTTAATTGATTCTTCTTTTAGTAATTGATCTAAAAAATCAATTGCTCATTATCTCACAAAATCCATATTTTGAATTGATTTATTCAAAATGGAAATATTCTTCTACAAATCAAGTAATTACTAAAATTACTGATTTTCTAAAATCTCATCTCCTTTTCTCTTGATTTTTACTAATTTCATCTCAAGGTCACGTTTATTCTCCACCTTTGATTTAATTTATCAAATTAAATCTTGTCCACACATTTGGGGATTGTTGCCCTAACCCTAATTGGGATTTGTCACTTTCAATCTTAACCATTGATTCTAGGGAATCTCTCAATCTCTCATCTCGTCCGTCCATTCAAGATTGCATTTTCCATAAAATGACAATCTTGATCTCATCTTCAGGATCGATCATTATTATCTCTTAGAATTTTTGTAATCTCATTATTATCAATTGTCATATCATCTTAGGCTTATTTAATAGCTTGCATATTAGGATTGAATTTCTAGTTTGCATAAAGAGTTTATTTATAAATCCTTCAAAGCTTTTTTTTTGGCTAGAAATTATAGGATTTGATCACATACACAAATTTGAGGGCATCCACTATCACATCGGAGTTAGAAGGTACAATAGAAATGAGTCATGGAGAAGAAAGGATTGGGTGAGAGCTTTCTTATTCATTCTTTCGTTTTGTTTTCCTATGCATTCTATTGATTGGTTGGATTTAGATTAATATTACATGCTTTATTAGAATAACAATCTATTTTGTAGAAATCCTTCATTACATTGGTGAACTCGACAATCTAACACATTTTTGCAGGTTTTTGTATGGCCTCAGATTTTGTTTTGCAGGTGCAGGAGTACAAAATGACACAACCACAGGCCTACGTGACGAAAGTGCTCTGTCACACTGCATTTGCGATTGTGAATGATGCATATGCTCTGTCATGACACATACGAGAGCTCGAACGATGCATTCGACAAGATGTGACACATTTGATAGACCTCACACCGCATCCGCTCTGACGAGCTGCAAATGACTAGTTGTATTTTTTTTTTAATTTTGTTATCTAGATCTGACCCGACTACGACCAGTTACTCTTTTTGATGGGATTAAAATGAACCAACCCTAGGATAGACATTTAATTTGGAATTTATCAAATCCTCGGATAGACATTTTAATTTGGAAATTATCAATCCTAGGATAGTCACCACATTTTAACTTTGTTTGGTTAAAATGAACCCCATGCTTGTTGTAAAGAAACATATTCACTTAGTGTAGAAATTTTTTCATTTGGGTTTAAAACTGAACAACTTGTCTACTGTGTTTGATTGGGTAATAGGTATATGCTCTCCCCTTTACCAGGTGACCAAAAAACCAGACTTACCCATTTTTCTTTATGCATTTTATGCTTTCTTAAATCCTTTAGAAGGCCTGTTGTAGTGGGAAAAAGTACTCACCCTACGGGAACGACCTAAGTGGGAACAACCAAAGCTAGGTTTTCCAACCCACTATAATCAAAAGTAAATTTTGGGGAAACCCATATTCAACAGCAATAAGCAAGATAACCATCCCCAAATTCTTTTTTGTAAAGATTGGGAGGTCTCCTAAGGGAGTTTATCTATTGCCATGCCGAACGGAAACCTTGACTAAGAACCATAGTGTAGAAGCCAGTTGTGTTAGTATCTAGACATTGTTTCAATCATAGTGCAAGGGGAGGGAAGAATCTACCCCCAAGAAACTCACCATATAATCACCACAAATTGTTTGCTCAGGGGATTTGGTATCCACTTCCGTCACCTTGAGTATGCACCTAGAAAAGACAAAAACATGGGTGCCCTCTAGGGGGTGACATGGTTGTGTGAGTTGACACGATTTTAAGATGTGGGTTGTGATTTTTATGATGACCCTTTGACTATTAAGAGTGAGTCTGATTGAAATGTATTTTTGTTCAAAAAACCAGTAAAAACAAAAAAGGGTCATTCTTGATCCTTGAACATACACTCAATCTTTCAGTTTCTATTTTGTTTGCCCACTATTTTCAAAACAAACTTCAACAAACTGAACCTCAACAATCTAGATCCAAAACTTGTCAAATCCGCAAAGAAATTTTCCAAAAATTTGCTTCATGTGACGGAATCGCTCTCTCAAACCGTAATTGCCATCTTTTGAGTCGCAATCACTTTGATGCATCACATTTGAAACATCCTGAGCCACATTTTCTCTAATGAGCTGCAACTAAAACATACAGAGCTGCATTTGCCAGTATCAAACCGCCTTCAGCATCTTGAGTCACATTTGAGAAGTATCAACCCGCATTCACCATATTGTGTCATAATTGACACTTCCTAAACTGCATTCACCTCTGTGAGCCACATTCACTCTATCATACCGCATTCCTTGCAACACAATGGCGAAGAGTTTCAAATCACCTTCTCACTATCAAAATTGAAAGTCCACAACTTTTTTGTAATTCAATCAAGTCTTCCTTCATTGTTCTAGTTCAAACCAAACTCTGAATTGCTCAACTTTCATCAAACATTGCATTATAGGAGCCATTTTAGACTGACAGTAGGTTTCCATTGGCTTTCCATTAGTTTCATTAGTAACTTCATCATCTCCTTAGACACTTACTTTTGCAGATTTTAGGAGTTGAATGTTACCATTCATTGTCAAAACTTTGCATTCAATAGTAGGTTATCATTGGACCCAATTACCCTTTGTCATTTGTCAGAAATTTTGTGAATTATTTCCCACTCAATAGTCTAGTGTGGAAATTTCACTTTGTCCTCTTTATAGTCCTTTCATGGTCCATTGGTCTTCCAAACTTGAATCATTGCAAAAACTTTGTTTTCTCTAGTTGTCCTCTTTAAATCCCTCAACAGTAAGTACATCTTAGGCTCCTTTAGTTGCATATCATTTAGCATCTCCATTTTAGTATCACACCATTTGCGTTCACAAGTATTTAGCCTCATTTTGGTCTCATTTGCATTTCATAGCATTCCTTAAAAATCCAAAGAAACCAAAAACATAGTATCATACTTAGATCATCCTCTCCATCATACGAAGTTGAGCAAAACTTGTATGGTTGAAACTAGATTACAGAAAAATAAAAGACTCATGGATTCCTTTAGACAAGACATCAAATTACTTGAATTCACAATTGGCATGGATTCATTCCCTAATGCCACAAACAATCCTTGTTTTGACATGGGAAATTCCAACATCAATCATTTCAGTGAAATGAACATCCCACCATCTCCATCACATATTTTTGAACCATTTACTCGATGGGATCAAAATGGGGAAGTCTTTGAAGAAGACTTATTAGCTGCTGCCCAACATCTAGAAGTTGCTGCTTTTGTGGAAGAGGTAGTCTGAAATGACTCTTCTATATTCCTAGCTATGCTCCTTGACCAAGGGGCTAAGTTACCAAATGGATTTGATCTTGAAACTCTTAGCGCAACATCTCCCAATCCCTCATCACACAATCCATCTGTGGGAGTCTCTTCACAAAATGTCATCAACACCATCAATGCTACCTCCCTTGGTCACACTACCACAACCAACACAACATCTATTGGGGGATCATCTACCCAAACCAACACTACATCATAATCCATTCCCTAGCAAACATCCACCATCCCTTCGCAAACAATGAGTGCAACCACCTCAAACCTCTTTGGAACTTCATATAGTTCCATGAGTACATCAGAAAACCTATTATTAAGTTCTTCAAATGCTATGGCAACCAACTCATCAAACCCTTTTGGGAGAACTAAATGAAGAGTTGTCATACAAGGCACCCAGCTTGCTTTATCACAGGTTAATGCCAACATTCCTCATGGCCACAATCTCTTATTTGGTCAAGGCAATGAGAGAACTCAATCCTTCACTCCATTTGGGAATCAACAAGCTCAAAATCAACAAGGCCCTCAATCCTTCACTCCATTTGGGCACCAACAAGCTCAAAATCAACAAGGCCCTCAATCCTTCACTCCATTTGGGCATCAACAAGCTCAAAATCAACAAGGCCCTCAATCCTTCACTCCATTTGGACATCAAAAAAATCAAAACCAACAAGGTCCTCAAATTCAGTCCAACATGGAAGGATATCACATCCCCACTTATGCCTCTCAAGTCCATACACAACAACACATCCCTCATCAAAACACTCATTTCCAACAACCGCCTAATCAAAACACTCATTTTTCTCACCGACAACCAATCCCAAATCAACCCATCTCATCACAACAATTGGGGACTCAAGTTGTCCCTATCACCAACATGAGTGATGGTACCAACCATCCCATGGTTGAAGCACTCACACTCCAACTCACTGCTCTTCAAACACAAGTGGAGACCTTGCAACAATCTAACAAAAAATCATACATGTCACATGACTTGTGTCCATATCCATTTGACACAACCTTGTATATGCCACGCTTTCCTCATGAATCTGTGGTACCTCATTTTCCCAAGTACAAAGGAAAAAAAAACCCCATTGAACACATAAGAGAATTCACCACTAGTTGCATGGACATTGCATATGAGCAAACTTATCTCATGAGACTCTTTTCTAGAAGTGTCACAGGTCATGCACTAGAATGTTTCTCGCTATTGCCTAAGGGAATCAAAACATGGGATGAATTGGAAAACAAGTTTGTTGAAAAGTATGCCTATAACATTGACATGGATATCGACATTGCCTCCTTATGTAGACTTACCCAAGAGGATGCAAGAGAGACTTTTATTCCATTCTTTCAAAATGGAGAACCTTAGCAAGAAGATGTCTGGTAGAAATACCTGAAAAGGAGAAAGTCACCATGTTTGTACAAACTCTCCTAGGACCGCTAAGGTATGGCTTACAAGTCCATTATTGCACCACCTTTGTTGACCTTGTTGAAAAAGGTGTTCAACTTGAGAAAGCATTGATCGCTAAAGGTGAATTAAAATATGGTGGTAAAACCATCAACACCACCACAAATAATAACCCAAGTAACTCAAATGACAAAACAAAATACTGGGTTAAGAACAAGCATATCACAAGCGATGGTGTAGTTGATGCAAAAACCGTTAATGCAATAGGTCATGTAATCACAATCAAAGGAGTACAAAATCAAAACACACCTATAACTACATCGACACCAACTACCAATGGTATCCAAAGCAATCATGCACAAACTAATCAAAGGCAGATGCATCAACCCCAACAATTCCAAAAATGCACATACACCCCTTTGGGTGAACCTATTGAAATTGTCCTAAAGAAACTTCTTCAAAATGGTGTCATAACACTAGAAGAGCCAAAACCGTATGACCCTGGTTAGTTCAAGCCATCATGGTGGGATGACAGTGAATTTTTTGATTACCACCGTGCCAAAGGGCATAAAACTTCCTCTTGTCATTAGTTGCAAAATTTGGTACAAGACCTCATTGAGAACCACACCATTGAGCTAGGTGGTCAATCATTTGCATCCAATGCGGATCATACTATCCACAAAAACCCACTGCAAGATCATGGTAAAGCTTCCTCATCTGGTACAAAGATTACCAACAATCAGGCCAACCACATTCTATCTGGCCTACAATAATATTCGTCCTGCGTACAATTATCTCGATGGTACGATTATTAACAATCTTCACATTGCTGATGAAGATGAATGTGTTAATACCATTACCATTAAAAAGGCCCTGGAGTGTAATGTCACCATGCGTAAAGGAAAGGTCATTATCCCAGGTCCTTCTGCACGTTAACTAGAAATCACCATACCTGGTCCATCCGCTAGATAGTCAAACCCAAAGCCAAAGTTCAACATTATTGAGCAATAAAATAAAAAACCTGCTCAAATATCCATTCTCGAACTACTTCGTATTTCACCCGCACATAAGGCCATCTTGGATAAAGTCCTACAAGAATCATCTGTCCCAACCAACATTGATGTCAACCACTTTGAGACAATGGTCAAATATCTGAATTCACCCCATCACATAACCTTTTTGGACAGTGACCATTCCTTGCCCAAACCATCTCATAATGATGCTCTTCACATCAGGTTTTTTGTCCACAAGCATAAGGTTAGACGAGTCCTAGTAGATGGAAGAGCAGGATTGAACATCTTCTCTCTAAAATTGGTTAAATCTCTTGGTTTCTCTAATGCATGTGTAGATGCTAGCAAGAGCATTGTCATCAAGGCATATGATGATGAAGAACACACTTCTAAAGGCATCATTACCATTCCACTCTGGGTAGGACTAGTTATCATAGATACAACATGCTAGGTCCTGGATCGTGACATACACTATAATATCTTATTTGGTTGCCCCTCGATTTATGCTCTAAAGGGAATTCCATCCACATACCACCAATGCCTGAAATTCCCTTTTGACGATACTGAGATCAATATCCCAGGAGATCCCGATCCATTTCAATATTGTACCAACCTGTGAGCCACTGTTGAGCACCAGGTGACCATCAATCAGGAAGCCTCATCTTCCACCTCATCCAAATATATTGACCCATCGACACTCATAGAATCATCCATTCCATCACCTTCTACCACACCATCTTCATCAAACTCCATCCCAAATAAAGGCCTTCAGATCTAGGACCTTGGTTGTGGAGAGTTCAAATTGAATACGACTTTCTGTATCACCACAATACTGAAGCCACCTAAAGTATATGGTAGACCATGTTTTGCAGTTGAGCCCAAAACAACTTTCAAGGTTCCACCGAAAAGTGTTTTTACACAGTGGGGCGATATGGGTAATGAATTCATTATCAACATAGATAACTGGATCTACAAAGAGCCAACAAAGTTATCTCCACTACCATTACATCCTATGGTAAAGGCTATGATATATGCAAAGCCCTAGGTTTTGACAGCACAAGCGGCCTTGGAAAGAACAAAAATGGAAGAAGGGAACCTATTATCATGATTGCAAGACCAAGGAATATAGGGCTAGGGTTTGACCAATTTGGAACTAACGATCAATGCACTCGTGAAATTTCAAGTAAGGTCATAATGGCTATAGAAGGTGTTGATACATGCAAATAATCCCTTATGGGCACTGACTCAAATGAATGGGAATGGGGATATGACAAAACCGTCAATGACTATGACATTGATGAACTATTCTCAGAACCTAACCAACTATCCTTTGAAGAAAGATTCTGATAGAAATATAACATTGACCCTATTGACTGACATTCCAAAATAAGGAATGGGTAAGCATTCCTTGGAATCCAGAAGAACACAAGGTGTCGTTAGTAACACCTGAATTATCCCACCCCATTCCTGAGCCCACCCATGAGCCTAACTTATCTAAGCCCACTAGTCACGATGTTGATAATTTTATCCCATATTATGATTTTGAATTTGATTCATCTGACTCAGAGTATGGACCATCTATCACATCTGACATAGAAGTGGAAATTGACAACTTTTCCTTTACACTTGAGGCATCAATTTTCACACTTTCTGCATCCTCCCCATCCTTCACCAACACTAATGATGGGATCCCTCTTGTTTACCCATAACTGATTGATTGGGACCAACAAGATCCACCAGTGATGGACATATTTTATAATGATGAGGCAATTGTAGAATTCATGGGGCTAAGAGAAGTTATTCCATGGGGTGATCACAAAACAGGGTTTTCCATTGATCTAGTTTGTGCAACTTTTTTCAAGGAGACTGTGCAATCCTTCAATCGCAAAAATACAAAGATTAAAAAGGAAAAAGAAATTTCTTTAGGTGAAAACTGCAAGGCACCTTCTGACAGTAAAATAGTAAAAACAAAGGATATATCCAAAGGTGAAAACCTCTCTGAGGTGCCTAAGGATGGAGGATTGGACTTTCTTCCCATAACACAGGAAAAATCAGCTATGCTCATTGAAGACACAATGTAAGTTAACATAGCCACACCAGAGAATCCCAAAATTATTCTCTTGGTCACATCATTGTCAGAGGAAGAAAAACCCGAATTTCAACAATTTTTCACAGACATGAAAGTTAATTTTGAGGAATCAACCAACTCATTAAGTGGATAGAGATTGCAAAATCAACTAAGAAGGTATCTACACAAAATGAAGATAATGCTTTCTCTTCTAAAGAAATTTGGATAATTGCAGAGGAATTTGAGGGGCAACATGAGGAAGGATTGTGTGAGACACCTATTGTGTTTCCTAATCCTAATTGTAATGCTCATGTCACCAATATTTTGTTATAGTCCAGTGATTGTGATTTCAGAAGTAATGATTGTAGTACTGAAGATGGAACTAAGTTTTTCTTTTTACCGAAGTTGTATGGAAATGTAGAACCTCATGTTCTTACTTGTTTCCAAGTGAAGGAAAAAATTTCAAATGATAAATGTTTATAGTATACTCAAGGTATACTGGCAATGGAACAAGCTTATTGTATAAATGTTGAGAAATTTGAGAAAAATGAAGTGTGTGATAAAAATAATAGTACTAGAGACAACCAATATATTGATGAATATATTGGTACTATGAATTTTCCTAAATGTTTGTGTAAAGTTGAGAGGGATGGGTTGTTACCTTCTGACATTAATATTGCCAGTGAAAAGTTCTCAGCTTGTGCCAAAATTTTCACTTATAAATTAACACATCTAGTAGATGGTGTTGAGTACAAGGAGGCCAATGCATATTTATCTTTCTCTTTTGAATAGGATGAAATTGATGTATTTGACTCTGTCTTTGAGGGTTTTCATTTGATAATAAATAAAGAACTACAGGGAAAAATGTATAGAGGCCTGAAATGAATTTGTTTACACATTCCCTGAAGAATGATGTAGCTAGTATTTCCAACTTTTGTAATGCCAAGATGTATTCCAAACTGATAGAATTCAAGTGCTGGTGACCAAACTTATGTGGGAAATTCTAGGGGAGGAATTCCTTGAGTTATGAATCATCTTTGTTGAGCAATGGAAGTATGGATAACATGCACATAGTTTTATATGAAAATTTTTAGTTTGATGTGCAAACTAATGATGGTGCCAGAATGTGTGATGTTGTAGACCTGATAAGTTATGAATGTTTCCACTTCTTAGTTCAATTAAGCCAACATTCTATGAAATATGACTAGGGGTAGAGTAAGGTGAAATATTATCATGGTCATATGTTGCCTTTAAAGTTTTGGAACAAGGCATTGACTAAATTGGTGCAAAGGATTATAAGTAAACATTATGATACTTCTAGGCATATTGATTATCCCATTATTTTTGAAGCATCAAAAATTAAATGTTGCAGACTTTCTCTACTTTAGGTAACACAAATTTTTTTTTTTGACAGAGGTAAAATTTGATTTCTCTTGTTTGGTGGACTAGGGCCACCAAGTTTGTATGCACAAGTCCAATTGAAAAATCATGGTGAAATATCCATCAAGTCACTTGTGTAATTCAGTAATGTAGTCTATGAAACCAAAGATTTTGGATTCTTTTTATGCCCACAGGGGGCATACATCCCCAGTCAGAGCCACTAATGGGAATTTTCAAATTCAAAGGGGGAAGGCTAGGGTTTCAAGGTTTTATATTACCCATGGTAAAATAAATTATCATTTGGAAAACTCGTACATTATATTTTAATAGTGAATATCTACCGTAGGTAACCAGTCACTTAAGTGATCTGGTTGAGACTTTCCTCTCTGTTCTTATCGGCCCCTTTATTCCAGCCTATCGGTCTCTTTTTCCACCTAGAGTAAAACATTCATACCGCCGACGGTTGTACTGGCCAGTCCCACCTAAATATTCTAAATGTCCTACATGCAGGTTGGCTAAGCATTCAATCACGGTGTTTGATGTCACTAAAGTAGAGAAAATTCTGCGAGATGCCACCATCTAGCATGTACGAGGGAGTGAGGACTTCTCTCAAGGCACCTATAGTGACAAGTGGTAATCTTTTCACCAACGAAGGAATTTAATGATGGGGTTAATAATTATCCCTTGCAAACCCTACACGGTCAGAGTAAATATTCATAAAGTACTGTGAGGTCTATGAAGGGGTGACACGTGGCTTTTTTATTGAAGCAACATGGCTAAGTGGGACCTACTATCTGATTGTGACCTCCTATTTTCATGGGTCACGATTGGTTGTGTTCTTTGCTAGGGACTAATGTGGATTGTCAACACTCATTGACTTGATCTGATTCATCCAATTCGCCATATTTGTTCTGCATCAGTGGTTCAAATTCAAAGAGGGATGTTGTTCATTTGTGTAGTGAAATTTTGCGCTCTGTTACTTGTTTCATTAATGGTGTGGGTTATTCCAGAGGATCTTCTCATGATTTTCTCTAGCGTGCAAACGATGCCCTCTTGATAGAAATAATGATGGGTTTTACGTAATTTCTTCATAAGCCTAGAATACTCTTATGGTGGCTAAGTCAGCCACTAATCACTTAAATTCTTGTATTGCATTCAAGCAATTAATATCCCTTGCACCAATTCACTCTATAAATGCTTGATAAGTTACCCAGTGTTATCATTGCATTTTTGAGTTGTTTTATTTGTAGGTGGTGGCTATTCTCCCATATTCTGTTAAGCTATTTATTCAATGGAAAAATATATAGGGCGCATGAGTGCTAGAGTACAATTCAAGAGGTCGTTGCTCGAGAAGGAGCAACCTGCTCCCAAAACACCCAAAGTTTCTACTCAAAGTGTTGTCAAATTTCCTGAGTGTTGTGTATCCTCTATTCTGATTTGATCAAATTTTGATGGCAACGGATCCGAAATAGACTCGGATTACCAATGTTACCTGGCAACCTTGACCGAGCTCATGGTTGTAAATGAGGAAGTCCTTGCATTCAAACCAATAACTGCAGTGGCATTGTGCCAGGGTGTTGGGTGTTGTGTTGATGTGGTTGGATAGTAGAAGGTGTTTCCACTACTTATTGAGGTGAGAAATCAAAACGGTTGCTTGTACCAGGGCCATAGGTCTACTTAATGCTTTTTGGTGTTGGGTTTTTTGATTGTGGCCGGTGTTTTTCCTAGTGTTTTGTCTTGTTGATGTGGATGTGCACATGCCTGATACACTTTTTTGTTTTTTTTATCCGACTGGTTACTGTGTAACCATTTTTTGATTCCTCGGATCATGCACTTTGCTATCCAATGATGAGGAGTGTGAATTTAAATTTCATTCTAAATGAGATTCAATTTTTAAATTAACAATGTATCCTAATGCTTTTTTGTTCTCTTGTCCTATAAAGGAGATTTCATGGCTCATTGTTAGGGTCGAGATTTTAGATCCATGAAGTTCTAAATATGTATAGTTAGTTCACTTACTATAGTTTTCTTGGAGATTTTAGTTAATGTTTTTTTGGTTAGGTTTCTATGAATCAAGCAGGGTATGCTAATGTAATTACAGATAGTAAAGCAATAAAGGATAGTCATTTTGGAACAATTTCTCTCCTAATTGTGTGTCATAAGTTGTGAATGAACCTATTTATGATATTTTTATTCAATTTCAATGGTATATTTGAATGTGTTCCTCATTTCCCTACTTTAGTTCTATGAGTTAGTGAAATTTCTTGAAAATGAGTTATAGATTTATGATTATACATTCAATATTGCTAAGGAATGTTGTTTAAAAAATTAAAATTCACATGATGTAAAGAATTATGGTGATATGTCCATAATATCTCGATTAAATTTTGTATGACTCCTGCCCAATGGGTGAAGTACTGGTTATTTTGTTTAATATTACTATGGGACTATAATTCTAAAGATGGTGGTCTAAGAGCTGAACAAAACAAAATATTAAACCCTATCTCTCTACGAGAGGCAAATCTTACATTTGCATCTTCAATCCCATTGCTCTAAGATTCCTGTTATTATTCTTTGGTCTGCCAATACCAAAATTAATCACTACCTCATTGCGTGTATAGGGATAATAATCTGTAGGAATAAGTGTTCTTACCAATCATAAAACATTCTTATGAACACATTTGGGTTTACCAACTTTGGTTTCACAGATCCAAAAGTGTAGGAGATTTAGTCTTTGAATGAATCTCGTTAGTTGGCCACTTGCCTTTTTGGTTCTTTATAATAGAGATTGGCTACATCTTAGAGAATTGCAAATCCTATGAGGAAATATAGAACACCAATAGATACTATGGAATGATAAAACATGACGTATACTCTTCACATGATTATCTATTTACTATCTTGATTTTCCCATTGAACTATGAAACAATGCTAGAGACTCGAGGGAAGTTCTTAAACTCCTTTTTTTGAATAAATCTTGATCCATGTCTTATATCTCATAATGTAACACCAATATCATGATCTAGGTATTATTTATCTCAAAATCCAAAAATATTCATAAAATTTCAAAATCCCCAAAACATCCAAAATATTATAAAGTCAAAATCCCAAAAATCTTGTAAAATCAAAATCCCCAAAACATTCAAAACATTTTCCAATCCAAAAACATCTAAAAATTTGTGAAGTCAAAAATCCCAAAACACATCCAAATCATATAAAAATCCCTAAATAGGTCTTAAACATCAAAAGTTGAGAATACTTGTCGAACTACGCTGTCTCTATGCTTACATAAGAAAGGCCAACATTGATGAGCCCCCGAGGCATTAGGTTAGTCCCCCTTAAGTCCTATTCTTGCTCTAACCTTGGAAAACAAAAAAACAAAATTTAGAAAACCTAAAAAAAGAGCATTCAAATATCTTTCATAAAACCCAAAAACAACCTCAAATAACTTGAAAACTTGTACATTCACATAATCTCAAAATTTCCAAAACAACCTCAAAACATTTCAAAATATCAAAAAAATTGAAGTATTTCTAAAAAAAATTCATCCATCCCATTTCTCTTTCACCCATACTAAGGCATTCATCCCTAATAAATTTATTTTCACCCTCACCCTTTGGTAACACAAACATAACCTAAGTACAAAAAGAAATCAAAAGTAGAACCTGTAAACATAAAAATTAAATTATTGGTCATTAACAAACATGTTAATTAAACTCATATCAATGGCCTAATTAGTTAACACAACATCATTATCCAGTGAATGTCCTAGTATATATCATTCCTACAATGGGTATTATTTTATAATTTTATCTTAAAAAAAAATCTCTTTGGAAAAAGATATAAATAACATTAATAGTTTGTTCATTTCAATATTTTCCTATAATTTATCTTATTGGTTTGTTCCAATGACCTCTTGATGATGTCTATCAAAATAATTTAGAGAGAGAGGAATGGTGAATTGATCATTTCTTTTGTTTGTAGTTCTTGTTTGATATTTTTGTAATACGACCTCGAGAAATACTTGCCTTGCATGTGCAAGGTAGTCTCAACTAAAACAATGGCTAGGACATATAAGGTTTTTCATACCTTTTGTGTGTTAGTATTATTACTTTGATGGATTATTCTTTCACATGATCAAATAAGGTTTATGTATGTCAGGTATGAATAGGAATACTCCTATCTATTTACAAAGTTAGAGCATCACATTGGATACAACACCATCTTAGTTTTCAATATCTTGATACATCATGTCTACTTGGTATATTAGAAATAAGTAATGATGTGATGACTTTATCCTAATCCTAGAAGAAATTTGTATCTTCTACTCTACTACATCACATATCTAATAAATTATTAAATAATCATAGGCTTGTTGGACTTGTAAATCAATCTCAAAAGAAATTTTCAATCTACATTCATCTTATTCTTATATCTTCTTTTCACACTAACATATCAAACCTTGTATCATGATAGTCAGCAAAAATCATCATATAAATGCATTCATCCTACATCCACAAACCATCAACATACATAAAACCTACATAATAATAGCATGAAATACAAAAAAACACAAAAATAAATGCACATCATAGCATATACATCCTGCATCATCATTTCATATCATATGAGAAAATATACTTAAAAGATAACTCATCCATGACATTTGCAAACATTCATATCATAAAAAATACATGCACATCATAAGAAAAATCATAAATCATATGCATAATAAATGAATTATCATCATAAGGCATCTATATCATAAACATATGCATCCACCGATACATGAGCATGAGAATAAAATAAACACATCATATCATAATCATATCTGAAGGTCATCACATATATATATATCAAAATGATGACTATCATGATAGATATCAAAATTAATGTGTGATATCATTAAATATATATACATGCGGCTATCCAAAACTAGTTGATGAATGGATATACATCAACAATTGGGATGTACATAAAAAATGTGTCTATATGCATGGAGATATCCTTTTCTCCTACGGTCCTTGTCTTAGTGACATGGTGGCTGAAAACCTCCTCTACCTCAAGGTTGCCCTACCGATGGTCCACCCGTTGAACCACTCGATGGAACCCAACTCCTATGAGAAAAATCCATCTAACACTGGTGTGGTGGAACATCTTTGAAGTACCAATATTGTTAATAAGGGCCATTTTTCTATGACCTATCCATAAGGTGTGGTGAATACATATCCCTATCCATGTGCTTGTTCTTGTGACTTCAACTATAGAGTGGCCTTGATTTGTTGCCTCTACATGTATCATGTGTGAGCTATATTGATAACTACTAGTTATGCTACCACTCTTTATCTATCTCCTATAGATACCTATCCCTCTCTATGCGGGTAGTATCTCTCTCTCGGAGGGACTGATCCCTCTCAATTTTCAATCCTTGTATCTATGCAACCCTCTGAACTGGATCCTCTTGTTACGACCATGGAGGTGGTGGTCCTACCTACTATAATGGTTGTACTAATGTAGGTTGTTTTCAAACCTTTTTTTCATGCTACCCATCCCCTAGCACCTCTCTATCATGAGGAGACTACTAAGTAGCTTGTTATGGTATATGTCAAATCTATACTCTACCTCTGCCTCTCCCCTATCCTCTGGCTACACCATCACCCCCTACTAGATCTATGAGTATGAATAGGGAATGCTAAGTGAACCAAGCATCATAAGCAGGTGTGGTGCAAAGATCCTGATGAACCCATGTGTAAGCCCATGGTATTGAGGGAAGCTATCTAAAATCATCAATAATATCTTGAGGCTTAATCTACTCTCCCCATGTCACCTCTCTTGTAGTATGTGCATAGGTCACTCTATATGTTGGTGGTAGCACACCCTTCTACTCAATGAACTATGATCCACCCTATCTATAATATATCCCTCAATGATATGGTGGCAATGATGCATGATCCATCTGTTCTATCTAGCATAGAAAAACTACTCCTGATCATTGACCCATGGCTAAGCTTGGAGCTAGGGTCTTCATTTGAATACTATCATGTCATCAATCACTCTTCTCCAATAAGCTATATTGATCACCTCAGTGTGGTGAAGGGTAGTCATGGATTTGTACCTATAACCCATTGGCTCCTCCTCATCAATATCTCATAATTTTATAATTGGTCTAAGCACAACAATGTGCTCCCATTCCCAAATGTGTAGCAAAATCACACCAGCTGATAAATTGTTCCCTCGTATATAAACTACCTGGTGCATGTCACGTTATAGTGATGCAAGGATGGCTAGACCCCAAGCATACATGATCATATCATCAACCATCCCCTCTAAGACCAAACCCTAGATGATGTTGAATCCTTGGTTGCATATGTTTGAAACCAAAACCCCCATAATCAATCTTGCAATAACCAAGACAAGATCACTGACACATTCATGATGTTTGCATAGGTCAATCTGGTATCCATCCATGCATAGAGAATAAACATCCAACACTTTAAACATGGCCTCTAGGCCAAGTTCTGTGTCATATATAATTGTCTCGCCATGAATCACAACTTAGAGGATGTGCCAAACATCCTTGAGTGTAATCATTACCTCCCCTATCAAGAGATGGAAGGATGATGTCTCTGAATGCCATCTCTAAACTAGTGCGATCATCATCACAAAGGGTGTGTGAATCTCTAGCATGATGGTAATGAATCCTAAACCAATAACTCCTAGGAATAAATTTTGATTGTCACCAAAATTGCTTAGCCTTTATAGAATGCTAGGTCTCTTCTCCCATGACTATAGAGGATGAAAGGTCTCCTGCACACACCACATAAACAACATCAAAATTGCTAAAATTTGAAAAGTTTCTAAGTTTGAAACCCTGAACCAACAAGTGTACCACTTTTTAATAGCTATGCCACACTTTCAAATTAGCAATTATTCTACCCTTCTAGAAGTGGATGGATAAAACTCAACTATGTCACTTTCCACAAATGTGTTTCACTAGTCCATTATGCATTTGTGTTGCTAAAAGGCAAGTGCATTTATTTTCACAAGTCTATCATGTGAGTCAATTTTACAATTGTGCTGCTATTTTCCAAGTGCCCAACTTTCCTACAACTACACCTAAGGTTTCTCAAGTGTGCTGGTTTAAAAATTTGCGTATGCATCTCTCTAGAAAACAAAAAGTGAATGAGGTTTGAACTAGTACATCATAATTTTACAAGTGTGTCACTAAAATCACAATACACTTGTTGACTATTTTCAACCTAAAAAATAATGCATTAAAGATCATGTAAGTAATATTTTTTGAGCTATATACCAGGGTCCTACATGAGTTGGCAACTAGAACTCACAAACTTGATTGTGAGGTGTAGGGGAAGCTCACAATCCTGATTGTGTCAGGTGCTCTAAGGGTTCTCTCTCAAAATTTCTCCAATTCTCAAACTCAAAGTGTGCCAATGAATTGGAAAAGGACTCCTAGCCCCTATTTATGCATGAAAATTAGGGGTTTTGACCTAATAGCATAGTGCAAACCTAAGTTTTTGTCCTTTTCTTTCTATTTTTGAACTTGGCTACCTACTTAAAGAATTTTTAGTGTCGTGGAGCTTATTTTTGCATCCTCTTTGCAATTGATCCAATCTTACATTATTTTCAAAATCTCAATCCAAAAATAAAAAATTTCGCTCGATCTCTCGAGGGGGCAGTATACCAGCATAACTTTCTTCCACTAAGGCATAGTGGGGCATCTAGAAAAATCATATTTTAAAAAAAAAAATTGGATCTAAGAAACAACGTTGATCTGAGAATCCTTAGTTCTTTGAACCAATGTAGTAGGTACCTCGTTTCAAAGAGGGGAAAAATATAAACACTTAAAATTAACTTGATCAATATCATGCAATTAATTAGATTTACTAACACCATTTTTGTCTTGATTCGACTCTTTTCGACTATTTAATAAAATAATCCTAATTACTTAATTAAATTCATCATTTTATTTTGTTTATCGAATAATCAACATTATTAGGTTAATTCACCTATTTCAAACTAATTTTCATCATATTTGATTAAATAATGTGAATTATTTAATTAAATTCCTTAAGTCCTCTCATTTGATTAAATAATATGAATTATTTTAATTAAATATCATTAATCCAACCCTTTAATTAAATGAGATAATTTTTTAATTAAAATCCTAAATTCCCTCATCTTGCACAATTAAATAATAATATCTTAATTATTTAATTGACTAATATCTTTTAATCCCTCCAATTTCTCCCACTTGCAAAAGAATATTCTCAAGAATATTCCTCTGATTCAAATTAAAATATTTCCCACCAAATGGAAATATCTTCCAAGATTCTTCCTAAAATCATTGGATTTGTGTTTATCTTAATCAATTTTAGCCCTTGATTAATTCCCTTGATCTGTGGCCAATTCTAGAGAAACAAAAATAAAGATCAATGCTACAAAATAGAAAGAGAATTATCCTTCTAGTTGAAAATGCAATGTGTTTTAATGTATGAAGAACTCATTCCTAAGGGCCTTAACATTGAAAGAGCTCTCACCACAAAAGGAGCAACACAAAATTAAAACCAGCCATCTAGTTGTTGGACATTGTGGTTGTATTGCTGATATGTGGTTGTCATTGATGTAAAAACTATTACCATTAATGTCTTTAAGACTGTATATGTCAATGATATTGAGAAAATTGTAATAAATATGTTACAGGTTGTCTATGAAGTAGTGAAGATCAATATGGTAGAAATTTTAGTATGTTGATAGCTAGATGTTGTGGATTAAAGGGTTTTTTCTCAAGCCTATATAGTTTCTACTTCAAAATTTTCAAAGATACACATGAAGATTTGAGCAAGTTATAAGTTTTTGTGTTCTGAAAACTATTTTTTTACTACAATTGGTGTTCATTGATGAAGATAATGTGATTCTAGTAATCTGAGTTGTTGTGTATGTTCCTAAGATGTTCATGGACATTTCTAGATCATATTTTATCTGTTTTGCATGTCCACATTGATCATTGTGCTCATGATTTGAGATTTTCTCTTGCATGTTCATGGCCAACAAGGTGTTTGGAGCGTGTTGTGGATCTTAGAGGAAGAATCTTTGAAGTTTTTTTTGTGTTTGAGGACATTTTTTTAGGTCTCTAATATGTTGTGGCCATCCTTGGTTGATGCACATTGATAATCTTTATTGTTTTGGGCCGAAAGTTTGCATTCATTCTATTATTTTGTTGAAGCTAACATAAAGAAATGTAAATTCTTGTTGCAGATATATATAAGTGGTTGTTTCTTCATTTCATATGTATGTGAATTGTGTGTATGTGAAGTGTGTGAGTATTATGTGTGAATAAGGTTTAGATCATTCAAAGGCAAAACAAAGTGTGAAGAAGAGTGAAAGAAAGTAAATAAGTGTTCATGTGCTTAACTAGAACTATACTTAGGCATCAATAGATGCTACTTTCTTAGTTCAAATTCTTTAGATGGATTTAATATGAATATATTTTCTATAAGACAATGAGTCTTCCTTTGAGCAGTAAGCTCTATGTAGTGTGCCTAAATGCATGTGCATTCCTCATGTATTCTTCTTATACTTTTAACAGGGTATAACTTGTGGATTAACCTCCCTCATTGTTTTTCCCCTAAAAAGGTTTCCACACAAAACATTGGTGTTATGTGTGTTTCTGATGTGTTGTTGATTCATGCTTTCAATGTTATTAATCAGATCAAAGATTAAAGGTTAATAAATTTAATAATTTTGAAATTTTGTGACAACTGATTCACCCCACCTCTCAATTTTCTGCCCTTATGTTGCCAACAATTGGTATCAAAGCAGGTTCCTTGGAAGAATTTTAATAGCTTGAGGTGATCTGAGATGGTGACATACAAGAAGGATAGTGTGAAATTTTTTGGAAAAAAATATTCTCTATGGAGGACTTGAATGGAGTCTAATATGAGATGCATTGATGAATCCTATTGGAATATTACATGTAATAGGTATGTTATTCCTCTAAATGGTCCTACTACTACTTAGATTAGGGATATTGAATATAACTTCAGGACTAAGGAAGCATTGATGAGTTCTTTTACTGATTCTGAGATGACGAATGTTATGGATATGAGAATTGCTTATGAGATCTAGAAAAATTTGGAAACTTTATATGAAGTGATGCAAATGTGAAGATGGATAAGCTATAGTGTCTGAAAGGAAAATATGAACTGTTGAAGATGGGTAATGATGAGAATGTTTCTACTTTCATGCAAAGAGTGAATGAACTTGTGTGTGGTATCAGATGCACTAGTGGATAGGCTGATGAATCAAAGATTGTTGCTAAAGTTCTTATATCCTTGCCCGATGCATACAAAATGAAAGATGCAGCCATTGAGGAGCTCCAAACTATGACAAATATAGCCAGAGATATGTTGGTTGGAAAACTTACTACTTTTGAGTTGAGTGAATTTAGTGATGCCCTTCCTAAGACAAAATATGCATTTAAAGCTACTAATTTTGGGAGAGATAAGGAAAGATATGATCTAGGTGAAATTTCTTCTAGAAAGGTATTTAGCTATGAGGAAGAAATGAGATAGATTGAAGAAGAAGAAAGAGAACTAAATGAGCTTGAAGCACGTATTGTCAAAAGGGAAGCCAAAGGAGAAGGTAAGTATAAAGGAAAGTTTCCTATTAAATTTTTTTCTTGAAACAAGATAGGTCATTTTGCATCAAGGTGTCCATAAAAGAGTTCCTAAGCCAAGACGTTACAAGCCTAAATTTCAAAAGAAGTGTTACTATGTTGCCAATGAAGGTGTGACAAATGATGAATTTGACAAAGGGAATGCAAGTGAAGATGAGTTTTTGTTTATTGCTATCAAGGAAAATAATTTTGTGTCTAATGAATCTACTAGTTGTAAAAATGTGGAGAAAGCTCTAGTTGCTCAAGTTGAAGAAAAAGATGAATGGGTAATTGATAATGGATTTTCACATCACATGCCAAGTGATAAAATTAAATTTTTAAGCCTGGAGAAGTATGATGGTGGTGTTGTAAGACTTGGTAATAACAATGGTGGTATAATTCATGGTATAGGATGTATTTCTTTTGATGGTAAGCATAATACTAATGATGATCTTTATGTTGAAGGTTTGAAGCATAATATTCTGAGTGTTGGAAAGATGGTTGATAAGGGATATAAGCTTCAATTCAAAGAGGAAAAGTGTAGGATACTGGGAATTTCTGGAAATGTTATTACTTTAGGTACTAAAACAAAAGGTAACATCTTTCATCTAAATATTGATAGTAAAAATTGTCGAATTTCTCATGTTGATGAAAGTTAGTTGTGGAATAGAAGAATGTGTCATGTAAAATTTGAAAATATTATCAATATAAGTTCCTCACAGGCTGTGAGAGATCTTCCTAAGTTGGTGAAGCCTACTAATACCATATGCAAGGAATGTCAGTTGGGAAAACAAAAAAGAATTTCATAATGGAGAAAACAACATTTTTCAAATGAATTGTTGGAGCTTATGCATACTAACTTGTGTGATATTGCTAGAATCGGAAGTATACAAGGTTACAAGTACTTCATGTTTCTTATTGATGATTACTCTAGGATGATGTGGGTTACTTTCTTAAGGGAGAAATATGAAGCTCTACAAAAGTTCAAGATCTTTAAGGCTATGGTTGAGACAGAGATAGGTCTAAAGATTAAGTGTCAGAGATTGGATAGAGGTGGTGAATTTACTTCTGGTGAGTTCAATTCTTTTTATGAAGAACATGGGATAAAGAGAGAATTATCTACACCGTGGACCCCTCAAAAGAATGGAGTTATGGAAAGGATGAATGGGACAATTCAAGATGTTGCTAGAACTATTATGTTGGAAGGAAATGTCCCTCATATCCATTGGAGAGAAGCTATAAGTATTTTTGTTTATATCCTTAACCATGTACAAATGAAAGGTAATACTGGTAAGACTCCTTTGGTTTGGTCATAAGCCTATTGTTAGATATTTCAAAATCTTTGGGAGAAAATGCTATATCAGGAGAGATGAAGATCTAGGGAATTTTGATGCTAGAAGTGATGAAGAAATCTTTCTTGGTTATTATACTAAGAGTGAGGCCTACCGACACTAAAACAAGAGATTGAAGAAAATGGTTGAAAGTGAAAATGTTAAGGTTGATGAAGACATTTCTAGACCCTCTAGAACATGTGGATATGATTTTAATGATCAAAATGACATTACGAACAAGATTTAGACTTCAAATCAAGTTTAAATGGTTTCATTGAATCAAGAAGATCAAGAAGAAGAAGAGACTAGTGAAAGCACAAAAGAGAGACCACAAGAGCTTGAAATTCCATAACACTCTAAGACTCCAAGGTATGTAAGATTAAATCATTCAGAAAATCAGGTTATAGGAGATAAGAACAAAGGTGTCCAGACTAGGAGAAGAATTGTAGAAGAATACTATTTAATTTCAAAATTTGAGCCAAGTAATGTAAATCAAGCATGCAAAGATGAATATTGGATCGAAGCAATGAAAGAAGAACTATGAAAAATTGAGAAGAATAATATATGGATTCTTGTTTCTAGACCTAAAGACAAAAATATAATTGGAACTAAATGGGTTTTTAGAAACAAGTTGAAGTTATAAAAAACAAAGCAAGATTGGTGTGTAAAGGATACTCTCACACGGAAGGAATTGAATTCGAAGAAAATTTTTCTCCTATTGCTAGAATTGAAGTTGTGAGATTGTTTCTTTCTTATGCTACTTACAAAAACTACAAAGTTTATCAGATCAATGTCAAGTCAACATTTTTGAATGGTGAATTAGAAGAAGAGGTGTATATTGAGAAACCTGGCAGATTTAAATTGACTCATCAAGAAGATATGGTTTTTCGGTTGAAGAAAGAATTGTATGGGCTCAAACAAGCCCCTAGAGCTTGGTATACCATATTGGATAAATAATTGTTGATGCTTGGATTTAATAAACGTATTGCTGATAGTAATCTATATTTCAAGGTTGATGATGATAAAAGATTTGTTTGTGGAAGTCTTTGTTGATGATATCATTTTTGGAGGAGATGATGGTTTGTGCATGAAGTTTCCTAATGAGATGCAAAATGAGTTTGAGATGTCAATGATTGGAGAGTTAAAACTAATTTTGGGATTGAAAATTACTCAAGTAGATAAAGGGATCTTTATATCTCAATCTAAGTATGTGAGAGAACTTCTAGAGAAATTTGGTATGGAATATTCAAAACTAGACGGTACACCCATGGTGAGCAGATGTAAGTTGACACAAAATGATGATTCTCCGAAGGAAAACCAAACTAGATAAAGATCAATGATTGGTGAATTTTTGTATTTGACTCAAACTAGACTTGATTGTAGGATTTGACAAGTGCAAATCCACAGCTCGCCAAGAACACCTGCATGCAAATACCTGATCCTGAATAAAGACCAAAGAGACAGAAGCAAGGGTTTGGAAAATCTCAGCGAAGTGAGAGAAGAATTATTATTTCCCAAAAAAGTGAATTACAATAATTAAAAAAGTGGCATATAAGGTGAGAAACCCTAAAGCCGGAGAAAGCTAGGTTTGTGCATTTAATAATTAATAAACATATTAATTATTATGCACCTACAAATGACAAGCTTAAGTGAATAGAATAATAGTTAGAATTAATAATTAAACCAAAGTGATTTAATTATAAAGGCAAATGAACTATTACTCTAACACCCCCCTTAAGCGAAGCTCAGGAGGAAGCAAACCTAGCACAGCTAAGAAAGCAGGAAAAAATGGGTCCCGGCAACAAGGCCAGATCAGGTACCCAACTACAAAGAAATCTCTGTAAAACGGGGAAATAGAGAAAACCCAGTGGGAAAAACTCTACCCCAAAAAGAGATACAACAACATGCGGAAAAAAACATGAAGGAAGGAAGGCATCAACAAGACCCCCCAAGGACAACTTCTGTCACCCCAAGCATAGAACGCAACTGAAGATAGCGTAGAGATGCAAAAGGTTTGGTGAAGATGTCAGCAACCTACGCATCAGTGGGGATGTACTCCAAAGAGAGAACACCATCCTGAATCTGCTGACGGATGAAATGCATATGAAGCTCAATGTGTTTAGTGTGCTGATGCTCCACCGGGTTGCAGGAAATGTGAATAGCACTCTGATTATCGCACCACAGAACAGTGTAACGATCAGGAGGAAAACCAAACTGAGTCATCAACTATCGAAGCCATAAAATCTCCTAACTAGCATGCACTTCCACTCTATACTCAGCCTCTGTAGATGAAAGTGCACGAGCATTCTGCTTCTTGCACAACCATGTGATAGGACCAGAGCCAAGACAAAAGACAAAGCAAGAAGTAGAGTTCTGATCATCAACATCACCAGCCCAATCTGAGTCAGTGTAGCCAACAATGTGAGGAGCCCTTGATGTGTAATGAATGCCATACATAAGTGTGCCCTGAATGTATCTCAAAATGCACTTGGCAGCTTGCCAATGACTCTCATGAGGCTCGTGTGAGAACCGAGAGACTAGACCAAATACAAAGGAGAGATTATGACGAGTGTGTGTTAGGTACAACAAACTACCAACCAACTACTGATACAATGTAGGATCCACTGAAGGCGAAGTGCAAGAGGTAGACAAAGTAACATCCAACTGAAAAGGTGTGGGAGCAGGCTTGCAATCAAGCATATCAAAGCATTGAAGCATGTCAAGAGCATACTTCTACTGGTAAACAAAGATCCTAGCAGGTGACTGAACAATCTGCAGACCTAGAAAGAAGTGTAATAGACCTAGGTCTGTCATCTCAAACTGCTCCAACAATGCGCGCTGAACATCCTGAATCATAGAAGATGAGCTACCTGTGATGAGAAGATCATCGACATACAGCACAAGGATCAAAACCTCATCCTCAAGATGCTGAATGTATACTGTAGGATCGGAATGACAGTGTGTGAATCCTATAGAAAGCAGAAAGGAGTCCATCTTCTCATACCAAGCCCGAGGGGCCTGTTTGAGACCATACAAAGAATGCCAAAGTCTACAAACCAAGGAGGAATCCTACACAAATCCCTGAGGCTGCTCCATGTAAATCTCCTCACTAAGATCACCGTGCAAGAAAGCACTCTTCACATCCATCTGAAAAATGGGCCATCCCTGAGAAGCCGCGAGGGATAAGACAAGGCGAATAGAGTTCATCTTGGCGATAGGGGCAAATGTCTCAGTGTAATCAATACCCTCAACCTGTGAAAAACCCTTTGCAACAAGATGTTCCTTGTACTTATCAATAGAACCATCAGCAACAAACTTAGTACAATACAACCACTTGAATCGCACTAACTTTCTTCCCTTAGGAAGAGAACAAAGATCCCAAGTATGATTCTTCATCAAAGAAGAATACTCCTCCTCCATAGCACTGTCCCACTCAGTATGTCTTGTCGCTACCCCAAATGTCTAAGGATCATCACAAATAGCATGACTCAGAAGACTAGAACCCACAATATGAGATCGGGTGCGACGGGAAGTGGAAGGGTCACCAGCCAGAGATCCTGCATCATCAACTATAACATGAGCCCATCTAGGCATCTATGGAGGATCCTGTGGTGGAGGTAAATGGGGATCACCAAGATCATCATCCTCATCATCCTGAAACAAAGTTGGAAGAGAGGAGGGAGTAGTGGTAAGTGAAGTAGACTCTGGAAGTGGGGTATCTACTGCAGGAAGGCGCTCATCAAACTGGACATCCCGTTGAAATAGGACCTCTCTGGAATCAGGGTCAAACAACTTGTATGCCTTAACATCCTCGCAGTAGCCAACAAAAATGAGGTGTCGGCTCTTCCGCTCCATCACTCTCCTCTGAGCGTTAGGCACAAATGCCCATGCTTCACTACCAAAAACTCGGAATGAAGATATATCAGGCTTGACATGAGACCAAGCCTCCTCAAGAGTCATATGTCGAACTGCCTTGTGAGGCATCTGATTTTGAATATAGTTGGCACAATTGACTGCCTCTGCCCAAAAAGATGAATCCATGGACCTGGACTGTATCATACAATTAGCCATCTCTCGAAGTGTTATGTTCTTTCTCTCTACCACACCATTCTGCTGAGGGGTGTAGGGCACTAAAAACTGATGCTAAAGACCATGTTCAGAGCAAAAATCCCTGAAAGCTTGGTTCACATACTCCCCCACATTATCTGTGTGTATCCGGCAAATAGAAAGACCAGATTGTTTCTCCACAAATGTCTTAAAGACTCGAAATGAGTCAAAGACATTAGACTTGTACTTCAAAAAGTACACCCATGTGCGCCTGGAGAAGTCATCAATAAAAGTAAGCACATATCTGGCACCCAAAAAAGAAGGAGTAGGAAATGACATGAGGTCACTACGAATCAACTCTAATGGTGCCAAAGCACGAGTAGCTCGTTCCTGAGGAAAAGGATCCCTATGTTTTTTGCCAAGAACACAACCCTAACAAACCCCATCAATGCAAGTAATCAGTGGAAGCCCAAGAACAAGTGCCTGTGTGCTCATCTGCTGAAGATATATGTAATTGACATGGCCCAAACACTCATGCCAAAGTCTGCTCACTGAATCTGCATGTGCTATAAGACAGGAACCTATGCCAGCAAAAGACTCAAATCCATCAAATCTGTATAGTCGGGATGCAGTGTCAACACTCCTAGTAGCCACAATCATATCAGAATCATGTAAATCTCAAATAACCACATCATGTGGTGAGAACTCAACTGTCTTACTAGAGCCAGAGTGACAAATCTGATAGATAGATAGTAGGTTTGTCAAAATGTCAGGGACAAAGAGAACATCCTGAAGAGAACCCCCAACCAATGCAACAAACCTAGAACCCAAAACAGAAAGATGAGATGAGTTCCCAATAGTAATCTGTGAAGTAGCACAAGGAGCAAGTGAGGTGACCAATTGTTGAGTGTGAGTCATGTGGTGAGAGGCACCGGAATCAAGAATCCAGGTGGGCCCAGAAGTCATAGCTCGTGCAGTAAGAGCATGACCTTTCCCTGTAGGGGAGAATGTGGACTAAGGAGCTGAAATGTGATGCTCCTGCATGGCTTCCTCTAAAGCCTCCAGATGTTTCCAACACTGAGAAATAGGATGTCCTTCCTTTCCACAAAAGCTACAGGTCTCAACTGATTTCTTCTTAGTCCTGGAGGTAGACTCAGTAGACTTCGAAGAAGATTTACCCTTGGAAGGGTTAGCTGGAGGTTTTGAATCAGTTTTCTGTGCAGGTTTGGAGGAAGACTCATTGCTTGTGGAATCTTTCTTCGGTTTTCCTTTCTGTTTTGGTTTCCCCTGTGAAGACTAAGCAACCAATGCTTGGTTAGAAGAGCCAGAAGCATCCATCTATTGGATCTTTGCCTGTTCCCGTGTCAACCGATCACAGAATGTCTCAAAAGAAGGCATGGTGTGTCTGGCACCCAAAGCATCCATGGTGGATTAGAAATTGGAAGAGAAGATTTGATACTATCCTAGCAACTTTGAGAGTATCAAGAAGATACACTCATCATCTATCTTGGTTTTCCCACATCCCTGCAAAACTAAGCGCAGAGACTTGAACTTCATCAAGAAGTCCTCAATGGTGGGAAAGTTGGTAGGTGTCAAAGTAGTCAGCTCTGCATCAAGCTGTAGTGCCCGAAATTCATTGACAGTGCCAAAAAAATCTGAAAACTTGCCCCAAATGGCCCTAGGAGTGGTCAAACCATCCAGGTGAAAGAGGAGACTGTTGAAAATGTTCAGTGCAATCAAGCCCATGGCTTCATCCATTTTATTCTTGTGCTGAAGAATCTCAAAATGACGTTGTAGGATAGGTTGATGTTCATCTAGGCATGACCATAAGCCACATGACATGAGTAGCCTGGTCATGTGTGCTTTCCAGGTGTGGTAATTGTGCAGTGTTAGCCGAGCCATAGAGGGGTCTGACATTGAGAGAAGAAAAAGACAGAAGTAGAAGGGTCATTTTTTGAAAGTAAATGACAGAAAGAAAAAGTACCCCCCCACAATGTATGATTCTAACCCTCGTACAACAAATAATCAAATACTGAAAGTACAAAAAATGAGGAAAAAACCTGAACACCAGATGCAGAGAGAGAGGAAAATGAACCCTATACTTCAACGCCAAAACATGATGCTCAAGTGGCTAAATCAGCAAACAAGACCAGCATAATCATGTCTGGCTCGAAAACACCTTTCTGACGATATTTCGTTTTCTGAAAATAGACCCCGTATGCCCAAGATATGGCCAAAAAACCACAGGTACCCCCAAAAACAAGCTCTCTGGAAAAACATAGTCTCGACAAATAATTTGACGGCCGTATGGCTGTCACGGGACGTCAGTGGAGCGGCGGTGGCCAGTGGACGGCGACGCCGGCAGAGGTGGTGGTCAGGCAGAATGGCAGTGGCGGCTGAGCGGCGGGCCCCAGCGGCGACGCGGTGGCCATAGGGTGGCGCGTGGGCGACGCAGTGGTGACACATGCTGGCAGCGCCCTTTTTGTTAAAAAAATGGATTTTTTTAAAAAAAAATTCGAGTTTTGCCTCGATTTTTGAGCCTGTATGGCCCTGATAGTCCAAAAAAAATTGCCTATGGTCACTGTAACCAAAATAGTCAAACTTTATATGTATTTTGACTCTCCTAGGCCTTCTGAATGCGATGGTGGAGTCTGTTTTTGCTCAAATGGCTCCAGAAGAAAGCACCTCCCTCAAAGTGATAGTAAAACCCCAGAGAAGCTATGGCTGTTGTCTTTGAATCGTGGCCTCAAACACCTTCAAACCAGGCAGCGACAGGGTGGCTCTGATACCATGTAGGAGTTGACAAATGCAAATCCACAGCTCGCCAAGAACACCTGCATGCAAATACTTGATGCTGAATAAAGACCAAAGAGATAGAAGCAAGGGTTTGGAAAATCTCAGCAGAGTGAGAGCAGAATTATTATTTCCCAAAAAAGTGAATTACAATAATTACAAAAGCAGCATATAAGGTGAGAAACCCTAAAGCTGGAGAAAGCTAGGTTTGTGCATTTAATAATTAATAAACATATTAATTATTATGCACCTACAAATGACAAGCTTAAGTGAATAGAATAATAGTTAGCATTAATAATTAAACCAAAGTGATTTAATTATAAAGGCAAAAGAACTATTACTCTAACATTGATATCATGAATTTTGTATGCATTTTTTCTAGATTTCAAGTTGATCCTAAGGAATCTCATGTGACAGTTGTGAAGATAATTTTTGGATACTTGAAGGGAACAATTGATTTTGGCCTATGGTATCCTAATGATAATGATCTTACTTTAAGTGCTCTTATTGATGTTGATTGGGAAGGAGATGTGAATGATAGGGAAAGTATTAGTGGTGGTACATTTTTCTTGGGAAATAAGTTGATTTCATGGTTAAGCAAAAAGCAGAATATTGTTTCCTTGTCTACTGCAGAGGTAGAATATATTACTGTTGCTAACAATTGTACTCAAGTATTGTGGATGAAAAAGACGTTGAAAGATGTCAGAGTTGTGTATGATGAACCTATTTCCATATTTTTTGATAACTCAA
The DNA here is from genome assembly GCA_007115665.2 of Sequoiadendron giganteum. Taxonomy (NCBI): domain Eukaryota; kingdom Viridiplantae; phylum Streptophyta; class Pinopsida; order Cupressales; family Cupressaceae; genus Sequoiadendron; species Sequoiadendron giganteum. The sequence goes on along the minus strand of CM021105.1, from coordinate 491,719,881 downwards.
GTGCTATAAAATTTTTTAAGAATTTGGTGCTGCACTCAAATACCAAGCATATATCTATCAAGTACCACTTTTTAAGAGACAAAATGAGTGATAAGGAATTCAAACTGGAGTATTTGCCTACTAAGGAACTAATTGCATACATATTTACTCAGACTGTACCCAAGGATACTTTTGAGTATCTCAGAGGGAAGTTAGGGTGATTACCCCTCCTAATTAGAACTAAGATACATAGTCTTTGCATTAGTCTATGCATTCATAGTCATATCCTAATTTAGATTGATGTTGTGGTGGTTGCTACTCAAGGGGAGTAGTCAGATTATTCAAATATATGGTTTAGAGCTTGTGCACATTTTCTATTGATGTCAAATGGTAAGAAGATTAATGTGAATAACTATGGTATAGCCAAATGAAAGGGGGAGAAGAATAGTGTGAACTAAGGGAGAGAAGAACAATGTGTAAAAGAGAGATTTTTGGAAGAAGAGTTGGTTGCATTGATGATATATTTTGCACATCATGTGTTTCCATCAATGTCAAAGGGAGATTGTCTTTTTGATATGTGGTTTTAATTGATGTCAACACTATTAGCATTAATGTCTTTAAGACTATACATGTCGAGGATATTAAGATAATTGTAATAAATATGTTACAGGTTGTCTGTGAAGTAGTGAATATTTATATGGTAGAAAGTTTAGTATATTGATAACTAAATGTTGTGGATTAAATGGTTTGTTCTCAATCCTATCTAGTTTCTAATCCAAAATTTTTAGAGGCATGCATGAAAATTTGAGCAAGTTATAAGTTTATGTGTTCTAAAAGCTATTATGTTACTGCAAATGGTGGTCATGGAAGAGGATAATGTGATTTTGGTAATCTGAGTTGTTTTGTATGTTTCTAAGATGTTTGTGGATGTTTCTAGATCATATTATATCTATGTTGCATGTCTGGATTGATCATTGTGCTCATGATCTGAGATTTTATCTTGTGTGTTCATTTTTTTCATGTATATGGCCAACAAGGTGTTTGAAGCATGTTGTGGATCTTTGAGGAAGAATATTTGAAGTTTTTTTGTGTTTGAGGATAGTTTTTAGGTCTCTACTATGTTGTGGCCAACCTTGGTTGATGTGCATTGATAATCTATCATTGTTTTGGGCTGATAGTTTGTATTCATTCTATTATTTTGTTGAAGCTGACATAAAGCAATTTAAATTATTGTTGCAGATATATATAAGTAGTTTTTTCTTCATTTCATATGCATGTGAAGTGTGTGTATGTGAAGTGTGTGAGTGTTATGTGTGAATAAGGTTCAAATCATTTGAAGGCATATCAGAGTGTGAAGAATAGTGAAAGAAAGTAAAGAAGTGTTCATGTGCTTAACTAGAACTGTACTTAGGCATTAGTAGATGCTACTTTCTCAGTTTAAATTATTCACATGAATTTAATCTGAATATTTTCTATAAGATAGTGAGTCTTCCTTTGATCAGTAATCTCTAGGAAGTGTTTTGAAATGCATGTGCATTCCTCATATATTCTTCTTATACTTTTAATAGGGTATAACTTATGGATTAACCTCCACCGTGGTTTTTCCCCTAACAGGGTTTCCACACAAAAATATTGGTGTTATATGTGTTTCTAATGTGTTGTTGGTTCATGATTTCACTTTTATTAATCATATCAAAGATTAAAGGTTAATAATTTTAATAATTTTGAAACTTTCTGACAAATGATTCACCCCTCGTCTCAATTGTTTTCCCTTGTGTTGCCAACACTATTTTTAATGAAAAACCTTGATATTGGGATGATAAAAAAACTAATGACAGTGTGGTAAATTTGAAGGTTGTCATTAAGGTACTATCAAACACATAAACCATACAACAAAAAAATCAATAGAACATGAAATAGAATAACCAACAAAATGTTGACAACCACCAAAATAGAACAACTACTTACCAAAAAGACCAAAAAATGCTTGTAAATGAAAATTCACTCCCTTAGGGATTCAACCTATGGAAACAATATTAAAGAAGGTACAATCAAATCTCATCACACTCCCTCAGTTCAAAAACTACAAAGAACCACAAGTCAAACCTCCTTAGTATAGAGATGATCATTATTATGAATTCCATTGATACAAAGGTCATAACACATAAAAGTATTTCAAACTCAAACACCTAATCTAAGACATTATTGACCAAGGATATGTTAACATTGATCATAAATTAGGGAATGAATATCTAAAAATATGTAAGGATCTTGTGCCTAATCATGAAAATACAAGGGATTTTGGAAAGGCCTCAAGCTCAAACAATACTTGTGATAACACAATAGGACACATTCATGTTACTCATTCATCACAACATGAGGAATTAGATATGCATCAAGCTAATATATTAAAAAAAAATCCAAATTAATCAACAACGTCTAGAAATGTTTCATATCGATATGGCATAAAAAATGTACTAGATTATAATATCCCTCACTCATATGAGTTCATGGTTGGGCATATTGAAGAATTTCTAAAGAAATAAGAAACATCCCTTATTTCACCCATACCTGCTAAAGGTTGTTAAGAGTCTTTCACTAATGCTATACCATCCACCCAAGGACCATGTAAAGAGGAGATTATTGAGTGTAACAAAATTTTCTCCAAACCAAATCAAGATCAAGAGCCCATATTATCGGAGCATTACCATGATTTGCATAATATTTTCCAATATGCAAGAGATAATTTCTCTACCCTAAGTCAATATGAAGAGATCACTTCCCAACATTATTATCATGAGTTGATGAAAATATTTCAAATCATTCCAAAATTCAAAGATGTCCCCAATATTACCCATAATATTTTTTATTTTAATCGACATATAGATGTTCTTCATCTAAAAAAAGGGTCTCCCACTCTTGAAATTATCACACAAGAGAAATAAATGGTAGATATTATTGATTCGTATAGTGATTGTGCATCATCAACATTTCTTGAATCAACACCAACAAATAACACATCCCCAATTTTTGGTTGAGGACATTAAGTATGAATATATCCATCATTCTTCAAGAAAAAGACTATGTTTACATCAATATGATATCTTAGAATCAGAGTAGATAATTAACATTCCTAAAAAGTGGGAATTTATCGCAATACTATGTGTCCATGACAAGTCATATTTAGTATCCATTTTTCAATGGATACATTACCAAAGAAAAGGAATGGTACTTGTTAAAATAGCACCTTGAAACCAGTAGAATCAAAGCATGCCAATAATACCTCCACAATGTCGGGGCCAACTTTGTCTTATGAAAAAATTAACATAGGGGGAAGGAAGTATCATTATGATGAAACCATTACCAATGCTACATCCATATGATGAATCATCATCGACATGTCATTCCATTCAAAAATTGGGACCAACACAAAATAAGGATTCTTATCAAAGAAAGGAGAAGATCATCAAAGAAAAAGAAGCAACAAAGAAAAATAGACAAATCAAATACAAATAGGTAGCAAAGAATGAAAAATAAAATCATCCCAATAATACTTCATCTATCAAAGAGGCTACGGGGAAAAATCAAAAGGGAAATATATCCATCAAAGGCATCCACAAATACAAATGAAGGATTCTCAAGTCATGTACAAAGTATATCAAGTGGTTGGTCCTAATTCCACTTAAAAACCCATATCCACCCATCATTGCTCATCTTCCCAAGTTTGGAGAATCAAAGATTCCAAACTATTAACTGATCCATCTCATATCCCTTCATGCACATCACCATTCACTACATATTCATGATATCTAATTATCACATTCGTTGTGCGTTGGCAAATACCATTCATCATAATAATTCTAAAATCTCTCTATGATGATATGTGAACCTAAATGAGGTTAATTCTAGTATCAACAAGGTAGATCAAAATTCTCAAAATTTGTATTCAAGTGTTCATATCTTAGAAAAGAAGCTTCTTCAAGTAGGATATCATTGAAATTTTATGACAATTGCATCTACATCAGAACCACTAGGTGGCTCAACATGAGTGTAAAATCTTCAAAAAATGAAAAAATCAAGAAAGTAGTAAAAATAAAAACCATCCTCTAGTGAAAACCACTTTAGTGGCACTCTAGGCATGTACTATGATGAAAACCTAGAAAATAGGCATCATGAGTAGAATCAAGTGTCTATATGATCCTTTTTATATGGAAGTATCTCATCCCTTTCATGTTAAATCTAGCACTCTCTCCATTCATTCAATTCATCATTATCTTCTAGCATATCTTGATCTTGATAAAGGTTTCGCGTATACTTCAACTCTACTCATGAAAAAGTCTTGATATGGTCTCTGGATCCAATTTTATCCCATGAATTCCCATAGCCTATATCGAGCACTATTCTAAATGATCTATGGTATGATAAAACATGACTTATACTCTTCACATGATTATCAATTTACTATCTTTATTTGTCCATTGAACTATGAAAGATTGCTAGACACTCAAGGAAAGTTCTTACACTCTCATTTTTTAATAGCTCTTGATCCATGTATTATATCTCACAATGTGACATCAACATCATGATCTAGGTATCATTTATCTCAAAATCCAGAAATAGTCATAAAATCTCCAAATCCCCAAAACATCCAAAATCTTATAAAGTCAAAATCCCAAAAACATCCAAAAACTTGTAAAGTCAAAATCCCAAAAACATTCAAAACATTGTCAAATCCAGAAACATCCAAAAAATTGTAAAGTTCAAAAATCCAAAAGAATCCAAAAATTTGTAAACTCCGAAATCCCAAAAACATCCAAATCATATCAAAATCCCTAAATAGGTCTAAAACATCAAAATTCAAAAAAACTTGTCAAACTACATTGTCTCCACGCTTACATAGAAAGGCCATCATTGATGACCCCCTTAGGTCCTATTCTTTGTATAACCTTGGAAAAAACAAAAAAAAAAAACATTTAGAAAACCTAAAAGAAGCATTCAAATATCTTTTATAAAACCAAAAAACAACCTCAAATAACTTGTAAACTTATACATTCACATAATCTCAAAAGTTCCAAAACAACCTCAAAACATTTCAAACCATCAAAAATTTGAAATATTTAGAAAGAAAAAAATCATCCATCCTGTATCACTTTCACCCGTACTAAGACATCCATCCCCAATAAATTGGTCGTCACCCTCACCCTTTGGTAACACAAACATAACCTAAGTACAACAACCAATCAAAAGTAGAACCTATAAACATAAAAAATAAATTATTGGTCATTACAAAACATGTTAATTAAAATCATATCAATGGCCTAATCAGTTAACACAACATCATTATCCAATTAATGTCCTAGGATATATCATTCCTACAATTGGCATCATTTTGGATATCACTTTAGATTTTTATCCTCAAAAAACATCTCTTTGGCAAAAGATATTAATACCATTAACAGTTTGTTCATTTCAATATTTTCTTATAATTTATCTTATTGGTTCATTCTGATGACTTCTCGATGATGTCTATCAAAAAAAATTAAGAGAGAGGAATGGGGCATTGATCATATATTTTTCTTGTTTTTCTTGTTGGATATTCTTGTAATATGACCTTGACAAATACTTGCCTTGCACGTGCGAGGTAGTCTCAAGTAAAATAATTTCTAGGACATATCAAGTTCTTCATACCTTTTGTGTGTTAGTCTTATTACTTTGATGGATTATTATTTCACATGATCAAATAATATTTATGTATGTTAGGTATGAATATGAATACTCCTATTTTTTTGTAAAGTTAGAGTCCATCACATTGGATACAATTCCATCCTATTTTTCAATACCTTAATGCATCATGTCTATTTTCTATATCAAAAATAAGGAATGTTATGATGAGTTTATCCTAATTCTATAAGAAAGTAGTATCATCTACTCTATTTCATCACATATCTAATAAAGTCTTAAATAATCATAGGCTTGGTGGACTTCTGAATCAATCTCAAAAGAAATTATTAATCTACATTCATCTTATTCTTCTATCTTATTTTCATGCTAACATTTCCAACTCGGTATCATCATAGTCAACATAAATCATTATATAAATGCATTCATACTACATCCATAAACCATCAACATACATACATCCTGCATAGTCATAGAATGAAATACAAAAATACACAAAAAGAAATGCATCTCATAGCATATACATTTTGCATCATCATTGCATATGAGATGAGAAAAGATACTTAAAAGATAACTTGTCCATGGAATTTTCATAAATTCATATCATAAAACATGCATGCACATCAAGAACATAATCATAAATCATATGCATGTATAATAAAGGAAATATCAACATAAGGAATCCATATCATAAACATATGCATCCACCCATACATGATCATGAATATAAAATAAAAACATCATATCATAATCGTATCTAAAGGTCATCTCATTTATATATATATATATATATATATATATATATATCTAAAAATGATTACTATCATGATAGATATCAAAATTAATGTGTGTATCATAAAAAATATATACATGAGGCTATCCAAAACTAGCCAATGAATAGATATACATCAGCAATTAGGATGTACATAAAAAATTGTCTATATGCATGGAGTTATCATTTTTCTCCCATGATCCTTGTCTCAGTGAGGTGGTGGATGAAAAGCTCCTCCACCTAAAGGTTTCCCTATCGATGGTCCACGCACTAAACCACTTGTTACAACCCAGCTCCTATGAGATAAATCTATCTGATGTTGGTGTTGTGGAACATCTTTGTAGTAAAATATTTTTTAATAAGGGGTCTCTGCTATGGTTTTTCCATAAAGTGTTGTGGATACCTATCCCTATCCCTAAGCTTGTGCCTTCAACTATACAATGGCCTCAAGTTGTTGCCTATGCATCGTATCTTGTGTGAGCTATAGTGAAAAATACTAGATTTTCTAACAATTTTGATCTCTCTCCAAAAAATACATATCCCTCTTGGTTTGGGTAGTATCTCTCTCTTAGAGGGCTTGATCCCTCTAGATTGCCAATCCTTGTATTTGTGTATCCCTCTGATTTGGACCCTACTGCTATTACCATAGAGGTGGTGGTTTGGCTTGCTATAATGACTATACTAATGGAGGTTTTTATGGAACCTTTTTGTCATGCTACTCATCCCCCAAAACCTATCTATCATGAGGAGGCTACTGATAAGGTTGTTGTGGTATATTTCTAATCTGTACTCTATCTCTACCTTTACCTTGTCCTCTACCTACACCATCACCCCCTGCTGGATCTATGAGTCTGACTAGGGCACGCTAAGAAAACCAAGAATCATAAGAAGGTGTGGTGATAGGATCATGTGGAACCCCTATGTAATCCCATGGTACTGGGGTAGGTTATCTAAAATCATCAATAGCAGCCTGAGGCTCAATCTAATTTCCCCATTTCACCTCTCTCATAGTACATGCATAAATCACTCTACATGTTGGTAGTATCACACCTTGATGCTCACAAAAATATGATCCACCCTATCTAGATGATATCCCTCAATGATATGGTGGCAACAAACCATGATCCACCTATTATGTATATCATAGAATAAATAATCCTGATCATTGATCCATGGGTAAGCCTAGAGCTAGGGTCTCCATCTGAATACTATCATGTCATCAATCACTCTCCTATAATAAGATATGTTTGTCACCTCGATGTGGTGAAGGGTAGTCATGGCTCTATACCTATAAACCACCGACTCCTCATCAATATCTCATAATTCTATAATTGGTTTGAGCATGATAATAAGCTCTCATGCCCAATTGTGTAACAAACTCACACCAAGTGATAAACTGTGTCCTCACATATAAACTACCTAGTGCACGTTGTGGTACAATGATTCAATCATAACTAGACCCCAAGAATACATGATCATATCATCAACCATCCCTTCTAAGACCAAACCCTAGTTCATGTTGAATCCTTGGTTCTATTTTTCTGAAACTAAGACCCCCATAATCAATCCTACAATAACCAAGATCAAATCACTAACACATCCAAGATATTTGCACAGGTCAATATGGTAGCTGTCCATGCATAGAGAATCAACATCCAGCAATTGAAACATGGCCTCTAGGCCGAGTTATTTGTCAGAGATAATCCTCTCACCATAAATCAAAACATAAAGGATATTCCAAACATCCTCGAGTGTAATCATTACCTCCTTGTTGATAGTTTTTTTCTGCACAACAACAACTTAGATAGAATATAGTATCCTATCTCTCTTGAAAGGTCAATATTTATTGAAAAAGAGATAACCCCAAGGTCTCTAATGTTAGGCCTTGAAAATTCAACAAAAAAACTTAGTGATAAATGTGAAAATGTTGGTAATCGCAAAGGGACCTTACAAAAAAATACTGGAAACTCTAAACTTATCAAATTTTGCAATATAATGATACTAGAATTTATAGTTTTAACCAAAGTTCAATGAAATAAAAAAATATAAGGGTCTCATATATCCTAAGATTAATATTATTCCTAAGATCAACAATCCTAATGATGAAATACTTGGAATAGACCAATCCCTCAAAACAAATTCATGTTCAGCCCAAGTTGACCTACAATCTTACAAAAATAGTGTAATCTTCTAAGGAATTAAATATTTTTCAGATCATGCACATTCATTCAAGCCAACCTTGGTTTTGCAATTGACATGAGAAAATACCCATAATTGAACTAAGCATAGAAATATCAGGTATAGGTTGACCTTGCACAATAATCCCACAATCAAGAAGTTGCCCAAAGTATGAACCAGAGATTGCTACAACACTCCAAGAACTAAATCACAACAACCATTAAATCATTTAATTCTAAATCTAAAATGCATTCAGATATTTCCAAGCAATTTCAAAGATAGAATAAGAACCATGCAAGAAAAATCAATCCAAAGAATCCACCAATAATAGCACAATGTCTTCACTTGTATTGAATCGCCAATAATAACAACAATTCTGATATTTTGTATTATAACACTTTATTGAAAATAAAACTAACTCATAAATCTAACCTTTTTCTCTATTTACTTCGAAACCTAATCTTCTAGCTTCTTCTAACTCTATCCAACTAATTGACTAACTCTCAAAAATGAGGCTAAATGCCATACTTATAGAGATTTCATCATGTGCTAGCCCAAGTTAGGGTTGCAAAGCAAGGTCAGCCACCAACCAAGTTGGACTAGATAGTTCATAATAAATCACCAGCCTACATTGAATGCATGAGGTGACCCCTCAGATTGGCCTGGGATCTCTACAAATCTTAGTTTAGATTGAATAAACCCCATGGGCCACTTCGTCCATTAATGTCTCACCCGCGTGAAGTAGAAGAACTGTAACGGTACACTATGTGACCTTGAATATGGGTCACTGACCAATAGATGAGTTAGGCATCATGAATGACTCTGATCGAGTCAAACCTATTTGAATCTACCCCATCACATCTAGCTTGGATGAATAGCCATTGAGCATTCGTTGACTCAACCTTCCCGTGTACAAGTGATTTTGACATTCCCATGACTGCAAAGTGTACTTGGTTGTATTTCATGAATCTCACAACATCTTTAAAGTATGCTCATTCTCTTTCATGAGCCGATAGGGAATGAAAGTGACGAAACCCCATGAACTTGGAGTAACTTAACCTTGGATATCCATCTTGATCTGCTCGGCCTCTAAGATAGAAGCACCTTCATCACCAAGGTTCACCACATATTGTCCTTGTCCTTGCCAACAACTATCTCACTTGATCCAGCCTGTGCCAAAAATGCCACAATAAGTATCCATTATAGCATCAAAATCCAAGTTAGTCCATCATAAAAAATATGCTAATCATCAAAGAAATCAAAACAACCATCAGAATCCCTAAGAATATCATTAAACATCCCATCCTCAAAGTTTAGAATTTTCATCCCTTCACGAAATTTGAACCAGAAGGGAATTTTGAGGAATTCTTAGCTAGGCGGATTTCAACGATGAAAGAACAAAAAACATCAAAATGCCAAGGAGTCATCAATCAAATCTCAAGAAACATTTGCACATATCATTAAATTAGCCAAATCAATCATGTAAATGCAAAATTGTTAACCATTAACTCATGCATTCCTTAATTTCTTCATTCCTAGCAGTTCCTCAGGGAATTTCATCGGGGATAGAAATCTCTGATACCAATGAAACTTAACATACTCGAGGAAAATGAAGGAACAACATAATCTCAGATAAATCCCAAGACGATGGATTTTCATGAAGCTAGTCCAATTTTCATGTTTTGCGCGTATTTTAGGGAAATGATAGATCGAAGGAAATTCGAGGAAATCTGAGAGCAATGGATTTTTACGAAGTCAACATATTTCTCATGTTTTATGCAATTTTTAGGAAAACAACCCAACGATGGAAATTCGAGGAAACCTGAAGGTGAAGGAAATCCCTGAAATCTTGGATTTCATCAAGATCTCACCCAAATTGATTGAACAATCACAAATTTGGGACTCAAGTGTGGATTCAACTCACTTCAAATCAATCATTGACAAATCTAACCTTCTAATTCTTCCAAGGGTGATCTAACAGTTAAGGTCCTCAAATCAAGACTAAACGCATTCAATTCACCCACTCTATTCAAATTCAAACAAGGAAAGAAAAATCGACTCACAACATAAAAACCATCTAAGACTTCACATCAAACCCAACTACAAAACTCACACGTGAAACAAAAATGCAGAAAAAAGACAATCTAGAATGAATCTGGGAATTTGAGGTAGCGAAGGAATTTCAAAAAAATCCGGTCGACATAGAATTCCGTGAAGGACCAAGATCTCCAAAAACAATGTGAAACCAACCTCCGTCGGGTTTACCAGGCAATCGGGGAATTCCATCTAGAGAGGAAATTCTTGAAACCAAGGAAAAACCCAAATTTTACCCCAAGACTCACAATTTTAAAGTATTACCTGAAGAGGGAGATTTGCATAAGCAAGATAAGAATTGAGGAACATTTCTAGGTAACCAAATCCCATGAACAAAGGACCAAAGCATCAAAGACAAAAATCTCAAGATTTTGAAAGATAATTCCAAAGGCAAGGCCATGAAAAAGAGCCAAAATACCAAGGAAAGAGGGTCCCTACTTTAAATGGGGCGTGTGTGCAAAACCTACACAACAAATGGCAACTCCATTGGGGAAATGTTCTAGAGCATTTCAATGGAAAACTGGAATCAACCGAGAATGTTTGGTTTCAATCCTTGCATCAGGTTACCAATGGACAAGGTTTCCAAAATCACAAAAAAGAAAACCTTTCCTATACTAGGGTTGAAGTGTGTGTGTGTTTGCATGCATTTTCCTATCCTTGGTTATAATAGGGACCAAACTTAGTTTGATAGGGATACATAAAGATTTCAATTCTAAAAGAAACCTGGATAGAGCCTCGCGGCTAGTTAGGCATCCATAGCCCCGACGAGGTTATCATTGTGACCATCCCTAGCATAGCTCTACTACTAGCTAGGTGTCCATAGCCCCGTAGAGATACTATGATACCTCTGATAAGGTGAAAATTTCTTTTGATTTTTAATATTTTCTCTTCTTTTCTTTTTTGATATTATTTTTGAGATCTTTTGAACTTTCCCTTTCACCTTGCAAGCAATGAAACCCACATTCAAGGATGAGAACCATAGTGACGCTGGAGTAGAACATAAGATTTTTCACCCAATCAGACTTCATATAGACCATATACAACTTTTGAATCTTTAAGATTTGTGTGCAAATATGAGACCCAAATACATTCCAGAATTTGATTTAATCAAGTGACTCCAATTCCAAGCATATGCAACATCAGATGAAGGAATTCCACCAGTTCAATTGACTCTGACAAGATGATTAGATTTTGTAATAGAAATCCCCATAACAACCCTAGGCAAGCAACTAGTTAAACAAATGCAATAGGCCCTAAATAAATCAAGAAAACCCAAAGCAAGCATAGAGCAGAAAAGAAAAAAAAAACCAAAGCAAACCTACTCTAAGCAAAAACATAAAATGAGCAAAAAAAACAAAATAAACCCTAATCTAACCAAAGAAAAAATAGTGAAACATAAATGAAACATAATCTACCTATGTACAAGGAAAGAGTTGTAAACAACCTAGGACTAGAAATAATGCTTCAAATACTACCCATTGATAGGTGGTGGGACATCATCTCCAGTGAGATTTTTCAAGAAAAAAGAACTATCTCCCAAAATCTCTGCAATCTGATAAGGGCCAAGCTAAACTCTGTCAAATTTTCTATGCGCCCCTTTTCCATCATGAGCTTTATCCCAGTAGAGAAAAAAGTTAGAGATTCTTATTGATGGTGTTTTCTACACAACAACTCAAAGAGAATATATATTTAATATCTCTCTTGAAAGGTTGATCTCTATGATAAAAGAGATAACCCCAAGGTATCTTAGGTGTATTTCCATGACAATTTAGTTGAACCACTCAGTGATAAATGTGAAAATGATGGTAATCATAAAGGGACCTTACGAAACAAATATTGGAGACTCTAAATTTATCAATTTTTTTGCAATGTAACGATACTCGAATTCCTAGTTTAACCAAAGTTCAAAGAAATAACAAAAGATAAAGGGTTTCAAAAATCCTAAGATTAAAATTACTCCGAAAATCAACAATACTAATGAGGAAGTACTTGGAAGGGACCAATCCCTCAAAACTAATTTCTGATCAACCCATATACCTGCGATCTCATAGAAATAGTGCAATCTTCTAAGGAATTAAATATTTTTAAATCATGGACATTCATTCAATCGAACTAGATAATTTCCCACAATTGAACTAAGCACACAAATATTGGGTACAAGTTGACCTTGTGCAAGAAACCCACAATCAAGAAGTTGCCCAAAGTATGAACCATAGATTGCTACTACACTCCAAGCTCTAAATCATAAGCACTATCGAATCATTTAACTCTAAATCTAAAATGCATTTAGACATTTCCAAGTGATTTGAAAGATGGAATAAGAACCATGCAAGATTAATCAATCCAAATAAGGCACCAATAATAACACAATGTCTTCACTTGCATTGAATCACTAGTAATAACAAAAATTCTGATATTTTGATACAAAACTTGCATAAAATATGAATAACCATTAAATCTAATCTTCTACTCTAATCTTCTAGTCTTTCTACTATCTAATTCTAACAAATTAACTAACTGTCTAACCCTATTTTTCTAACCTATTCAACCAACAACCCTTTCCAACCCCTCAATGAATGAGGAGAAATTCTATACTTATAGAGATTTCGTCCCATGCGAGCCCAAGCTAGGATTACAAAGAGGGTCAGCCACCAACAAAATCAGCCCAGACAACCTACAATAAATCATAGCCCTGCATTGAATGCATGAGGAACCTTCCTCAGATCGACCTAGGATCTCTACAAATCCTAATTCACATAGAACAAACCCCGTAGGACCTTTCCGCCATTAATGCCCCACCTGCGCAAAACAGAAGAATGATAACATGCGCGCAACACAAGTTTGAATACGAGCCACCTATCAACATCTGAGTAGGGCATACAAATGAATTTGATTGATTCAAACTAGTTTGAGCTTTCCATGTCACATCCATCTTGGATCAATGACCATCGAGAGCATCGAGCTTTTGTGTACGGATGGGTTTCACCTACCGTGACCATAATATGTACCTTACTGCACCCCACAAATCTCGCAATATCTTCAAACTATGCCCATCCTTCCTTCAGCCTCGATAGCAACAACCTACCTATTCTAATCTACATTCAAAAGGGTCACAATTAATATTCAATATAGCATCAAAATCTAAGTTAATCCAACAGACTCCCTAAGACAAGAAAACCATGCACAAGCCCAGGCAGAAGTGAAACCAAAACAAAAATGAAAATAAAATAGGCAGAGGAATAACAAAACCGGTGGATGCAGAACCAAAACCAATGGAGGAAAAACCAAAACCAAATGAGACCCTTTGCAAAGTACCAAATTTAGTTCCAACCCCAGTTCTGGTTTTGATGAAGGAAAGGAGGTGAAGATAAAAAAAGGAAAGAAAAAAGAAGACCTAAGGGAGGAAACCAACCCAAAGGTCAAGCAATGAAGAAAATAAGGACACAAGAAGCAGAGCTAGAATTAGAGCTCAAACTAAACATGAACGTTGTGAAGGGTTTGAATTTAGTTCCCTTCCCAAGTCTGTCTTTGACGAAGGAGAAAGGAAGGCCAAAGAAAACCTAAGGGGAAGAAACCAACCCAAAGGCCAAAAATAATGAAACAACAAAGACATAGAGGCAAGAAGCAAAGTTGAAACTAGAACTAGAACAAAAACTGAACCATGCACTTTTTTAAAGTTCAGAGTTCAGTTTCATTCGGATTCTACCTCCAACAAAACAAAAGAAACAAGGTCTTAGGAGGAAAATAACAACTCCCAATATCCAAACAAAAATACAAAGGAAAAACAAAAGGAAAAGGGAACCCACTTCTAGAGACGACATCCATGAGACTCCATAACCACTAGGAACTCAACACAAAGGCACCTTAAAATCAAGACAAGCATTCAGGAATAGAGAAAATTAACCCAACTCCATGACCAAAGGACCAAAAAACCAAAGACCAAAATCCCATGATTTTCAAAGACAAGCTCAAAAGACACAGTCATAGAAAAGTGCAAAAAAACTAGGAAAAAGGGGGAGGTTCCCCACTTTTAGAGGGGAATGTGTGCAAAAATACACAAAAAATGGTGAATCTACTAGGGAAATGCTCTAGAGCATTTCAATGAAAAACTAGAATCAACCCAGAATCTATAGTTTCGCAGACTAGATATGGATGGATCAGGTTACCTATGGACAAGGTATTAGAAATTACAAAAAAGAAAACCTTTCTTGTACAAGGGTCGAACTGTGTTTATATGAATTAATTTCATTTTTCCTTAGTGGCAACAGGGACCAAACTTAGTCTGATAGGGCTACATAAGGATTCTAACTCCAAAATAAACCTAGATAGAGCCTCATTGCCAGTCAGGCATCCATAGCCCTGCCAAGGTTATCATTGTGATCATCCCTAGCATATCTCTACTACCAACCAGACATCCATAGCCCTGATAGAGATACTAGCATACCCCTGATAAGGTGAACATTTATTTTGATTTTCAACATTTTCTTTTCCTTTCCTCTTTTTGATATTCTCTTTGATATGTTGTAAACTTTCACTTTCACCTTGTAAGCGATGAAGCCTGCACTCAAGGATGAGAACCACAGTGGCACTAGAGAAAAATATAATATTTTTCACCTAGTTAGACCTCATAAGGACCATATGTAACCTTGGAAACCTTAAGATTTGTGTGTATG
The DNA here is from genome assembly GCA_007115665.2 of Sequoiadendron giganteum. Taxonomy (NCBI): domain Eukaryota; kingdom Viridiplantae; phylum Streptophyta; class Pinopsida; order Cupressales; family Cupressaceae; genus Sequoiadendron; species Sequoiadendron giganteum. The sequence goes on along the minus strand of CM021105.1, from coordinate 491,704,506 downwards.
TATGAGATACAAATATATTTAAGAATTTGACTTAATCAAGTGACTCCAATTCCAAGTATATGCAACATCAAACAAAGGAAATCCACCAACTGACTCTGAAAAGATGATTGGAGTTTGTAAAAGAAATTCCCAGAATAACCCTAGGCAAGTAGCCAATCATACAGATGCAACAAGCCTAGAAGAAAGCAAAAAAACCCAAAGTAGGAGTAAAGCAAAAAGGAAAACCAACCAAAGCAAACATACTCTAGCCACGAAAGCAGTAAAAAAAAGGCCATATAAACCTATTCCAAGAAAACTATTCTTAAAGAAATCTATTCTAAAGAAAAAAAAATAGACTAAAGAAAAAGAATAACAAGGCAAGCTACATTTATTTATATGAAACTATGTATAAAGAGACTCGAAATGGCTCACGATTAGACAAGGAAGACTAATACCCATCCCCAAATGGTTCATCAATGCACAAAAAAGAAACAATGTAGTGGTAATAGTCCTCAATAATGAAAATTCATATTTATGTTCTGCAAAATAAGGCTCAATGATGTAAAATTCAAACTTCACCCCATTGATAGGAATGATTAGAAATTGAGGTAACTCATTAGGACCATGATCAATCCATATGCAAGTTGTCTTTCCTAAACTTCCATAATCAAATTGACAAGCTTTAGAATTAATAGTAAGGAAAGAGACAATATGATTTTGTACTCCTGTGGACTAAATATTGTATTCATCATTTCCTAATTGTGAAGAGTTGATCTGAGTATCATTTGGAGGTCTCCATTGGCGGTGCAAAATTCTGGTTTGTGTTTCTTCATGAAGTATTAATGATGAAAATGTAGCAGCTTCATCATGCATAACAAATTCCTCAATAGGATGTTCATTAAGAGGCATCACAGACTAGTCTTTAAGAATATTGTGATCCAACTCTTCAATAATGACCGCAACATTACTATTTTCAACATCACTAATGTTTTCCTGCATATCAGTATGAACCACATTAGCTACCTCACCCTTACAACATAAAATCTATGATTTTTTAGTGCTTAATTCATCAACAGATAAAGAAGAAACAAAATTTGATAAATGAGTGAACTCCCTAAATTCATCTTTTGTTGGCATTGGTTCAGACTCTTGATCACACTAATTAGGAATTTTGACCACTCCATTAAGTGCTTCCTCATGTTCTTCAAGACGTTTATCAACAACTTGTTGAAATTCTTCCATTGGAGACTTGTTTGATATATCTTTTTGTGTATCTCTCATATGTTGCAGAAATTGCACTGATTATTTGACCTCTTTATGGTTGTCTAGCACTAGAAATAGGTGAATTCAGAATGTTCTTCCTCATGTATCCTACACCAAGTTGAAAAACAAAAACTCCTCTAGGAATACTGTATAACTTAGGCTTGACCAATCCTTCAAAAATCTTGCCAAAAATTCATCGTATCTAGTATGTATTAGATCTTCATCATGAATGGAGGAAATTAGACTTAGCTCTTGTTCATTTTTTTGTTCACTCTCAGCTACATTTTCCATTTTAGAACTTGGTTTCTCTCTAGGACCACCATCCATTGTGTTTCCAAGTTGTTCTTCACTTGAATGTTCATCAACTACCTCCAATGCCTTAGATATTTTAGACTCTTCCTTCTCGCATATTGCTTGATTCGTGGATGAATCAACACTTGTTGTAATTTCTTCAGATCCAAAATTTGTCTCCTCTATACTACATTCTTTAACTGATTTATCTCTCCATTCCAGATATCTCCCAACTTTAATGATAATATCTACACATGAATGGAAAGTGAATTATGAATCAGATGCACTATGAACTCTGCACCATTTAGATGAGATAAATTATTGCAAACACCTACCACTATTCAGCTGATCTTTAACTATCTTTGTAAGGCTTCAACTGCAACATCAACAAACTCTAAGTTTGTTAAGGCTAGTGGTTCAAGCAAGTTCCATATGAAAATATCCCTTCACAAAACCATCTCGATTTTACCCAAAATGGTTAAGCATTCAAACTCATTACGCATGCAAGTATAATGAATTATACACTAGTCTGATAATGCATAGTGATGCAAACCATTACCATTCTAGAGATCCAATCTCTTATTCAGAGACACACAAAGTTGAGGGAAATCAATCTGAAGCCTACTTCCATCATGGAAAGCATAAGGCTGATTTTCCATCTGGACTTAGAATTTGTACTTTAGATTTAGAGATCTATCATATCTTGGATTTTCAACATGAAAGCTCATTCAACTTCTAGAAATTTCACACACATTCAAACCCTCCTTCTAGCGCCAATCATGTTGATGGTTTTTTCTACATAGCAAATTAGATATAATATAGTATTCTATCTCTCTTGAAAGGTTGATCTCTATGAGAAAAGAGATAACCCCAAGGTCTCTCAGGTGCCAGGGCATGAAAATGCAATGGAACCACTCAATGATAAATGTGAAAATATTGGTAATCACAAAGGGACCTTCAAAAAAAAATGCTCGAGACTCTAAACTTATTAGATTTTTTGTAATATAACGATACTCGAATTCTTGGTTTAACCAAAGTTCAAAGAAATAACAAAAGATAAAGGGTTTCTAAAATCCTAAGATTAATATTACTCCTCAAATCAAAAATACTAATGAGGAAGTTCTTGGAATTGACCAATCCCCCAAAACTAATTTTTGATCAACCTAAGCTATACCTGTGATCTCACAGAAATAGTGCACTCTTCTAAGAAATTAAAGATTTTCAAATCATGGAAATTCATTCAATCAAACTAGATAAATTCTCACAATTGAACTAAGCACATAAATATTGGGCATAGGTTGACTTTGTGCAACAAACCAACAATCAAGAAGCTACCCAAAGTATGAACCAAAGATTGCTACTACACTCCAAGCTCTAAATCGCAAGCACTATCGAATCATTTAACTCTAAATCTAAAATGAATTCAAACATTTCCAAGTGATTTTAAAGAGAATAAGAACCATGCAAGATTAATCAATCCAAATAAGTCACCAATAATAACACAATGTCTTCACTTTCATTGAATCAATAGTAATAGCAAAAATTTTGATATTTTGTTATAGCACTTATGTAAAATATGACTAACTTCTAACTCTAACCTTCTGCTCTAATCTTCTATTATGTCTTATATCTAATTCTAACAAATTAACTAACTGTCTAACCCTATTTTTCTAATCTGTTCAAGCAACAACCATTTCCAACCCCTCAAGAAATGAGGTAAAATTCCATACTTATAGATAATTCATCCCATGTGAGCCCAAGCTAGGGTTACAAAGAAGGTTGGGCACCAACCAAATCGGCCCAGATAGCCTACAATAAATCGCCTCCCTACATTAAATGCATGACGTGCCTTCCTCAGATCAACTTGGGATCTCTACAAATCCTAATTCAGATAAAACAAATGTCGCAAGTCACATCTGCCATTAATGACCCACTTGCGTGAAATAGAAGATCAACAACACAAGTTTGAATATGATCCATTGATCAACCTTTGAGCTAGGCATATGAACGACTCCGATCGAGTCAAACCAATTTGATCTTTCCATGTCACATCCACATTGGATGAATGACCATTGAGAGTGTTTAAATTTTGTGTACGGATGGGTTTTGCCTACGTGTGGCCACAATATGTACCTGAATGCACCCCACAGATCTCACAATATCTTCAAAGTACACCCATCCTTCCTTCAACCTCGATAGCAACAACCTGCTAGATCCAATCTGAGTTCAAATGGGCCATAATTAATATTCAATATAGCATCAAAATCCAAGTTAATCCACCAGAGTCCCTAAGGCAAGAAAACCATGCACAAGCCCAGATGGAAGTGGAACCAAAACCATACAGGAGCATAAACAAAACCAAAATAGAAAAGAAAACAAAATAGGCTGAGGCAAAACAAAAATGGTGGAGGTGGAACCAAAACCAAATGGGACCCTTTGCAAAGTATCGAGTTCAGTTCCCACCCCAATTCCGGTTCCGATGAAGGAAAGGAGGTGAAGAAAAAAAAGGAAAAAACAAATAAGACCCAAGGGAGGAAACCAACCCAAAGGTCGAACAACAAAGAAAAAATTGACACAAGAAGTGGAGCCAGAACTGGATCTAGAACTGAAACATGAACCTTGCAAAGGGTTTGAGTTTAGTTCCCATCCCAATTCTAGCTTCGACAAAGGAAAAAGGAATAACAAAGAAGACCTAAGGGGAAGAAACCAACCTAAAGGCCACAAAAAGAGAAACAAAAAATATGCGGAGGCAAGAAGCGGAGCCAGAACTAGAACCAGAATGGAAACCAAACCATGTAATTTTTTAGGGTTCATAGTTCAGTTTCATCCCGATTTTTCCTCCAAAAATTTAAAAGAAACAAGGTCTTAGGAGGAAAAGAACAACTCCCAATACAAAAAAAAAACACCAAGGACAAACAAAAGGAAAAGGGAACCCACTTCTAGAGACGACATTCGTGAGACTCCATAACCACTAGGAACTCAACACAAAGGCACCTTACAACCAAGACAAGTGTTCAAGAATAGAGAAAATTAACCCAACCCCATGACCAAAGGACCAAAGACCAAAATCCCATTATTTTCAAAGATGAGCTCAAAAGGCACAACCACACAAAAGGGCCAAAAGATGAGGCAAGAAGGGGGTTCCCCACTTTCAGTGGGGTGTGTGTGCAAAAATGCACAACAATTCTAAAGGCTTTCACTTTTGCTCTCCTATCAAACCATCTCTTCACTACACCCTGATGTTTGGAAAAAATTTCTAGGTCTTCATATCTTCTCTCCTCAAGGTGTAACAATTTAGCCAAGTAGGCTTCACTCTTATCCTCTCCATCATAGTATTCATTAATGAATTGCAAGGTATGAATCTTTAGCTGAATGGGAAATATAGGTTTGAAACCATATACCAAGTGATAAGGAGAGGTTCCTAGGGATGTCTTCTGTCTAGTATGGTCTTCCCAAAGAGAAAATATAAGTTGGGTATGTGAATCCTTGGGTGTCTTCTCTAATAGCTTACAAATGACTGCCAAAAGATTCTTGTTGGAAGACTCATCCAAACCATTACCCTATGGATATTAATTGGACGCAAATTTTATGACAATTCCATGATCAAAGGCCCAGTTAGAAAATTTCAATGATGCAAATGCAGGACCATTATCACAAAATAAATCCAATGGACATCCAAAGTGATTAATAATACCTGACTCAATGAAATTGATTACCACTTCAAAATTGCGTTATTTGCATGCAAGAGATTTAGTCCATCTAGTAAAGTAATTAGTTACACTAAGATTATACATGTGGCCTACATAGGAGGTGGATTGATTGGACCTATAAAGTTGATTCCCCATTGTGTATATGGTTTTACCTCTATAATAGGCTGAAGTAGAAGGGTTGCAAATTTCTCCTTACTTGTTGCAGTCTGACATACATGGAAAGTCCTCACATGGTAATGTGTATCTTTGAACAAGGTAGGCCAATAATAGCCTGCCTTAGGATCTGATTTAAAGTGGAAGGTGTTGAGCCATGGCCTGTGCCATATTTGTCATGAAATTTAGTCATCACTCTCCTAGCTTCTTCCTTTCCTAGGAATCTTAAATAAACCCCCTCATGATTTCTCTTATACAAGACAACTCCCTTCATCATAAAATTGTCACTCTTAAGATGTGAAGCTCTCCTTTGTACTGCATTAAGGTGTTCAAGACATTGTTGGTTCAACAAATAGTAGATAATTTCATCATACCAGTCTCCTGGAGACACCTCTTGGAGGTGATATTACTGAGCTATGAGGTCAAGACCCATCTCAGCCATTGTCTTTGTCAATCCTTTCCCTCTCACCAATTTCATGGGATGGATCTCAATATCATATTCCTATAACATGCTTACCCACTTAGATCTACACTCCCCCAATTCATTCTGCATCAAGAACAACTTAACTATAGGATTAGGTACTATGGCAAAGACCCTATTTATTAGTATATAGTGTCTAAACTTCTTCATAGCTCAGACCAAGGCATAGGCTTCCTTTTCCACATTAGGGTATCTCAATTTTGCATCCTTTAAAGGGGCACTCATAAAGGCTATGGGATGTTCACCACCTTGATGAGACTTTTGAGTTAACATTCCAACACAAGAATGATCAAAAGAAAATGAATATATGTAAAAAGTCTTGGCATAATCTGCACTTACCAACACTAGAGCCTCAACAATAGCTCTCTTGATTTTTGCAAATGCCTCCTTATCTTTTGCACTCCATTCAATTTTTGCTTCTTGTTTCAGCATGATATTCAATGGCTTCACTATTTCTCCAAATCATGTGATAAAATTTCTGACGAATTTGATTTTCCAAAGAATGAATTCATCTCCTTCTTGCTCCCAGGGGGCTAAATCTTCAAAATGGCCTCTACTCATTCTAGGTCAATAGAAATACCTTGTTTGGAGATTACATGTCCTAGCAGTTTTCCCTCAGTGACTCCAAAAATGCATTTCTTTGGATTAAGTGAGATGCCAAACTTCCTGCACCTTTGGAATACTTTGCATAAATTTTCTGTGTGATCACCTCACTTCTTAGAAAAAAATATAAAATTATCCATGTAGATAATGATTCACTTACCAATAATGTATTTAAAGCCAATATCCATTTCCCTCTAGAATGCAGCTATAGCATTGATTAATCCAAAGGGAATTCTCCTCTAGGCAAAATTTCCCCATTTTATAGTAAAGGAAGTCTTGTGCCTATCCTCATATTATACAATAACCTGATTGTACCCAGAGTACCCATCTAGAAAAGACATCATCAGAGATCCATTGACAATCTGAAGTACTTCATCCAGTGATGGGATTGGATAATTATCCTTTTATGATGCCCTGTCAAGATTCTTGAACTCAACACACAGTCTAATTTCTCATTTTTTTATTCCTTATTGGAACCAATTTTGCAACCCATATTGAGTGTCTTACTGTAAATATGATTCATGTTGAAAATAACATTTTCACCTCTTTTTGAATGATGTGTTCCAGTAGAGCATTAATTGGCCTTTGTCTTTGCTTGAATGGTTTAACATTTGACCTCAAGGGAATAGTGTGTGTAATGATCAAAGTAGTGTATGTCTTTAAGTCCTCATAAGTCCATGCTATCACATCTTGATAGGTTTTTAATGCATCAATAATTACTCTCCTTTCTTTTGGAGTGCACACTTTGCTGATAAAAACATTTTTGACACCATCTCGGGTCCCCATATTGTATGTTTCACATTGACTACTGAGAGAATCTCTTTTCACTTGTTGTTCTCGATATTTTATCTTATCTAAATCAAAAATTATCTCCAATTGCACCATACCTCTTGGGATATTATTAGTCTTCAAGTTGATGACCCCTTTCAAGTCCATTTCTACCTCTTGAGGTTCTACCTCATCAATCACCTGAGAAGAAAACACATCACAACTAGTGATAAAATCAAGAATGTGCTTTTCATCATCAAACACCTAGAAATTAGTTACATTGTCAAGCATTTAGGGTACTGGAGTGATCTCCACAGTGAACTTATTTAAACCTAAAAGTGATAAGGGTTGCAATGCACTAGCTTCTTGTTCCAGAGAATCTCTAGTGTTATTCTTACTTCAAAGGATCAGATGGATGTTGAAGGCTTCAATTCATTCAATGAGATCCCATACTCTATGCCTATAATTGGTCATCCTCCTATCATGGAATAAGTATTGTTTTCTTAATTTCTGGACTATTAGCTCAGAATCTCCAAACACTTGCAAAAAATTGACTTTCTTTCTTCGTGCCATTAATAATCCATGGACCAAAGCTTCATACTCAACTACATTATTAGTGCACTAGAACTAGAGTCTATGAGCATAAAAATAAGTCTTACCTTTAGGGATGATCATCTCAAATCTTGCTCTAGCACCCTGCTTTGATTTGGATCCATCAAATGTCAATGTCCAACAACTATCGGTCCCTAATCTTTTCGAGCTACCCTTGGCCTTACTGATGTCAGGAGGTTCTTTAAGAGGCATTGGGCTCTTCCCTTGAGAATAATTTTGAATACCATGTACATCTAGTCTGATAATTGGGGTTGGATTAATGCACCTTTGTATCTTCTCCACTATTGTTTTGAACAGACAACATTCCAGCTCAAAGTGAAGAGCATTGTGTACTCTACAGCAATTGGGAAGAAGTAGGTCCTCAAAATTCATGGATTTTATCCTCTACATATTTTTGTATAAACTCCTGTAAATTGCCCAGCAAGTTGAGTTGTCTATCTTCTTTATCACCAGTTTCATCTATTTGTTCAATTAGTTGTTCAAGACAACTAGCTTCTCATGTAGAGTCATCTTGTAACATAAATATTTCTTCAGAGTAGTTGGATTATGATGTGGATTCATCAGCGGATATTTGCAACATAAAGACATCTTTCATATATGAAAATGGAGCAGCCAATACATAGTTTCCCATGTTGACTTCTAACACCAATATCTCATTTGAAGTATTTAGTTATTCAGTGATTAGATACTTCATTCTGGGTTCCCTTTAAATTCTGATTTGATTTGGTACTCCTTTCCAGGGAAGCCACATGTGAGAATGGTATGTGGATGTGTATCCATTTAGTGCCTTCATAAAATCTTGACCCAAAATCTTACCATAAGTATCAAGGATATCTACGAGTTGAATATTAATCACTTGTTGTATCCTAGGGTCTGATGCAACCTGCATGGGAATCATGTTCAACTCACCCACTACATTTACCTCTATATTTTATAATTGAGTGACCTTCTTCTGAAAGGCTATAGGGGTGATACCTAGTGCTTTACAAATAGAAAAAGGCATTAAATTTGTAGATTCTCTTGAATCCATAAGACAATTGTGTAAATTCTTCCCAAAGATACAAATAGAAAATAGGAAGAGAGGGGTCTCCATTTTTCCTTGGAACAAACTCAATTAAGTGTGAACTCATGCAACTTGGTTCTTATCCTTTTATTTCCCTTTGTCTCTAGGTTGTGCTTGACTTAGACCTTTGGGTGCCTATGAACTAGGAGTCCTACCAACTACCTCATTGACTACTATTCCTTGTGGTTTTTTACTTGAATTAAAAGACCCTAGGACTATATTTCTGATTTCAGGAACCCTTAACAACTCAAAAGCAGAAAGACTCACCTTTACCCTCCTAAGTTCCTTATTCACATATTTGCCTAATTGTTCCACATTCATATTGACGCGGGTATCTTTAGATTCACTAGTCTACTTATCTTTTGTTGCATCAACATTGCTTCCTTTTGACACATCAAGTTGTCCTCCTTTTTCAAAGTATTGTGTTGGCACCTGAGGGTAAGATGGATTATTTATGGCCTCTGGGTTTGGTGGAGTGGTAATTTTTTTTGGAGGAATAGATGTAGTAAATGGGCCTCCAACTTGTGGATTCCTATTAGGCCTATTCCTCAAATCGTATATTCTTCCAGGTTGCTAAAACATCTATACTTCTTCAAAACCAACTTCTTCTTCATCCAAGGGACCATTATCATTCTCAGTTCCTTCATTAAATAACTAAGATATTTCATTTTCATCTAATACCTATTCAACTTCCTCATTCTGGCTACTTGAATCCTCTTATGGTTCTTTATCTTCATCCCTCAAGAAGGGAGCATGATTTAGCACTAAAACTAGGGAATCATAAGGATTGGAAGGTACCAACTCCTGACCAGTGGAGATGTTTTCAACTTCATACTGAAAGATGGAAGTAGTAGTTTGGAACTCAAGAAAATCAAGCTCAAAGTGTTGTCTTGTGAAGCTTGCACCATTAGGATAAAGTAGTCTCTACTAAGTATACACCACTCACTAGTTTCTCTTGATTAGAAGGTTGATCCAATGGAGTGGGGACTCCTCCATTATTAGGTTAGGTGTTCCATGGAATATTCTACCTAGGTGGTTGTCTCCTTTCAAATCCTTGTCCACCTTGTTGCCCTCTATCAAAGTTTTCACCATAACCTTGTCCTCTTTTCAAATTTTGATTCTTGTCAATGTTGCCCTTTTTCAAATTTCTACCCGCATGCAACATCTTGGTTCTCCCTATTGTAATTTGATTGCATGCTTCTCTGAGCAGCTTGGAGTTGGTTGTTCTAGTTCCTCAAGTAGTTTACCTCCATATTCAAGTTTTTTAATTGCTCAGTTAGCTCATCTAACCTTTCCTTATCAGGACCACTATAAGGCACTAAATTCACACTGTTTCGAGGGTATCCTGACACTCCTCTAGAAAAAATTGACTAATTCAAGACTTCTGAGTTCTACAAATATGTAGGGAAACCAACCTATTGCTATGGATGAAGGGGTTGATTGGCACCTCGTTGTGGGTAACTAGGCACTGGGTGAGTCTGACTTATTGGATGAACTAGGTGAGGAACCAAAGGAAACTACAGAATGGGGTTCATAATGGGAGTGTGATTAGTCAACACCCGGTTAAGAGCTTGGACTTGCCCAGGGTGAGAAACTGGTCCTAAAGATGGAAAAGGTCTTGAATTTTTTTGTCTTATATCAGTACTAATCTTAACACCCTTTGTATATGCAGTGACCAAGGTAGTTGGGGGATTAGTTCTCCACTTAAGCAAGGTGGATGTAATACTATCAAGGGATTAAAAATAGACCTCTAAAGTAGTAGAATCATCCACAACATAAGGGGCTTACAATCTAGTGTATGCACGGTGGAACCTGTTGTTTAATGATCCTATAGGTTCATTATCTTCTCTCTTAACCCCAATAAACCGCATGTAAAGCTCATTAGCACTAATAGGGATTTTAAACTTCTATAGAAATGTAGCCTCAAGCTCAGTACAATTATGAATTGATGCAACCGGTAAATGATTGTACCAATAAAAGGCTTCCTCTCCTAGAGAATAAGGGAAAATTCTACATGCAACATCCTCATAATTAATCCCTCTATCTCTTAGACAAGTTTAAAAAATCCTAATATACTCCTCTGATGTCCTGTTAGGGTAATTCATGTGAAACTTAGAGAAAAATTGCTCAGGGTTCTTGGGAATTACATTGTAGTTGTTTAAGGATAGAGGTGATGGGTTATTTTCAAGGAAATCTATTGGTGGAGGTGGAGGTGGTAAAGTCTGATTGATGATGGGTGGTTGTTGAATGGAACCAACCTCAGAATCAGATGAGGATGAGATGGATAAGGGTGAGGATGGTGGAAATGACAAGGTGGATGGTGAATCCTCCCTTCTTCTAGTCCTTCTTGAACTAGTTGGAGGTGACAACTCTTGAAATTCTTCCTCTCTTGGCATAGATCTAGTTCTCCTTCTGAGTCTCTCAAGAGAAATGGCCTTTAGAAAATCCTCCAGCTTGCTTATTCAAGCCCTCCTTCTAGCACCAATCTATTGACGGTTTTTTCTGCCCAACAATAACTCAAACAAAATTTAGTATCTTATCTCTCTTGAAAGGTCAATCTCTATTGAAAAATAGATAACCCCAAGGTCTCTAATGTCAATTCTTGACAATGGAACAAAACAACTCAGTGATAAATGTGAAAACATTGGTAATCACAAAGGGACCTTACAAAAAAAATACTAGAAACTCTAAACTTATCAGATTTTGCAATATAATGATACTAGAATTCCTAGTTTTAACCAAAGTTCAAAGATATAGAAAAAGATAAGGGTTTTAGAAATCTTAAGATTAAGATTATTCCTAAGATCAACAGTCCTAATGATGAAATACTTGGAATGGACCAGTCCCTCAAAATGAATTCCCGTTTGACCCAAGTTGACCTCCAATCTTTTAGAAATAGTGCAATCTTATAAGGAAATAAATATTTTTAGATCATGCAAATTCATTCAAGCCAACCCTAGTTTTGTAATGGAAATGAACAAATACCCACAATTGAATTAAGCACACAAATATCAGGTACAGGTTGAAATTGCACAACAATACCACAATCAATAAGATACCCAAAGTATGAACCAAAGACTGCTACAATACTCCAAGCACTAAATCAGAAGCACCATTAAATCATTTAATTCAAAATCTAAAATGCATTCAGATATTTCCAAGCAATTTTAAAGATAGAATAAGAACCATGCAAGACAAATCAATCCAAAGAAGCCACCAATTATAGTACAATGTCTTCAATTTTATTGAATCACCAATAATAGCAACGATTCTGATATTGTATATTACAAAACTTTCTTGAAAATAAAACTAAATCCTAATTCTAACCTTTTGCTTTATTTACTTCTAAACCTAATCTTCTAGCTTCTTCTAACTTTGTCCAACTAACTGACTAACTCTCAAAAATGAGGCCAAATGCCATACTTATAGAAATTTCTTCATGTACCAACCCAAGTTAGGGTTACAAAGAAAGGTTAGCCACCAACCAGGTTGGCCTAGACAATTCGCAATAAATCGTCACCCTACATTGAATGCATGACGTGACCCCTTAGATCGGCCTGAGATCTCTACAAATCTAGTTCAGACTGAATAAACCCCACAGATAAATTCAACCATTAATGTATCACCCATGCGAAGTAGAAGAACTATAATGGGTGTGCTATGTGACCTTGAATATGGGTCACTAATCGATAGTTGAGCCAGACATAACAAATGACTCTGATCGAGTCAAACCTATTTGAATCTGCACTATCACATCTAGCTCAGATGAATGGCCATCGAGAATTTGATGACTTAACCTTCTCATGTATGAGCAATTTCCACCTGCCCACAACCATAAAGTGTACTTGGTTGTATCTCACAAATCTCATAACATATTTAAAGTATGCTCATTATCTTTTGCACGCTGGCGGGGAACAAAAGTGATGAAACCCCATGAAATTTGAGTCGCTTAACCTTTGATATCTATCTTGATCTCCTCGGCTTCTGAGATAGAATCACCTTCATCGCCAAGATTCACCACCTGTTGTACTTGGCCTTGCCAACAACTATCTCGCTCGATCCATCCTGTGCCCAGAAGGCCACAATAAGTATCCATTATAGCATCAAAATCCAAGTTAGTCCATCATAAAAAACATGCTAATCATTAAAGAAATAAAAAAATCCATTAGAATCCCTAAGAATATCATTAAACATCCCATCCTCAAATTTTGGGATTTTCATTCCTTCGCAGAATTTAGACCAGAAGTGAATTTCAGGGAATTCTGGGCTAGGCAGATTCTAGCAATGAAAGAACATAAAACACCAAAAGGCTAATGAGTCATCAATCAAAACTCAAGAAACATTGGCACATATCACTAAATTAGCCAAATCAATAATGTAAATGCAAAATAATTAGCCATTAACTCATACATTCCTTCATTTCTTCATTCCTAGCAGTTCCTCAGGGAATTCCGCCAGGGGCAAAAAATTTTGAAACCAATGAAACTTAACATACTCCAAGAAAATAAAGGAACAAAAAAGTCTTGGAGAAATCCCACGACAACTGATTTTCACAGAGCTATATCAATTTTCATGTTTTGTGTGTATTTCGGGGAAACGATGGATCAAAGGAAACTCGGGGAAATTCGAGAGCAACGAATTTTTGTGAAGTCAACATAGTTCGCATGTTTTATGCAATTTTTTGGGAAAATGACCTAGCGATGGAAATCAGGGGAAATCCAAAGGTGAAGGAAATCCTTGAAATGATCAAAAGCCTAAAATCTTGGATTTCATCAAGATCTCACCCAAATTGATCGAACGATCACAAATTTGGAACTCAATCTCAGATTCAACTCACCTCAAATCGATCATTGACAAATCTAACCTTCTAATTATTCCAAGGGTGATCTAATAGTTAGGGTAATCAAATTGAGACCAAAACCTAGGGCTTCATGATGAACACACAACTACAAACTCATTCCATTCATTGGCTCTATTCAAATTCAAAGAAGGGAAAAAGAAGTCAACTCATAGCATAAAAACCATCCAAGAATTCATCAAACCCAACTGTAGAACCTGCACGTTAAACACAAATGCAGCAACAAGACAATCCAGAATGAATCTGGGAATTCAAGGTAGTGAAGGAACTTTAGAAATATCTGATCGACACGAAATTCTCCGAAGGACCAAAATCTGTAGAAACAACATGAAACTAGCCTCCATTGGGTTGACCAGGCAACCAGGGAATTCCGTCTAGAGAGGGAATTCCTAAAACCAAGGAAAAACTTGAAGTTTACCCGAAGTCTCCCAATTTTAAAGTATTACCTCAAAAGGGATATTTGTATAAGCAATATAACCATTGAGGAATGTTCCAAGGTAACCAAATCCCATGACCAAAGGACCAAAGCATCATAGACCAAAATCTCAAGATTTTCAAAGACAAGTCCAAAGACAAGGCCACATAAAAGAACCAAAAGACCAAGCAAAGAGGGTCCCTACTTTCAGTGGGGTGTGTGAAAAAACTAGACAACACTCCCCTATCAAAATATGGAAGGATGATGTCTCTAAATTCCATCTCTCAACTAGTGTGGTCATCGTCACCAAGTGTGTGTGAATCTCTAGCATGTGGGAGATGAATACTAAACTAATAAATCCTAGGAAAAAGTTTTTGTTGTCACCAAAAGTGCTAAGTCTTGATAGAATGCTAGGTCTCCACTCCTGTGACTATAGAGGATGGAAGGTATCATGTATGCATCACATGCACATTATCAAAATTGCTAAAAATTGAAAAATTTCTAAGTTTGAAAACTTGACCAGTAAGTCTGCCACTTTCTAAATATTGTGTCACACTATTAAACTAGAAAATATGCCACTCTCTTTGAAATGTAAAACTAAACTGAACTATGTTACTTTCTATAAATGTGTTGTACTGGTCCATTTTTCATTTGCACACTAAATTAAAGTGCATTGATTTTTGCAAGTGAGTCACATGAATCAATTTTACAATTGCATTGTTATTTTGCAAGTGTGCAACTTCCCTACAACTATGCCTAGGGTTTATCAAGTGCATCTCTTTGGAAAACAACAAGTGCACAAGGTTTTAACTAGTGCATCACACTTTTATAAGTGTGTCGCTGCTAACACAAGTTTTTTGCTAAAATCACAATGCACTTGTTGACCATTTTTTACCTAAGAAAATAATGCAGAAAAAATCATGTAAGTAAACTTTTTTGAGGTATATATCGTGGGTCTCGCATCGGTTTTCCATTAGAACTCACATAATCAATCTACAAGGTGTAGGGGACACTCATTGTTGATGTTATTTGCAGCTTCAGTCTGCACTTCCCAAGAAAGTCAATTTAAATATAACCAAGAGCCGACCCTTTAAGTTCGCATTCTCCTTGTATCAACCTTGAGCCGACTTCATGTTATTGTTTATCATTTATTGTATTTCTCTTAAAGAGGCTGACCTAAGTCAAGAGGCACCTATGATGTATAAGTACAAGGTCATTATCCTTGCTAAATGTAATCCGTATCATCAAGAAAGTTCGCTATTATCATGAAGAGCAGAAATTCACACATATCAGGGAGAACAGAAATCAAGTTCATTGATCACAATTCGTATTCCTAGAAGAAGTTAATACTTGAGCAGCAGATCATCATTTCTATAGTAGCAGACTGATATCAAGGAAGAACAGATTCATTTGTATCTGAGCATTAAGGAAAAGTGCGAAATCATTGTGACTCTCTATTAGCCATTGTTGGGCTGTGTTGTAAACAGATTTCTGTCACTATGTTATCATATATATAAGAGATCTATTTGCTGGGTTTTTCTCCCTCAAGAGGAGGGTTTTCCCAGGGTATCTTGTTGTGTTCATTGTCTTATGTGTTGCATTTCTATTGAGCAATTTATTATCTAATCTGATCTAAGAAACAGTAACATGGTATCAGAGCGGGTATGAAAAAAAGATCGTGATCAGATTCAGATCTTTTAGTTTGCAACTCTCATTATCCTTTCTTTTTAGTCTATCTTCTAAATTTCTCAAGATGGTGAATGGTCTGAAAATCAAGGATAGACTCGAAGGGATTTCGAACTACACATCATGGAGGTTCAGGTTCATGCTAACTTTGGAAGAGAATGATTTGGCTGAGTTTGTGAAAAAAAAAGTTCCCGAACCTGAGGGGGAAGAAGAGAAGCTACAATGGAGAAAGAAAGACACTAGGGCAAAGAAAGTATTGGTTGATTCCATCAAGGATCATATTGTACCAATTGTCTTCAATTTGGATACAGCAAGAGAGATGTTTACAACCTTGGAAGAGATGTATGAAATCAACAACACCAGTCGAGCCCTTGCACTGAAGCAACAACTTCATCATGTGAAAATGGCGAAAGGAGAATCTGTTATTACATACTTCATGAAGATTTTAGAGATAAAAGATCAGCTCTCCACTATTGGTCACATGATTGATGATAAAGAACTGACTATGCTTGCTCTCAATGGTCTTCCGCTTTCATGGGAGGCGTTCATTCAAGGAATCATTGCAAGATCTAAACTTCCTAAGTTTGATCGATTAAGGATTGACTGCATTCAAGAGGAGTCAAGACTAACTGCACGAGGAACTGGTCAAAGCTCAAAGAATGAAGAATTACAAGTTCTTGCCTCTCATTCATCAAACAAAGTAAAAGGCTTTAAGAAAGGATTCTTCAAGAGGAATCAAGAAGATGGAAATGATGATGCTCCTACCTTCAAAAGGAAATGAGACATGTCCAAGATTCAATGTTTTCATTGTGATAAGTATGGTCACTTTGTGAGGGTTTTCCCTCAATGACCCAAGCTTCAAGCTACCACTGTAGATGTTGAAGAAGTCGCTCCACAAAAGGACTCCAGTGATTATCTATTTTATTCAGCCTTGTCTAGCAATGTTTCTACTGACTGTAACACTTGGTTGATTGATAGTGGTGCTTCTAGGCACATCACCAGGTTTAGAGGTCACCTTTCAAACTTAATGGAAAGCAAATCCAATGATCAAGTTGTTATTGGAGATGATGCTAGATATTCTGTAAAAGGGATTGGAAATTCCACTCTTCACTTGGATTCTGGAATTTCTTTGGAGTTGAATGATGTACTGTTTGTACCAGGGATAAAGAGGAACCTTGTTTCAATTTCAGCATTAGAAGACAAGGGTTATCAAGTTGCCTTCTCTAAAGGGAAAGTTCTTATATGGGCAAAGAACTCCAGCTTCAAAACTACTCAAGTGATTGGAGTTAGACATGAATGTCTCTACAGGTTGTGCACTCGTCCTCTTCAAGCACTTGTGCATATCAATACCAGCATGTGTGATCTTTGGAATCAAATATTCTCTCACATTCACTTTCGTGCTCTACCTATCATGGAGAAGATCGTCACCGGTCTTCCGAAATTCGATCAAGAACATGAAGGTACATGCAAGGGATGTGCCCTAGGCAAGAACACAAAAGGTACATTTCATTCTAGTGAAAGTAGATCTAAATGTATTCTTGATCTCATTCATTCTGATTTGTGTGGTCTAATGTCTATTGCATCATCTAGTGGTTTCTTGTATTTTATTATTTTTATTGATGATTACTCTAGAAAGACTTGGATTTATTTCTTGAGATCTAAAGAACCAAAAGAAGTATTAGAAAGATTTAGAGAATTCAAAGCACATATTGAAAATCTATATGGGAAGAGAATCAAGGTATTGAGATATGATAATGGTGGAGAGTACACCTCTGGCACATTTCGAGACTTTTGTATTGAAGCAGGGATTAAGAGGGAGTTCAGTGTTCCCTATAATGCACAAAAAAATGGTATTGCTGAAAGGAAGAATAGGTCTATTGTGGAAGCAGTGAAAGCTATGATCCATGATCAAGACTTACAAATCTCTCTTTGGGCTGAAGCATCAAGAACAACTGTCTATGTTCAAAACAGGAGTCCCCACAGGATCTTAGAGAATAAAACTCCTGAAGAAGCTTTCTCAGGCATGAAGCCTGAAGTTAGTCATTTGAGGATCTTTGGATATCCAGTCTATATTCATATTCCAAAGGAAAAGAGAACAAAGCTAGAACCTTTTGGGAAGAAAGGAATTCTTGTAGGCTACAGTGAGACATCAAAAGCTTACAGGATATACATTCCTGGACAGAAGTCTATTGAGATTAGTAGAGATGTCACGTTTGAGGAAGATGTTGCCTACAGAAGGTCCAAAGGCACTCCTATGGAGATTGATGAAGAAGAACCTCCTCAAGATATGGAAGTTGACCATATTCCAGAGAATCTAAAGGAGGATACAGAACCTAAAGAAGATATTAATCTAGCTGAGCCTTTGGATCCTACTGATGGGCCTCTAGACATTGTGATTGGAAAGAAAAGACCTCTTTGGGCTCGTAGGACAATGCAAGAAGCAGAAAGGTTTGCAACTCCAAGAGGAGCTTTCAGAGAAAGCAAGAGACCTCACAAGTTATCTAGTTATGTTGCCTTGATGAGTCAGATTATTGAGTCAGAGCCTTCAAATGTTGAAGAAGCTTCTAGTCAACAAGTATGGAAGGATGCCATGATTGAGGAGTATCATTCTATACTTAAGAATGATGTTTGGGATATAGTTCCTAGACCCAAAGACAAATCTGTGGTGTCTTCTAAGTGGCTCTTCAAGATCAAGCATGCAGCTAATGGGAGCATTGAGAAACACAAGGCTAGATTTGTGGCTAGAGGGTTCTCACAAAAAGAGGGAGTTGACTATGAAGAAACTTTTGCTCCTATGGCTTGTTACACATCTGTTAGAACCATCATTCTTATTGCTGCATCTAGAGGATGGAAGATTCACCAAATGGATGTAAAGACAACTTTTTTGAATGGCATAATAGAAGAAGAGGTTTACATTGAGCAACCAGAAGGATTTGAGGTGCATGGGAAAGAGTCTCATGTCTGCAAGCTGAAGAAGGCCTTGTATGGTCTTAAACAAGCTCCTCGTGCTTGGTATGAAAGAATTGATCAGTATCTTTCAAGTCTGGGTTTCTCAAAGAATGATGCAGATTCTAACCTCTACTTCAAAGTAGTAAATGGTGAAGCATTACTTTTGGTTTTATATGTTGATGACTTGATCATTATTGGTGAAGAAAATCTAATTCTAAAATGCAAGAAGGAATTAGCTTCAGAGTTTGAGATGAAGAATCTAGGTCTTATGCATTACTTTCTTGGCTTAGAAGTTTTCCAAAAGCCAGATGAGATAATTCTAAGTCAAGGGAAGTACACTATTGATATTCTCAAAAGGTTTGGTATGATTGACTGCAAACCTATGTCTACACCCATGGAGACTAGTTTATATAAGTTGAAAGAAGCTGCAGCTAGCTCAGAACCAGTGGATTCTATGATGTATAGACAGTTGATTGGTTCATTGATGTATCTAGTTAACACTAGACCTGATATTTGCTATGCAGTGAGTGCACTTAGCTAGTTTATGTGTGAACCAAAGCAGATACATCTTGTAGCAGCTAAACATATCCTGAGATATTTATGTGGCACAATTGGATATGGGTTGAGATACTCATCAAATGTGGATTTGGAGCTGCATGGTTTTACTGATTCTGATTGGGCAGGATGTGTCACAGATTGGAAGAGTACTTTGGGTTGTTGCTTCAGTTTGGGGACTACTATGATCTCCTAGTGTAGCAGGAAACAGTCTTTAGTGGCCTTGAGTACAACTGAAGCAGAGTATATTGTAACTTGTGTGTCAGCTCGTGAGGCAGTGTGGCTTTGTAAGCTCCTTGCAGGATTGTTTGGACAATCAATGGAGCCTACTATTATACAGTGTGATAATCATAGTTGTGTGAATCTTTCTGTCAATCCTATGTTTCATGATAGAACAAAACATGTTGAGATCAAGTACCACTATATTAGAGATATGGTGCAAAGGAAAGCTATACAGTTGAGGTATATCAGCACTGAAGAGCAAACGGCAGACATTCTCACCAAGCCTCTCACCAGGATTAAGTTTGTATACTTCTAAGAGAAACTTGGTATGGTGGAGAATGCATCCTTGACTGAGAAAGAGTCTCAGTAATCAGTGATCCTTGATTGAGAATGCAACTCTCTGTTGAGAGAGAGTTGAGGTGCAAGCCCTTGTTAATGCAATTCTCTGTTGAGAGAGAGTTGAGGTGTAAGCCCTTGATAATGCAATTCTCTAATGAGAGAGAGTTGAGGTGAAAGCCCTTGTTTCCACCCTCTGGGAGAAGCTACGGTGGAATTCATGTGTGTGACTCCATGACAACATCACGTGAGGGAATCCGTGATGAGTTTATACCATCTATGGGAGTAGCCATAATGGTTAATATCACGTTGAGGTGATATTCTATTTTGTTTTCATTCTAATATGGTGTGTCTTGTGCAAATGGAAGTTCATCCATAGCTAAGAGGGAGTGTTGATGTTATTTGCAGCTTCGGTCTGCACTTCCCAAGAAAGTCAATTTAAATATAACCAAGAGCCGACCCTTTAAGTTCGCATTCTCCTTGTATCAACCTTGAGCCGACTTCATGTTATTGTTTATCATTTATTGTATTTCTCTTAAAGAGGCCTACCTAAGTCAAGAGGTGCCTATGATGTATAAGTACAAGGTCATTATTCTTGCTAAATGTAATTCGTATCATCAAGAAAGTTCGCTATTATCATCAAGAGCAAAAATTCGCATATATCAGGGAGAACAGAAATCAAGTTCATTGATCACAATTCGTATTCCTAGAAGAAGTTAATACTTGAGCAGCAGATCATCATTTCTATAGCAGCAGACCGATATCAAGGAAGAACAGATTCATTTGTATCTGAGCATTAAGGAAAAGTGTGAAATCATTGTGACTCTTTATTAGCCATTGTTGGGCTGTGTTGTAAATAGATTTTTGTCACTATGTTATCATATATATAAGAGATCTATTTGCTGGGTTTTTCTCCCTCAAGAGGAGGGTTTTCCCAGGGTATCTTGTTGTGTTCATTGTCTTATGTGTTGCATTTCTATTGAGCAATTTATTATCTAATCTGATCTAAGAAACACTAACACTCATGATCCCCATATATCAAGTTCTCTAAAGGGTCTGTCTCACAATATCTCCAATTCACAAGCTCAAAGAGTGCAAATGAATTAGAAAATGACTCCTAGCCCCTATTTATGTATGGAAATTATGGTTTTTGACCTAATTGCATGGTATAAACCTAGGGTTTTTTTATTATTGGGAATATATCTTATATAGTCATTGATGTCACCATGTTGGTCTAGTACCCTATACTAGTGTGCATAACTAGTTTATTCCATCTGGTATTTTCTCTAGTAATTCTACTACTCTTGATCTACATATTCTCTCTGGTAATTGGTATGATCTAAGGTTTTTGATAAAAGACTTATAATTGTTGAAAGCATGTATGCATGCATTATCTTATGTTCATATGTTTTGGGTGATGTGCTAGAATTGGTTTTTATGGTTGTATTTTGATATTAGGTTGATCATGGCCAACCTAATATTTAGTCAATAATGAATTGTGAATTATATGAAAGATTTAGCTATGGTCCTAGCCAACATGAAGCTTCTTGACATAGTTGAATTACTCATAAATTTGATCTATCAATGCATATGGGTATATATATACAAGGTGTGGTGCATGTAATGTGAATGCGAAGAAGAGAAGAAGCATAAGTGTGCGAACTAAAGATCATTCTACAAGAGAATACTCTAAGCATATAAGGAACTAAATCTACACTTGTGGTGTATCATCATCAGTCCAACCTTGGTGGTTAGCCAATTTTGTTTACATAATTTTTGTAGGCAATGAGCCTCCATTTTGGATAGTAAGTCATTGTAAGCAGTGAGCTTTTGTATCTGGTAGTGATCTGACCTTTGATATAACTATATATATACATTGTGAGTTAATCCTCACCATGGTTTTTCCCTCATTGGTTTTTCCACATAAAATTTGGTGTTTCTGTGTTATGGAAATTCATGCTTGTTATTGCTCTTATTTTTTCTATGATGAAATGTATTAATGGTGTTTGTTCAATAAAGTTTATGTGAATACTGATTCACACCCCCTCTCAGTATCTGGTTTATTCAAAAATTGGTATCAAAGCTTTGGTTCCTCTTGAAAAGTCTAAAAAACTTGAGGGCAATCCTGTAGATTTGCAATGGACAAAGAAGAGCTCCAAACTTCCCTTGAAGATCTTGAGAAGGTTGAAATTTAAAACAAATATTTTAAAGAAAATATGGATGAAGAAAATGAGTGTGTCCAAAAATTGAAAGAACAGTTAAATAAATTAAAAGAAAGATACAAAGAAGTGAGTGAAGAATTGAAACAAGAAAATGATGAAAATACCAGACTAAAAGTTGATTTTTTCTCTATGCTTGAATAGGAAGTGATGAGTCTAAAAGTAGATCTTGATAAAGAAAAAATCTTTGAAGATGACTTTAAAATAAGCTCCACCAAGCTTGATGACTTAATATCTAGATAGAAACTTTCTAAGGACAAAAGTGGCTTAGGTAATGATGTTGATGGAAAGTTGCAAAAATCCAATCCAGTAAATCACCAGAAGACTCAAGATAAAGAAAAGTAGAAAAGAAACTCTGGAAGGAGATCGCGTATTAGAAAATTGAATGCACAAAGGTATTCATCTTTTAATGGTGTTTTTTTTCATGTAACAAACTAGGACATAGGGCAACTGAGTGTAGGATTAGGTTGAATCAGGTGTTTGGTCCCTTCTCAGAACAATTTTATACATGCAAGAAGATAGGACATAAGGCTACTAAATGCAAATCACAAGTAAGGATGGTTGGTAGAGTGATGATGAGTAGAGGAAGAATAAATCAATCTTTTAATCGCTATTGTTACTCATGTAACGTGTTTGGACATAAAGCTAATCAATGTAGAAGAAGGATGAATGGAAATCAAATAAGACAAAGGAATATTGTTTGTTATTATTGCAAGAAATTGGGACACATTTCAAAAGCATGCAAAAGTATAAGTGGAAAGCAGTTTGCTCTGGTGAAAAGTGATGAACTAGTGAAAAAGGTTGATAAGGATGAAGTTAAGTAGGAATTGAGCAAGATATGGAAAAAGAAAGAAGAATCAGAGACTATTGATGCATTTGTATCTTCATCCGGTGCAAATGATTCCTCTAGGAACTAGACCTAGCATGGTCCTAGGGGGATTTTATCATAAAATCAGTTAAACCCCTAGAAGTGCAGCATGTTAGGTGTTGGCACGTGGATATGTTGTGTGGAATGATAGAACAAAGGTGTTGAAAAATAAATCGGATGAAAATAAGTGAGCATATTCCTTTGCTAAGCGATTTGGGGTTTCTTAGTGTTAAGTGGCAGAAATCTTTATCAGCTTTTTGCAATTAATGGGAGTTGGGGTGAAATGATGAAGTATAAAGGAAGTTTCTAGAATCATTTTGATCATCATACATTTGAAGGATTTGTAGAGTGACTTGGAAATATCTCGAAGCATTTCTGAAGTGATCTAAAGACCCTCAAAGAGAATATTGTGGATATTCGAAAGAAGGTGTCAGAAGTTTCCCTATCTCATGACTATTGAGGAAGGTAATAGAATAATTTTTGTGTTGAATTTTAAGATCTATAATGGAAATTTCTATTAGAGGACCGAGTAGTAACACCCCTCTGAAGTTGAAACTAGTTGAGTTGTATGAATTTGATAGTTGAAAAATAAACAAATTGGAATTAGGGTTGGAACTGAGTGAGTTATATAATCTACAAACCCTAGGTTTTGATATATGGGCATAATTCCCCTAATTTTTTGATAAATAATTCATTTGGTTTCTTCTAAACAAATTTAAGGATGATAGCATTGTATTGGATAAATCCTATCTTATTTCGAAGGAAGTGATCGAAGGAGTTAATGGTCTATGCAGTGTTGGAGAAATTCCTATATGGAAGACTATTAAATATAAGGAAGTACAAGATCTGATGGGAGTTGAAAAAGATCCTTGAACACTGTTGATCGATACCATTACCAATTCTTCCGTTAGGTATGTTTCATATGAAATTTCATATAAAATATTTTTTAGGAATAGAGAAAGCTCTACTTTAGCTATTGTAGTATATTTGGTGCATAAAATGGTAAAAGAGAACATACAATTTGATCTATGTAAGCTATTATTTTTAAATCTCATTGAAAACATACAATTATCTTTGAGAGAAGGATATCCATTTCATTTTGGATCTTTTCTTACATGTTTAGTACTTTATTTCCTAAAATCTCTATAGGGAAAGAAGGATGTTGAGTTGGGAATCTGGGATTCCCATTGCAAAATATATATACAAAAATTTGGAAAGTTTAAAGGATAAATAAAGTGCATGCAAGAAATTTTTTCTTATCATTGTAGAATGTAATGAACTTCAGTGAAGTTATGCCTAGTAGGAGTGAGGAAGGTTCTTCGTCCAGAATTAAAGAGTTGGAAGTTGTTGCAAGTGATTCCCCTCTGGAATTGAGGAAAAGTAAAGAAATTGTTGAAGATATTATTGTTATTTCTAGAGAAATGGAAGAAGGAGAAGAATCTCTGCCTGGATCTAAATTTTCTGATTTAGATGACATCAAGAATATGCTAGTGAAAGGAAAAAATGAAGAAAGTTGGGGAGTTTTGGAGTATGGCCTCTCCTACTAATAGGCTTAAAGTTGATGATGTTATAATTGAGTATTTGTTTCATACAAGTTTTGATGTTTCTACGATTTTCAATTCATTTCTTGAGAATCTAGTTGAAGTTATTGATGAAAGAATGTTTCTTGAAGGTCTGCAAGGACACAAGTTGGGAACCCTGGTTGAGAAAAGACATTCTAAAGAAAAATAGAGGTTATGTGAATTGATCATGGAGACAAAGAAATGCATGAAAGAAATGACTGATATCTACAAATATTACCTCCAGTGGCTTGCATCAATTGATAATTTTCCAAGCAGGATTGAAGTAATAGAATCTGAGGTGAACAATACTAGGAAGAAATTTGATATCTTTGAGGATAAAAATGGGAAGCAAAGGTTGAGAATTGGTGAGTTGCAAGAATAACTAATCATTGTGTAGAGGAAAAGGGATGATGTAGTAAGGACCTTTTGGCTTCTAAAAGAGATTGTTGAGGTTGGGCTAGACCATCTTGTAAGAATTATTTTAGATGTAGTAGACTGTGAGAAACAACATTCCTCCACATATTGGCCATCCTCCTTCACACTACTGAATATGTTGGAAAGTGTGTATACAAGAATGGATTCTGCAATACTGGAGTGGAATAAATTGCATCCCATGATCAAAGAAAGGTACAAAAAGGTATTTGAGGTGAAAACAATTTTTCTGAAATAAGGAATTGGATGCTTGAAAGTTTTGAATGTCACCATGTTTATATTTATTTTTGGCACCCTTTGTCATTGATGTCAAAGGGGGAGAGATATGGATCTAAGGGGGAGAGATATGAAATGTTGAGATTTTTTTTTGTTGATATGTTGACATCAATGCCAAAGGGGAAGATTGTTGGAAATATGTCTTATATTGTCATTGATGTCACCATGTTTGTCTGGTATCATGTACCAGTGTGTAGAACTAATTTATCCCATCTAGTATTTTCTCTGGTAATTATGGTATTCTAGGTCCACTTATTCTCTCTAATAATTGGTATGATCTAAGGTTTAGGAGAAAATGATTATAATGGCTAGAAGCATGTATGTATGCATTCTAAGATGTTCATATGTTTTGGGTGATATGCTGGCATCAGTTTTTGTGGTTGCATTTTGATATTAATTTGATCATGGACAACCTAATATTTAGTCGATAAAGAATTGCAAATTATATGAAAGACGTAATGCCCCACCTCGTAACCCTAGAGGAAGTTACAACAACTACGAAAGTGTACAATTTTATTATTATTTTAAAGTGCAATATTAACATGAAAGGTGCACTAACTATCACAAACATCCTCTAAGGCACAAGACTAAGGTTATGTTGGTGTTTTTTCCCACATAGGATTTGAAATTCTCTAAGACATAGCAAACCTCCATTATAAAGAACCACAAAGGCTAGTGGTCAACTAAGAAGATATAGTCAAAGACTGTCATATTCTACACTTTTGGCTCTACAGGACAAAGGTGGGTAATCCTAAGTGTGTTCATATGAATGTTCTATGACTGGTAAGAACACTTCTTATTATAGATTACTATCCCTACACATGCAATGAGATAGTAATTACTCTTGTTATTGGTAGACCAGAGAATAATAATAGGTATCTTAGAGAAATGGGATTGAAAACTTCAATGTAAGATTTGCCTCTCATAGAGAGATAGGGTTTAATATTTTATTTTGTTCAACTCTTAGACCTCCATGTTTAGAATTACAACCCCATAGTAACCTTGAATAAAATAGCCAGTGGTTAATCCATTGGGCAGGATTCATACAAAACGTAATCTAGATATTAAGGACATATCACCATAATTCTTTACATCATGTGAATTTTAATTTTTAAAACAAACTCCTTAGCAATCCTTCATGTATAATCATAAATATGTAACTCATTTTCAAGTAATTTCATTAACCCATTTAGTTAAAGCAAGAATATGAAGAACACATTCAAATATACCATTGAAAGTGAATGAAAAAATACCATTAATAGGATCATTCATAACTTATGACACACAATTAGGAGGGAAATTGTTTCAAAATGATTACCATTTATCACTTAATATTGGTAATTACATTAGCACAACTTGCTTGCTTCATAGAAAACCTGACTAGAAAAGATATTAACTAAAACCTCCAAGAAAACTACAGTAAATGAACTGACTATACATATCTTCAGAACCTCCTGGATCCAAAATCTAACCCTTAACAATGAATCATGAAATCTCCTTTATAGGACAGGAGAGCAATAAAGCATTAGGCTATATTGTTAATCTCAAAATTGAATTTCATTTAGAATGAAATTAAAATTTACACTCCTCATCATTGGAGAGAAAAGTGCATGATCCAAGGAATCAAAAAATGGTTACATAGTAACTAGTCGGAGAGAAAAACAAAAAGGCATTTGAGGCATGCACACACCCATATCATTAAAAATTGACCATCAAGAAAGCAACATACACTAGCCAACATTAAGTCAACCCATGGCCTTGGTGTAGGCATCCACTTTGAGTTCTCACCTTAGTAAGAAGTGGAAAAAACTTCTTCCCTCCATCCACATCAGCACAACACCTACCAACTTGGCATAGTGCCATTGTAGTTATTGGTTCAACTGCAAGGACCTCTTCATTTATGCCCATCAGCTCGGTCAAAGCCATCAGGTAACATCGGTAATCAGAGTCTCTTTCAGACCTGTTGCCATCAAAATTTTATGAAATTAGAATAGGGGATGCGCAACGCTCTGGCCTTTTTCCAACACTTTGAGTAGAAACTTTGGGTGTTCTAGGAGCAGGTTGCTCCTTCTCAAGTAGCAACCTCTTGGCCTTTAATCTGGAACTCCTATGCCCCATAGATTTTTCAATTGAAGAAATAGCTTCACAAAATATAGGAGAATAGCCACCACCTGCAAACAAAAAATCTCAAAATGCAATAATAACTCCGGGTAACTTTAGCAAGCATTTATAGAGTTAATTGGTGCAAGGGATATTAATTGCATTTTTGTAACACAATTGTTTGAGCCATAAGTGGTTGACATAGCCACCATAATTATTTCTATCAGGAGGGCATCATTCACACGCTAGAGAAAATCATGAGAGGATCCTCTGAAAAGCTCAAGCTGTTAATAAAATAAGTTTCCGAGTGTGAAAACTCATCACACAGATGATCAATAATTTCTTTAAAACTGCACCGTTGATGTAGAACAGACCTGGCAAGTCAAAAATCTTAGATTGAGTCAATCGAGCATTGAAAATCCACATCAGTTCCTTGAAAAACCATAACTAATCATAACCCATGAAAATAGGAGGTCACAACTGAATAGTAGGTCCCACTTAGCCCTGTTGCTTCAAGAACCAGGCCATGTGTTTCCCTTTTGCAAACCTCATAGTACTTTAGAGACATTTACCGTGCTGGTGCGAGGTCTACGAGGGACAAATATAATTAGCCCTACAACTAAATCCCCTTATCGGTGAAAAGATGACCACTTGTCATTTTTGGCACCTTGAGAAAAGACCCCACCCCTCCGTACATGCTAGATGGCGGCATCTCATAGACCTCACACTACTTAGTGACATTAGCAGGAAAACCTATGAGGTTTGTGAGAAATGGTCCAGATCAAAACCTATGACTGGACGGTTAGCTAAACATGTATGTACATGTAGAATATTTAGGTGGGACTAGCTGGTACAGCCTTCACCAGTAGAAATTTTTAAGCCTAGGTGGCAAAAAAAAATACCGACGAGCTCGGTAAGAGCACGGAGGAAAGGCTCAATCAGATCACTTAAGTGATTGGTTACCTTCAGTAGAAATTCATTGTTGTAACATAACATGAGGGTTTCAAAATTTGATAATTCATATCACCATGGGTAACTTTAAACCCTAAAACCCTAGCCTCCTCCCTTCGAAATTTAAAATTCCTATCAGTGGCTTCGACTGGGGATGTATTCCCCCTGTGGGCATAGAAAGAATCCATAATATATTGTTTCATAGACCAAATTACTGAATTACACAAGCTTCTTGACAAATATTTCACCATGCTTTTTCAATTGGACTTATGCAATATCGACTTGGTGGCCCTAGGCCACCTGACAAGAGAAATCAAAATTTGCCCCTATCAAAAGCCAAATTCTTTGTTACCTAGATTAAATAAAATCTGCAGCATTTACACCTTGATGCTTCAAAAATAATAGGATAATCAATATGCCTGGAAGTATCATAATGTTTATTTATAGTCCCCTGCACCAATTTAGTCAATGCCCTGTTCCAAAACTTTAAAACATACATATGACCATGATAATATTTCACCTTACTCTACCCCTAGTCATATTTCATAGAATACTGGCTTAATTGAGCTGAGAAGTGGAAACATTCATAACTTAAAGTGGAAACATTCATAACTTATCTAGTTTGCAACATCATAGATTCTGGCATCATCATCACTATTCACATCAAATTGAAAATTTTCATATAAAATTGATTGCATGTTATCCATACCTCCATTGCTCAACAAAGATGATTCATAACTTGGGGAATTCACACCCTGGAATTTCCCACATAATTTTGGTCACCAACACTTGAATTCTATCAATTTGGAATACATCCTAGCATTGCAAACATCTGCAGTACTAGTTACATCATTCTCTAGGGGATGTGTAAACACATTCATTTTAGGCCTCTCAATATACATCTTTCCTTGTACTTCTTCATTTATTCTCAAATGAAAACCCTCAAAGATAGAGTCAAATACATCAATTTCAAACTGGTCAAAAGAGAAAGAACAATATGCACTAGCCTCCTTATACTCAACATTACCTATTGTATGTGTTAATTTATAAGTGAAAAATTTAGCACAAGCTGAAAATTTTTCACCGGAAAAATCAATGTCACTAGGTAACAACACATCCCTCTCAACTTCACATAAGCAGTCAGGAAAATTCATAGTACCAATATATTCATCAATATATTGGTTGTCTCTAGTATTATTCTTTTGATCACACACTTCATTGCCCTCAAATTCCTCAACATTTATACAATAAGCTTATTTCATTGTCAGTATACCTAGAGTATACTCTAAACATTTATCATTTGAAATTTGTTCCTTTACTTGGAAACAAGTAAGAACATGAGGTTCTACATTTCCATACAACTTCAGTAAAAACAAAAACTCAGTTCCATCCTCAATACTGCAATCACTACTTCTGAAATCACAATCACTAGCTTGTAAAAAAATCTTAGTGACATGAGCATTAAAATCAATATTAGGAAACACAATGGGTGTTTCACACAATCCTTCCTCATGTTGCTCCTCAAATTCCTCTGTGGTTATCCAACTTTCTTCAAAAGAGAAAGAGTTCTCTTCATTTTGTGTAGGTACATTCTTGGTTGATTCTGCAATCTCTATCCACTTAATGACTTGGGCCAAATTAGTAGGTTTTAATTCTTCTGACAGAGCACTTAGCCCTGGTTTGTAAAGTTCACAAAATAAATCAATGCACTCATAGTCATTAGGTCTATGACTTCTAGGAATTTGTATTAAAGCACCTAAAAATCTCATATGGTGATTCTTTCTCTTGCCTAATCATGTCATACAATTCTAGTGCATTCATAATCATTAGGTCTATGACTTCTAGGAATTTGTATTAAAGCACCTAAAACTCTCAAGAAAAACACATATGGTGATTCTTTCTCTTACCTATTCATGTCATACAATTCTAGTACAAGAGAAGTTTGATCATCATCATTCAAACTAGACTGGATTTCAACTTAGATCTCATTATCATCACACTGCAATGGTGAAGAGATAAAAAATTTCAAAACACCCTTATCATAATCAGCGCTCTAAGCAGCCAACTCCGACATTTTACTAGTACTAGCTAGGCTATGGTAATACAATACTTGCAGCCAAATACCCATTCATCATTGAGTATTTCATATTGTTTTCAATTTCCATAGCCATTTGATATGCTTGGTGAAAACTTGTAGGTTCTTTATCTCTTAGTAGGTAACCCATCCTTTTGTCAAAACCACCAAGATATAATTCTAAGCATTCAAGCTCACTTTGTCTTATTTCTTTAGATATTTACCTTAAAGCTCTTGAAAGCTTGACATTAAAATATGGGATTAACTCCTCTTCTTTTATGTGAATTCCCATAAAACATTTTCTTAATATGTTGGGATTGACTCGCTCACCAAATTGTTCCATAAAAACTATCACCAACTGATTCCATGAGTTAATAGAATATGCAGGTAAATAGGAAAACCAATCCCTAGCATCACCCTTCAAGGATTGCACAAAATGCTTCATGACAACATCCTCATGATTGATTTCATAATCCCCCATTACATCTACAAAAATGTTGTAAATGCATAGAGGTTGACTCTACACTTTTCCCTGTATATGTAAGCAAATACTTCCTAATCTTCTTAGGAATTGGATTAGGGTAACCACTGACATCACTAAAAATAAAAGGCATATACCTTTGACCTATAAAACACCCCGAAGGGTTTAATGTAAATTTTTCTCTTTGCATATTTATGTCTTCCTTTACATATGGGAAATCACTTATACCCATTTACAATTTCATCAACAATATATATTTATCAGACATATCATTTACCATCTCAACCATGATTCAATTAGTGACTTAAAATAGTATTCCTTGCTTTCAAAGATACGATGAAACATAAACATTATTTCATAAGGCCTTTTATATATTTTTGTGAACTCCTAAACCTACAAATACACAAAAACAACAAACAATCAAGGTGTTAGATCAAATGAAAACAAGCATGAGAGATTCCCCATGAAATCCATCTACTAAACTTAAACTAGGGAGAAATGAAGAATAAAACTTAAATAAATAAAAGCTAATCCTAATTAAGCAAGTAAAATAGTGATCCCATGGGGGAATTGGTGCCAATTGAATGTTGAAATTGGCCCTTTCCCAACTCCTAAGTTGCAATGTGAAGATTTTAGATTGTTCAAATCTCTCCAAAGAGATTTGAGCATAACCTAGCTATGAATTATGGAAATGGTGAATGGTTTAGTGGAAATGGGCAAAATTAGCTCTCAATGTGAAGAGAGTAACTTTGCATGTAATTGTGGATGAATAATGAGGAGAGAAGCCTCCAATTTATAGATTTGAATTTGGAGCAATGAGAAAGATTTGAGCAATGTAGGACTAACTTTAAATCCAATGGTTGAATACCACTTGACACCATGTGAATGGTTAATGGTTGTGCACATTTTGGCCAAACTCCCAATAAATTCAATTAGTTGAATTTGAATTTGTGAAATGACTTGTTGAAGGGGGCAGGGAAATGGAGTTAATGTCACTTGGATCAAGGCAAAGGACATGTAAGAGGCCTTAAATGCCTTGTTGGAAGGACCAAGCCTACTTGGACTTTTTGAATTCAAATGAGGGAACATTCCCTTTTGATGACATGTGAGGGAAAATAGAGATTTAATAAATGAATTAAATTTATTTTCATGTGCAAGTTGCATTCTCTAGAGAATTTTAGTGAGAGGGATTAACTTAATCAAGGTTCTGATTAGTTTAATAGGAGATTTGATGATTTAACAATTTTGACTCAAATAGATGCATTAATTTAAATCAGAATTGAGAGGAAATGATTTTGATTTATTTAACTAAGGAGGAATATGTTAGATTAAATCAAATAAGGTTTAATTTATTTAATTTAATAAGAGGACTTTGGAGATTTTAATCAAATAAAATGATTTATTTAATTAAATAGAAATGTAAGGTTAATTAGATTAAATTGATTAATTTAATCATTGGAGGAGAAAGACTTAATTAAATGAATAATGATTCATTAAATTAAGAAGCAAAAGATGATGAAAAGTTGAGAGTGTGATTCAGGAAGAAATGTTGTTAGTAATCAGGATCAAGTGTGCCAAAATGAAATTGTACATTTTTTCGTGTCTACATTTTGCCCCTCTTTGAAGCAATGTATTTGTTGCATTGATTCAAAGAATAAAATTGTTGCAATCAAAGTTCAAAATTTCTTAATTTTTTCAGATGCCCCACTGTTGCCCCAGGGAAAGGATTATGCTGGTATACTGCCCCCTTGAGAGATCAAGCGGAAATGCTATTTTTTTATCGATATCATGATAAAATGAGAGAGGAGTGGTTCCATTGATCAGAGGATGAAATATAATTCTTTGATGTAAACAATTCTGATGATGTATAGACAGTCATCGGCCATGGGTAGCCTCATGTATATTTTGATACAACACACCAATTTTAGATAGAAATGTTAATAAAGATAGAATAATAATAATAATAAGATGGATGGAAGGAGGATCCACACAAGTTCACATTATTACCGATGATGATGATGCATTGCTTACCAAGAGTTGGAATTTTTGAATGGCTAATTACTTTATGTTTGATAACACACATAGGTACGATGCATCAATTTATAAAGGACTAGGATGGTGTTGTACCCAGTGTGATGGACTTTGACTTTGACAATCGAATAGGAGTATTCTTGCTCACACTTGGCCTACATACTTCATTCAGGATGTAGTTCAAACATTCTAAACATCTTGGGCCAAAACACAGGAAACCAAACCTTCCTATGTGGTCAACAAGATATCTAAAACATCCTCTCCACAAACCAAACAAAGCATATATGACTAAGTTATTTTACAAGGGTATCCCACAAGCATAATAGATAAAAGAGAAAATGATCTTTGCCCCATTCCTTTGTCTCTAAACTTTTCTTGTTTAGGCATCATCTAGAGGTCCTTGGAATGAGCATAAAATAAGATAAGCCAATAAAAGACCAAATAAAGAAAATCAAACAAGCTAATGTTCTCTATACCACTAGCCCAGACTAAACTACTATGCGGTACCCGATGCCTATGTCCATCGCAGGAAAGCTTCATCCTAGAACATGTTGTGATCAGGTTTTGATGGGACTGATTTGGGTGATAAGCTATTGATATTCCGAGTTGACCAACTTGCTTGCTTACTGACTTAGGCTTAAGACTCTGATGATTAGGTGTTCACTTTGCAACTTGCTAAACTTGCTTCTAACTGACTTACCAAAGGGTGAAGGTGACGATTAACTTTATTATGAGTGATGAAAAATCATGGGTGAAAGCGAGATGAAATGGATACACCATTTTAGACTTTCAGATATTTTGAGGTTGTTTTTGGTATTTTGAGATGTTTTACAACTTTTTTTGGTATTTTCAAGATTGACGGTGAAGAGACCAGCCTAAAGACCTATCTTAGGGGTCTTGGGAGCTGATCCATAGATTAGCCTTGCCTATGTTATACACGTAGAGACCACATAGTTTGATTGATGATGTTCTTGACTCAATGATGAGATAGATGGGCAAACGGATTGCCATTTTGTTGTGATGAATGCCTAAGGACTGACCTAAGATGTGGAAAAGACAGGCAAATAGATTGCCGATGCAACGAACGCCTAAAGGACTGACCTAAATGTCTCAGGGGATGATCAAAGATCAACCTTGCCTATGTCCAAGCTCAAAGAAGATGTAGTTCAGATAAGGTGGAAGATTGACAAGACTCAATGATGAATTTTTCAAATATTTTTTGAGATTTTAACATGTTTTTGGATTTTTGAATGATTTGGATGTTTTTTATTTTTTTTTATGGATTTTTCGAATGGTTTTGGATTTTGGTGTGTTATGGAATATCATGAGAATATACACGAATCCTATTTGATACAGGTATACGAACATGCCTCTAGCATGGTGTGATAGACTACTTCGATGAAGGCAGAACAAACTAACCTTAGGAATATGCCAAGTAGTACTATGGTGGAAATTGATATGGGAATCGGCTCAGGCTATGGTATGGATGCGAGTGGATGGGTGTATGGATGATTAATGAAATTTGATGGAATGGATGAGTGACTCATCTTGATCCTGGTGAATGGGGAGTGCTTTATTTACACTTGGCACCTATTTTCCAGGTTTTCACCAAGGTACTTGTCGAAAGCACCACCAAAGTGGTTGTCACTAGAGGACGATTTATTTCTTTACTATTTTCAATCCTTTTTTTGATTTTTTTGTTATTGCCAAGATGCTTGTTTGCTAGGTTTTCATCACGGTAACCATTTTTTCAAGACATTTTCTGATTGTTTTTGTATTTTTGGTTCTATACCTTGCAAGATTTTAGGCATAAAACTTTTTGAGATGAGAGTTATTCAGAGGCTCCTGCAGAGGCTCTCCTTCTAGTGTTGCTAATTGATATGCTCCTAATTTATAATTGGCTATGATGACAAAAGGTCCCAGCCAGTTGGGCTCAAATTTTCCTTTGCTCTCTGGATTTGGCACATTCTTTTGGTTCTCTTTCATCACAAGTTCACCAACTTGGAAGGTGTGTTGCCTGATCTTCTTGTTGTAGCTCTATTTTAGGCGATTCTGGTAGACCTGTAGATGATTTAGGGCATCCATGCACTGTTCATCTAGAAATTATAGCTCATTCATCTTGTGACCCTATATTCCTCATCCATGATGAGGTTCTTCAATGATATCCTTAGTGACAAGAGCTCGATCTTTATTAGGACTATGGCTTATGATCCGTAAACCAGGGAAAATGGGGTGGCACTTATTGGCATGTGGATGCCAGTGCGGTAGGCCCATAAGGTGGGATTTAGCTGTAGATGCCAATTATTGATTGTCTTCTTAAGGATTTTTAGAATGGTTTTGTTGGTAGCTTCTTCTTGGTCATTGCCTTGTGGGTAATATGGGGTGGAAAAGTGGTGCTGGATTTTGAAATGTTCACACAAGTCATGGACATCCTAATTCTTGAAAGATGTTCCATTATCAGAGATAATGGATTGAGGGATGCCATATCAGAAAATGAGGTAATTCAGGATGAACTTGGCTATCTTCTTTCTAGTGATGTATGTCAAGGGAATTTCTTCAACCCACTTTGTGAAATATTCGATGGCGGTGATGATGAACTTGTGGCCGTTGGATGAGGTGGGTTAGATTTTACCTATGAGATCAAGCCCCCATTGGTAAAAGGGCCAAGGTGTAACAATAGGATTTAATTCTTCAGTTGGTACGTAAATGAGGTCTCCATCCTACTGGCACTGTAGACACTTTTTGACAAAATCATGTGCCTCTCATTCCATTGTCAGCCAGTAGTACCCATTTCTTAGCAACTTCTTAGCCAAGTTCATACCACTCGAGTGTGAGCTACAAGTGCCATTGTCTACCTCAGTGAAAGCAGTTAGGGCTTCCTCAGGTTTTAAGCAACGTAATAGGGTTCCATTGATCCTTTTATAGAAGAGGGTTTCTCCTAGGATAACAAATTGTAAGGACCATTTGACAAAGGTTCACTTGAGGTTTAGGGTAATGTCAACTGGGAGGACTCCTAATCTTAGATAGGTGTAGATTTCATGATGCTAAACATCACCATGACCAATGAGTTCAAATGCATATTCTAACTCTGGTACCTTGAAAGTTGGTATGACAAGCTGCTCTACCATAAATTCATGTTTCAAGACATTGTGAGGGATATCTAACAAGGATCCAACCATTGCCATTGCATCAACTGCTCTGTTGTTTTCCCTTGGTATCTTCTCAAAGGTGATATAGATAAATGATTCCTTGAGGCTTTCTACCACTTTCTTGTATGGTGTGATCTTATCATCCTTAGTTTGGTATTCACCATTGACTTGGTTAATGATAAGCTACGAGTCTCCATAAACCTTTAATGCCATGATTCACCACTATGCTGCAATCTTGAGACCTATGGTTAAAGCCTCGTACTCTGCAATATTGTTGGTACAAAAAAATTCCAACTTGTAAGATCTTGGTATACAATCCCCCTAGGGAGTGTTGAAGAACACACTGACTCCCGATCCATGTTGTGTGTGGGAACCGTCAAAGTATAGTTTCCAATGGTCGGCTACACTAAGATTGAAAATGGACTCATCTAGAAACTCTGATGTGATTGGGTTGTTTGTGCAGAGGGGAGATTTTTCCAGTTGTTCCACAATTACTTATCCTTTTATTTTCTTTGGCTCCACATATTCGATGTCATACTATGACAATATCATTACCCATTTAGCCATCCTCCCTGTGAGCATAGCTTTTGACAATATGTATTTTAAGGGATCTATTTTGGCAATGAGCTTCATTTTATGTGCCAGTATGGAGTGTCATAATTTCTATGAAGCGAACACTACTGCTAGGAAAGATTTCTCAATGAATGTGTAATTCAAATCATGGCCAACCATTGTTCTGCTAATGTAATAGATAGCCCTTTCTATCCCATTTTCTTCGTGCTAAGCCAAAACATCACCCAAGGCTATTGTTGTTGTCGAGATATATAGGATCAATGATTTCCCTACAATGGATGGTATTAACACAAGTGGAGTAAGTAGATATTCTTTGATTTTGTTGAATTCTTGTTTACATTTGTCATCCCACTTGAATGCTACCCCTTTGTGGAGTAGTTGTGAATACGCAATTTGTTTGTCTAGTAGTTGCGCTATGAATCTTTGGATGAACTCGAGTCTACCTTGTAATCCTATGATTTGTTTTAGTGTTCTTGGTGCTCCCATATCAAGGATTGCTTTTAATTTTTGAAGATCCACTTCTATCCCTCTCATTGATACTATGTAGCCCAAATTTTTTCCAGATTGTACCCCAAAGACACATTTCTTTGGGTTGAGCCTGACCTTATATTTTTCCAGTCTCTCAAAAATTGCACTTAGGGTCGCTATGTGGTCCTGCCTCTTCTTTGATTTAGCCAATATGTCATCCACATAATCTTCGACTATTTTATGGATCATGTCATGGAGGATCAGTGTCATCACTCTTTGGTATGTAGCCCCTACATTCTTTAACCCAAATGGCATCACATTCCAGCAGTAGGTGCCCTAAGGACATGTAAAGGCCATCTTATGCTAATCTTCTTTTGCAATCATTATCTGATTGTACCTTGAGAAGCCATCCATTAGGGATAGCATCTCATGTCCGGTTGTCATGTTCACTATCATATCAATATTGGGTAGTGGAAAATCATCCTTAGGACATGCTTTGTTTAGGTCTCTGAAATCTATGTAGATGTGGATTCCCCCATTTGGTTTTGAGAATAGTACAAGGTTGGATACCCATTCTGGATAGTCAATCGGGTGTATG
This sequence comes from Sequoiadendron giganteum, assembly GCA_007115665.2. Classification (NCBI taxonomy): domain Eukaryota; kingdom Viridiplantae; phylum Streptophyta; class Pinopsida; order Cupressales; family Cupressaceae; genus Sequoiadendron; species Sequoiadendron giganteum. The sequence goes on along the minus strand of CM021105.1, from coordinate 491,666,780 downwards.
AAGCCAACGTCTAAGATTTTCTGCAATTCTAACTTCACTAGAGAAGCTATCTGTGGGTGCATCTTTCTTAACTTCTATCTAACTAACTTTGATCTAGGGTAAGTGACCAAATGATGATCCACTACTTAAGGATCTAAACTTGGCATGTCAGCATAGGTCCATGCAAATTTTACCTTCCTTTCTCTTAAGAATGCAGCCAACAATTCACATTATTCGGTCATAATTGATTGAGCATAAAATGTAATTTGTTGTTTTTTCTCTGTTCCCAAGTTAATAGGATTACACTGCGCTGCCAGGATTGCTGATTTCTCTTGATGTAGAGTAGTAGGGGGGAGATTTAATCCTTCATCCTCCAATGCCTCAGAGACGTTTTCACCATTGGATGCATCCTTTATTTTTATTTTTTTGTGGTTAGACAGAGCCACAGTGTGGTTTTTACTCAATAACTCTGAGCTTCTTCTTGATATTTTTCTTTTGCAACTAAAGGACTCAATCGTATCCCCATAATATTCCTAGGTGTCTAAATTGATGTCAAAACCTTCCTTGTGATCCCCACACAGAACTATATCCCTTAGTCCCATGAACTCGAAGAGAACCTCATCGTTTTTGAATGAGTCTAGAATTGGACGTCCACGTTGGTCATGATTGATGAGTTGAGGGTGTAATAAGGTGATTTGGTGGGTTTGTTGGTTTGACTCAACTGATGAGGCACTAATCATTAGTAGAGTGGAATCTTCAAAGAGCCTGGGAAGGCCGGCTACAATGTCATCATCATCACTACTGGGGAAAATATTGGTGATGTCAAAGGTGAAGTTGTCAAGTGGGATACCTAGGCATACGGGTGGTCTAAGGTTAGTTGCTGATACTTTAGGAGAGTTCCAAACTACCCTACTGGGAGTACCTTTTCCATGTATGGTTATACTTGGAGGAGTACATATGAGGCCAAGGTTCCACATTCTTCTTTTTGCAATGATGGGCTCCAGGCGTCCATCACTGTTCCTTCCAAGGCTTTCATTTCTATTGTATCCCATGCCAAGAATTATTCATAGCCCTTTGTTGGCCTCATCCATGGGTAATGTGGGTGCAGGTTCTACATCATAGTATATTATGCTTCAAATATCCTCCTCACCAACACTTTCCTGACTTAGGTCTCCCCAATGGAAGAATCCAGAGGGGTTGGTCCTAAGGGTGTGGACAGGTGTTTCGGTTGGTCAATGCTAGCTAGATGACCTAGGAGATTGTGGTAACTCTCCTACAACAAATTCACTCTTCTTCATTCTATAGTCACCACATCCATTGTCCTAGATCATGTTTTTTATGTCAGATATAATAGGGATGGTGGGTGTCTCTGTCACAAAATTGGAGGTGATGTTGGCTAGGTCAATGTATGTAGTGGATGGGCCTTCATCATTTTTCAGCACTTGGGGGATTTTATAAAACTTGGCTTCCAAGTTTTTGTAGTAAGAAAATAGTTCAGGATCCCCATGTATAGTGACCTCCTCATTTTGGTACAAGAATTCAATACATTGGTGATATGTCGAGGCCACTACTTTCATTGCGTGGATCCATGGACAACCAAGGAGGATTTTATATAGTAAGTCGAGGTCAAGGACCTCACATGTAGTTTCCATGGTTGTTGGTCCCACTTGGATGGGGATTTTAATAGTGCCTCTAGACACTCTTTCTTGATCATCATATGCCCTTATTGTGATGCTCTTGTTTTTGTTAATGGAATCCTCGATGAATCCTAAGTTCTTTATAAGTTTGAGAGAGAAAATATTAAGGCCTCCACCTCCATCCACCAGGACTCTTTTAACTTTATTTTTTATGGACCAACACTTGTAGGTGAAGTGCACGGTTATGAGATGGTTGCAGGGGGAAGTCTTGATCAGAGAATGTTAGGAGGTTTTGGGTGATGATATTTCCAACCATAGCCTAAAACTGATCTATGTCAATAGTGGTGGAGATGGTGGATGTTGCTAATGCTTCATCAACAATTTTCTTATGGGCAGCAGAAATTTTTAACAACTCCATAATGTAGATCTGTGCGAGGGTTCTCTTCAGTTGGTCAATGACATTATAGTCATAGGGAACAACTTTTTCATTTAAATTGGGGTTCTTAGGTGGTTCCCCTGTAATGGTGACCTTCCCGCCATGTGTGGTGACTCCACAGTGAGTGTTGGCGCCCTTGACATTAATGAACATGACCATTTCATCTACACGTGTGACTATTTCTTCATATACTAGATTATCACTAGCATATTTTTTCTTTCCTTTGTTGTTCCCCTGATTGTTTCCTTGATTGTGGTTCGACATGGAATTTGTGTATATTTTCAGATCTTGATTTCCAACTGGTTGTTCGACATTGATAATCTTTTCCTCGATGAGGTGTTGGATGATGTTCTTTAGCCTCATGTAATTAGTGGTGGTGTGCCCTTTGATCTTGTGAAAGTCACAAAGGAGATTTTCATTATACCATGGCAGTTTGGTCATGGGTTCCACATATTGCTCAGAGTTGGAGACTTTGATTAGATTTTCCTTGACCAATTTCTTCATTATGGACTCGATGGATTCCCCAAGGGTCGTGAACTTCCACTTGTGATGGTATTTTCCTCAAGGAGGTGGTCGTCCTTGATTACCCAAGTTATTGATTTGGTTGGCGAGAAGTGGTTGTTGTTGTGCTACTACTGCATTAGTCTACACATTATTGCGATTATGATTTTGTGGCTAGTGATGAGTTTGGATATTTGGCTTGGGAGTGTTTATGACCACTTTAGCATCAACCACATCATCATTTTTGATATTTTTATTCCTCGACCAAGTTCAAGGTTTATCATTATAATTGTTAGGTGAGTGGTTATCCTATGGTGGAGTAAACATTGATGTGCCTCCTCATCTAGTAAGGGTTCTTTCGATGTTGAGCGCCTTTAGGATCAATTAATCGTATGATGTGATGCATTGCATTTTTAGGTAGAACACCAAATTTTCATCTAGATTAGATATGATCATGCAGACTTGTTGTTCTTCAGGCATGGTCCACTTGCTCTGATTGGTCTTGTATTTCCATCTTGGCAAGAAGGTCATGAATAATTCTCCTTTTCCTTGTTTGAGTGTTGATAGTTCTTCCAAACTAACATCTGCACCCATATTGACAACATAATTCTTGAGAAAGGCTTCCACGATTTCCTGAAATGCTTTAATGCCTGTGGGTAGACAAGAAAACCATTCTATGGCTAGACCAGTCAGACTTCGAGGGAAGAGTCACATTAGATATGTGTCATCGCATGCAACCTCCATGCAATGCACCTAAAATTCCCTGACGTGGTTTTCAAGGTTACCCATTCCATTATACTTGTCAAATTTGGGGATCTCAAATGCCTTTGGGAATGGTACCATTGTGAGACTTCTGTTAAATGGATAAGGGTACAAGTTGCTCAATGTCTTGACTATCTTTTTGGACTGAAGATCTAGCACTTGTTGTGAAAGTAGATTGATTTGTGTCGTCAAGTCACCTTGTGGATCGGGAGGTGGGACGAATGTGTTTTGAGGTGTTTAATTGGTGGGAGGGGTACTGGTGGGAGTTTTCTACAAGCTCTGTTGTGCATTAAAGGCTTGTTGGTATGCCTAGATTTGTGTCAACAATGCTTGTTGTTGATCTTGTTGTTGTTGTTCCAACAAAGCTTGTTGTTGGTCTATCTGTTGTTGTTCCCATAAATCCTACTATTAGTCAAGCCGTTGTTGCACCAATAACGCTTGTTGTTGGTCGAGTTGCTGCTGTACCAACAAATATTTTTGTTGGTCGAGGTGCTGTTGTGCCAATAATGCTTGTTGTTTGGCTCGTTGTTGTGCTTGAAAATATTGTAGGGCTTGTTGGTATGCTTGCTGATGGATTTCTTTTAGTTGTGCTCGGTATTGCGCTTGTTCCTATTACTGGGCTTGAGCTTGGGCTTGCACTTTTTGGGCTTCTTGAGGGTCTTGTGCAATTTGTGCGGCTTGCTGGGCTTGTGCAGCTTGTTGGGAAACTAATTGTGCTTGTGTAGCTTGTTGTTTTTGTTTGAGTACCTTTTGCTGATTGGAATTTTGGATGGTTTGAATCAAGGTCGTGAATGAATTTTTCATGTTGGATTTTGGTGGGATTGGTGGTGGAATGGGAACAATGCTTATAGTCATGACAAGTGAAAGGGTTGTGGTGATGGTCAAGATTTGGGTTGTTGGAGGTGTGGTTGAGATGCTCAGTCCTTGAGAAGGTATGCTTTGGGAGACTTGAGGACTGACTAATGGAGTGATTGTGGTGGATTGAATGGTTGCCACCTGTTGTTGTGATACTGCTAACCAAAAAGAGAGAATTCAAAGTGAGGCTTGGGTTTCCTGAATTTAAGAAAGTATCAATGGGTAAGGAGGGAAGCCCAATCCAAGAGGTGAAGTGGATGGGAATGGAAATGGCAGAAGAGTTGATATGCTACCTTGGAAGGAGAATGGGTCAGTGACTCTTGTTGTCCCAAAAAAACCACCTTCAACTTGCAGTAGATAAGTTTGTATGTTTGAATGATAGGCTAGTGTAGCATGGAATGAGGACGAATTGGTAGGATTGTGGAAAGTGAGTGGAATGTATGGGTGTGATGGATTCACCGGGACAACATTATCCGGTGCGGTATTGACAGCTAACTCTTTGTTTTTTACAAGGTGATGCTTTTGTAACCCATGACACATTGCACTCCCTTTGTTCACAATTGGCAAGGTTGGTGTGGTTGTTTATGTGGTTTGAGGCATTTCTTCATTGATATTCAGACTTGACATTGGGAATGTGTTTGTAAGAGGCATGAATAATACTAGTGCCTACGTCAAGATCAGAAGGGAATGGGATCCCTCATTAAGTTAACATGCGCAAGTATTTAAACATGGCGCTGACAATTTTATGATTCTCTAGATTTTGAACCATTTCTACCATTTTGGATTGTGTCATTCCCAAGTCTTCGTTTATGATGTCCTTTTCATAGCCCTCATTCTAGTGCCAAAATGTGAACCCCTAAACCTGCAAATGCATAATAACAACAAACAATCAAGCTGTTAGATAAAATGCAAACAAGCATGAGAGAATCCCCATGAAATCCATCTACTAAACTTAAACTAGAAAGAAATGAAGAACAAAACTTAAATAAATGAGAGCTAATCCTAATTAAGCAAGTAAAATAGTGATCCCATGGGAGAATTGGTGCCAATTGAATGTTGAAATTGGCTCTTTCCAAACTCTTAAGTTATAATGTGAAGATTGTAGATTGTTCAAATCTCTCCAAAGAGATTTGAGCATAACCTAGCTATGAATTATGGAAATGGTGAATGGTTTAGTGGAAATGGGAAAAATTATCTCTCAATGTGAAGAGAGTAACTTTGCATGTAATTGTGGATGAATAATGAGGAGAGAAGCCTCCAATTTATAGATTTGAATTTGGAAGAATGAGCAAGCTTTGAGCAATGTGGGACTAACTTTCAATCCAATGGTTGATGGCTGTGCATATTTTGGCCAAAGTGCCAATAACTACAATTAGTTTGAATTTGAATTTTTGAAATGACTTGTGTAAGGGGGAAGGGAAATGGAGTTAATGTCACTTGGCTCAAGGAAAAGGACATGTAAGAGGCCTTAAATGCCTTATTGGAAGGACCAAGCCTACTTGGACTTTTTGAATTCAAATGAGGAAATATTTCCTTTTGATGCCATGTGAGGGAAAATAGAGATTTAATAAATGAATTAAATCTATTTTCATCTGCAAGTTGCATTCTCTAGAGAATTTTAGTGAGAGGGATTAACTTAATCAAGGTTCTAATTAGTTTAATAGGAGCTTTGATGATTTAACAATTTTCACTCAAATAGATGCATTAATTTAAATCAAAATTGAGAGGAAATGATTAATTAAATAAAGGATTTTGATTTATTTAAAAAAGGAGGAATATGTTAGATTAAATCAAGTAAGGTTTAATTTATTTAATTTAATAAGAGGACTTTAGAGATTTTAATCAAATAAAATGATTTAAATTAAATTGATTAATTTAATCACTGGAGGAGAAAGACTTAATTAAATGAATAATGATTCATTAAATTAAGAAGAAGATGATGAAAAGTTGAGAGTGTGATTCAGGAAGAAATTTTGTTAGTAATCAGGATCAAGTGTGCCAAAATGAAATTGTGCATTTTATGTGTCTATAATTGCATCATTAGAAGTATGGAAAAACTAATCATTGTTCCTTTGTTGATGCTAGACATCTAGTTTGGAACCATATGTATCCCTGATTGTAAACACCCATCACAATTAGAAATAGTGAACTATTTAGTTTTAATGAAATACCTGGTAATTTATTTTTGGAAGCATGTATTAATCTCTTCTCCCTGACTGTAAATATCACAGATCTGGGATTTTTCCTTCATTCATCAACTGGTTCTTTAGAGCGAGTCACTACCTCTTCAATAGAGGATTGTATTAAGACAAATATGAAATTCCTTTCCAAAGCTTGTTAGATTCTGGGTTTTTACCCACAATAGAGTCACACCATGTTGCTACCAATCTCCTTCAAAACCAAAATCCATTACCATCCAAATTTAACATTCAACTTCAGTTAACAAATAATTCTGGATAGCATTCTTCAACCCCTGTGGCTCCTTTTTTCTCTTTTTCTTTTAAATTTCTTAGAAGTTCTCCCCAATAAAACCACCATTCAAATAATGAATCCATAACTCCTAAATCCTTTACCAACAAGATACCATATATCATAGGATTTTCATGTTCATTTCAACAACCTCTTCCTTCTAAGGTTGAAAATATTCACTATGTAAATTCAGAACAACATATCTTTGATATGACTCTATAACCATCTACAACTGCTGATTCAGAAATCCCCAGTAGAGTCACCAATATGTTGATGTTTTTTCCCACATAGGATTTGTAATTATCTAAGAGGTAGCCAACCTCCATTATAAAGAACCACAAAGGTTAGTGGCCAACTAAGAAGATTCAGTCAAAGACTGATATCTTTTACACTTTTGGCTCTGCAGGAACAAGGTGGGTAAACCTAAGTGTGTTCATATGAATGTTCTATGACTGGTAAGAACACTTCTTCTTATAGATTATAGTCCCTACACACGCAATGAGATAATAATTACTCTCGGTATTGATAGACCAAAGAATAATAACAGGTATCTTAGAGCAATGACATTGAAAACTTTAATGTAAGATTCACCTCTTGTAGAGAGATAGGGTTTAATATTTTGTTTTGTTCAGCTCTTAGACCTCCATCTTTAGAATTATAGCCTCATAGTAATCTTGACGAAAATAGCCAGTGCCTAATCCATTGGGCAGGAGTCATACAAAATGTAATCCAGATATTATGGACATATCACCATAATGATTTACATCATGCGAATTTTAATTTTTAAAGCAACACTCTTAGCAATTCGGAATGTATAATCATGAATTTGTAACTCATTTTCAAGAAATTTCATTAACTCATTGAGTTAAATTAGGAAAATGAAGAATACATTCAAATATACCATTGAAAGTGAATGAAAAAATATCATTAATAGGATCATTCACAACTTATGACACATAACTAGGAGAGAAATTATTTCAAAACGATTATCATTTATTACTTAATATTGGTAATTACATTACCACAACTTGCTTGCTTAATAGAAAACCTGACCAAAAAAGATATTAACTAAAACCTCCAAGAAAACTATAGTAAATGAACTGACTGTACATATCTTCAGAACCTCCTGGATCCAAAATCTGACCCTTAACAATGAGTCATGAAATCTCCTTTATAGGACAAGAGAGCAACAAAGCACTAGGCTACATTGTTAATCTCAAAATTGAATTTCATTTAGAATGAAATTCGAATTGACATTCCTCATCATTGGAGAGAAAAGTGCATGATCTGAGGAATCAAAAAACAAATACACAGTAACCAATCAGAGAGAAAACAAAAAGGCATGTCAGGCACCCGCACATCCATATCATTAAAAATGAACCACCAGGAAAGCAACATACACCAACCAGCATTAAGTCGACCCATGGCCCCAGTACAGGCAACCACTTTTAGTTCTCGCCTCAGTAAGAAGTGGAAACACTTTCTTCCCTCCAGCCACATCAACACAATACGCAACAGCTTGGCATGGTGTCATTGCAGTTATTGGTTCGACTGCAAGGACCTCTTTGTTTATGCCCATGAGCTTGGTCAAAGCTACTAGGTAACATCGGTAACCCAAGTCTGTTTTAGATCCGTTGCCATCAGAATTTGATGAAATTAGAACAGGGGATGTGCAATGCTCTAGGCATTTGCCAGTGCTTTGAGTAGCAACTTTTGGTGTTCTGGGAGCAGGTTGCTCCTTCTCAAGCAACAACCTCCTAGCCTTTACACTGGTACTCCTGCGCCCTATACATTTTTCCATTAAAGAGATAGCTTCACAAAATAAAGGAGAATAGCCACCACCTACAAACAAAACAACTCAAAATTCAATGATAACATTGGGTAACTTTAGCAAGCATTTATAGAGTCAATTGGTGTGAGGGATATTAATTGCATTTTTGCAACACAAGTGTTTGAGCCATAAGTGGCTAACATAGCCACCATAATTATTTATATCAGGAGGGCATCATTCACACGCTAGAGAAAATCAGGAGAGGATCCTCTGAAAAGCTTGAGCCATTAATAAAATAAGTTTCAGAGTGTGAAATCTCACCACACAGATGATCAGTAATTTCTTTGAAACTGCACCATTGATATAAAATAAACCTGACAAGTTGGACGACTCAAATTGATTCAATTGAGCATTGAAAATCCACATCAATGCCTTGAAAAACCACAACAAATCATAACCCATGAAAACAGGAGGTTGCAACTAGATAGTAGGTCACACTTAGCCCTGTCGCTTCAAGAACCATGCCATGTGTCACCCTTTTGCAGACCTCATAGTACTTTAGACACATTTATCGTGCTCGTGCCAGGTTTGTGAGGGACAATTATTATTAACCCCGTAATTAAATCCCCTTGCTAGTGAAAATATGACAACTTGTCATCACTAGAACCTTGGGAAAATACCTCACCCTTCCATACATGCTAGATGGTGGCATCTCATAGACCTCACACTACTTAGTGACATCAACAGGAAAACCTGTGAGGTTTGCGAGAAATGGTCCAGATCAAAACCCGTGATCAAACGGTTAGCCAAACAACATGTACGAACATGTAGAATACTCAAGTGGGACTGGCCAGTACAACCTTCAGCGGTATAAATGTTTAAGCCTAGGTGTCAAAAAACATACCAACAAGCTGGGTGGAAGGGGTCGGTAAGAGCATGGAGAAAAGGTTCAACCGGATCACTTAAGTGACTGGTTACCTTTGGTAGAAATTCACCGTTGCAACATAACATGAGGGTTTCAAAATTTGATAATTCATATGACCATGGGTAACTTTAAACCCTAAAACCCTACCCTCTTCCCTTCAAAATTTAAAAGTCTGATCAAGTTACATCTAATTCCCATACGTAAACATAAATAAATTCATAGCATATGATTAACTACTTATGAATTTAAAGCACATACATTCCAAGCATTAAAATTGCATCACATAGATAGAAATGCATAAGGATCAAAGATTACATTAATTCTCAAATAAGGTTTACAACACTCATTCTTAGAATGAGGAAGATCATACATAAGAGTTGAAAATTACATGAGACCTCCTCAAACACAATTTGAGGAGTAATATAAGTATAAGTGTCAACTGATACAATAAGTATTACAAGGAATAAATCAAAGGTATCTACAAGGTCTCCAATTTGAAGATCTCACCATCTAGAATAGAAGTAAGGGGGCCCAACGGAGTAGTATGCATTTTCCTCCCAACCAAGTGGTACCCAAAGTCCCACCCCCCATACTAGGAGATAGTAACAAGGATCCTAGACAAGACCCACTACCTCTAGACATAGGCTAACACATACTGTACTTAACCAAAGACAAAAATCACACTATTACAAAGGTTAGATTGCTTCCAGAGTAACACAATCATTTACCACATGACTAAAAAACTACTGAATTAGGAGTTCCATCACAATGTTGCATGGGTTACCCTAGAAAATATTCCTAGGCCTGGGCCCCCATCTTGGGTTATCCTGGTAGCCTCTCATGACTCCTGATGCCACACGTATTCCAAAGTGGAATTGACTATCCTCCGGGAAGACAAGATATTGATCTTTCCATTCTAGGCCTTCTTGTCTCATCCCAAGTATATAAAATCCCTTGAGTCCATGAGCGAGGCACATTACTCTTGTTAAGTGTTAAATACTACCCATTCCCCTAAAATATTTATTTACATTATCACTGGATTAACTAACTCCCAACGAGTTTCTCAGGCACCACTTTGTCTCTCGGCCCTCGTTGAAAGCCACTCCCCTAAGACAACTCGTGGAACAACATCCACTACCCAAGTAAACTAGTGCTCGCTACAAATATTCAAAACCCACTCAAGATATAAGGGAAACACTTCCCTATTCATGGAAACTGGGTGATTTATTGATAACGAAAAACACACTAACCAAGGGCAACAAAATGGGCCGACAATGAAATAATTCACAACCCTCAAGTACTTTTAATAAAATATCATTCTCTACTTAAGGATTATATCTTCCAAAACTTCTATTTGTGCATATATTACATGCACCAAATTAATATTCTACTTAAATATACTTATATATTTATATACATATACACTTGTATATATACACATATATATAAATGATATATATACATAAATAGGTAATATTTAAATATATATATATACAAGCTTTAATATATATTTTATTAAAATTTTATTCACAAAATAAAATTCGAATAAAATAATATAAGAGGAAGCTGAAATAGGTAATGGTGGATGGAGTATATAGTGGCACCGACTGTATCAATATACAGCCGGCAACCCTTACACATGGGGGTTGCACTACCAAAGGGGTAATGCTCCCTCCACACTATTGTGTAGGGTGTTTCCTTTCTGGTAGTCACACCCTTCCAATAGCTATGGAGGTGGTGGGGAGTGCACAACACCTCCACCCAACACTCAAATTTTATTTGCAAAAAAGACTTGTGGATAAATGAAAGAATCCGCATACGAAAACCTTATTGAATTTCACAACAACATTTAGAAGCTTAAAAATATATATATTATATATATATATGGGTATGTATATATAATAGTATATATATATACACACATATGTATATAATATATATATATATATAATGGATTAAAAAAAAAAATTAATTGGGAAAAAATTCTCATAAATGGCCATCTATAGAAAAAATACCAAAAATTTTATAGGGAGAATTTTTTACATAGAGGTTTTTTTTTCCTAAATTTTCTTTAGAAAAATAACTTAACCGGAAACAATCATTTCCTACAAAAATTAAATTTAATAATGAATTGGAGTAAAATTCCTCTACAAAATCTTCTGCCCAAATTTTCCTGAGAAGATAATTTCTACAGAATAATTTCTTCTCGATAGAGAATTTCCCAGATCTCGAATTGTATTCTTCTAGTTTCTTCTATGTTTACAATAATCCCAACTTAATATTTGCAATGGTTTCCACAAAATATTTTGTTTCAATAGAGGATTTTCTATTCACAGAGAATTTCACACACGACATTTACAATTTTTAAACAAAACTCAAATCTTTAAAACTTGCACATACAATATTTTCTAGAGAGGAATCTAAACTAAGAAGCTTTTCTAATATGAAACTAACTAGAATTAAAAGAGAAACCTGAAATCCAATACCTTAGAACATGTGATTTAACGCACTGCCTCTTCCACATATCTAATCTTTTTCCTAGACCAACTAGAGCTTCCTCCAGAACAATTAAATTTCCAAAACACTAAAACTTCCCAAGACTGTATATTTTTGTTTTAAATTTCAACCAAGGCATGCAATCACAAAAAATTCATTTCTCAAACTTCATTCCCAACAAACTATCCTCTATCCTTCTTTCGTGAAGAAGCTTCTCACTTCTTCCTGTTACAAGCATTAATTTCTCCCCATGAATAAATTTTCCCAACAAAATTCACAAATATTTTTCAACATATGTTGAAAGAAAAATATCTTTCAAAACCAAATTGCACCAAATCCTCAAGATATTAATTTCAAAATTAAATTATTTAATAATTTATAAAATACTTAGCATTTCTAATTTAACTTAATTCAACTAATTTAATTAATTAATAAAATAATATAATCCTAAGATAAAATTATTTTACCAATTAGATTAAATTAATTAATTAATTATCATCTTCTAACATAATAAACTAGATTAATTTAATAATCAACTAAAATATTTTAAATCCATTATTTACCTTTTACAAACTTTACAACATAATAATTTCAAAGAAAAATTTAACAAAATTTAACAAACAAAACCAACTAGAACCAATGACACACTATGACTAGGGTGGTGGCTTGACACAGGAATCCTAGCTACAATCTCCCAATCAACATTACCATTGGGAAATGGACACGCTCACACCTGTGAAACTAGGAAGAGTTGATGTCCTATACCTACAAACCTATAAACAAGGCATATATTGAACATGCATATATATATCATAATAAAACACACCATGAAGAGAGAATCGTGGAATCATAGGGTGCTCACAAGCGAGTGATCTAATTTTGTCCCCTTCACCAATATAATGTCACAAAACTAATGATTCTAACATCAATCTTCTACTCATGTGCATAAATCAATATTAATTCAAATAACCATTATTCTAATCAAAAGAATACCATAATGATAGCATCAAAATAAGGTTTCATTACATCATAATATAAATCCACATCACTCTATAGTTAGCAATCAAATAATAATCAAGCATCATAGTATATAAAATTCAAAGTGTTAATAGAAAAAACAAAGCATAATAGAGTAGGGCATTTTCTGATACAAAGCACAAAATGGAGGGGTGCTACATCCTCCCCCCTAGGATCGGTCTTACTCCTTGAAGCCTGCAAACAAATAGGGATAAATCTCCCTCATCCTAGCTACATCCTCCTAGGTAGTAGAAGTATCATCCCTAGGATCCCACTGGACCCTCACCTACTCAATATCTCGACCCCTAAGGGCGAGTATCCTGTGTTACCCATCCACTACTAGAATCCTCAAAAATTGCACCCTGATACCCAACCTCACGATTATCAACTACAGTAAATGCATGGTTTAACCTTCCTACATCACCTACTGTCGACTCAGAAACTTCTAGCCCCTATCCAAAACCATTAGTGTTCCTTTGCAGATGATTCCTAGGAATGTGGCCCTATTGACCGCAAAAGAAACAACTTGAGTTATGTCCAAAACCCCAGTCATCAAAAGGTGCACTGGACTACTGTACACTACCACAGTTAGTCATAAACTATGAAATTTGGGTAAACTTCTCCTAATTGTTGTGCTTATTACGCCACCAGTTTTGGTTCTTCCTAGGTTGAGAACATTCATCATCATAATGATATTGTGAATCCTTACATGTCCCCTCTACACTCTGCTGATGTCAACTTTGATTAGGAACCTGTTGAGTCCTAGGTGGTCCAGCTCCCTAAGCTTTGGCACTATGAACACTAGTCCCTATGATAGAAACACTACCAATCTGCACTCCTGTATGGCCACCCAATGTCATTGCTAAGTTTTCCTCAATGATTTTAGCTTTCTCCACTGCCATCTCCATGGTTTTGGGTTAGAAAAACCACACACCTCCACTGTTTCAGGCATTTAAACCCTTGATAAAATTATAGACAACCATGCCCTTGTCATCTCCAATGCCAACAAATTGCTTGAGCTTGTAAAAATGATGCTCATATTGCTCCACCAAAATTTCCATCTAGCACAAGGCATGAAACTCATCACCACAGCGCTGAATCTACTGATCTAAAAGAAATTGGGCTCTGAAACTCTCAAGAAATATGTCCCATGAAACAAAATTAATATCGATTCAAAGCATCTACTCCTCTACCATCCGCCAAGTAGAAGAAAATACTCTCAAATACATTGTCGCACACTGATCTTTGGTGTTTCTACCATAGGGATGCATGACAAAGAATTGGTTCAAGTCAATCAACCAGGTCTCTACCTCAAGACCACCACCAAATCTATCAAAGGTGGGTGGATGTTCTCTAAGAAAATCCCTCATGTGTGCAGCTACTACTTCATCTAACTGAACTGGTACTTCCCTCTCACAAAAATTAACCTAATCACCACCCAATCTTGGCCCAAGGTGAGCCAGTGCCTCCTCTAATATCCTACATAAATGTGTTCCCTCAATCCTTGGAGGATCCTGATGCTAATCTCTGCCCCTTGGGGAATTTTGAGAAGCTTGATGCTCCTCATGATCAGAAACATGGGAAACATGAGGAGGTGAATCGTGTGACTCCATCCATGACCACCTACACAACCATGACCTTGACCTCTACCTCATCCTCATCTGGGAGGCATGATCCTACACAGACACACCAAGGTATTAGACAAGGTAGACACATAAAACCTACACAACTAAAATCTAATGGGTTCATCATAATCCTAGAGAACCTAGTGTTTAAACCTGGGCTCTCATACCATTTTAAAGGAGTAAGCCTGATCATAGGGGGGAGGATGTAGCACCCCTCCATTTTGCGCTTTGTATTAGACAATGTCTTAATTTTTTATGCTTTTTTTTCTATTAGCACTTTGAATTTGATATACTATGATGCTTGATTATTATTTGATCACTAACTATAGAGCGATGTGGATTTATATTATGATGTGACGAAACCTTATTTTGATGCTATCATTATGGTATTCTTTTGATTAGTATAATGGTTATTTGAATTAATATTGATTTATGCACATGAGTAGAAGATTGATGTTAGAATCATCAGTTTTGTGACATTATATTGGTGAAGGGGACAAAATTGGATCACTCGCTTGTGAGTACCCCATGATTCCACGATTCTCTCTTCATGGTGTGTTTTATTATGATATATATATATATATATATATATATATATATATATATATATGCCTTGTTTACAATTTTGTAGGTACAAGACATCAACTCGACCTGGCATCAAAGGTTTGAGTGTGTCCATTGCCCAACTATAATTTTGATTGGGAGATTGTAGCTATGATTCCTGTGTCAAGCCACCACCCTAGTCATAGTGTGTCATCCGTTCTAGTTGGTTTTGTTTGTTAAATGTTGTTAAATTTTTCTTTAAAATTATTATGTTGCAAAGTTTGTAAAAGGTAAATAATGGATTTAAAATATTTTAGTTGATTATTAAATTAATCTAGTTTATTATGTTAGAAGATGAAAATTAATTAATTAATTTAATCTAATTGGTAAAATAATTTTATCTTAGGATTATATTATTTTATTAATTAATTAAATTAGTTGAATTGTGGTAAATTAGAAATTCTAAGTATTTTAGAAATTATTAAATGTTTTAATTTTTAAAATAATATCTTGAGGATTTGGTGCAATTTGGTTTTGAAAGATATTTTTCTTTCATCATGTGTTGAAAAATATTTATGAAGTTTGTTGGGAAAATTTATTCATGGGGAGAAATTAATGGCTGTAATGGGAAGAAGTGAGAAGCTTCTTCATGAAAGAAGGATAGAGGATAGTTTGTCAGGAAAGAGATTTGAGAAATAATTTTTTTGTGATTGCATGCCTTGGTTGAAATTTAAAAAAAAAATATACAATCTTGGGAAGTTTTTGTGTTCTAGAAATTTTATTGTTCTGGAGGAAGCTCTAGTTGGTCTGGGAAAAATCTTAGATCTGTGGAAGAGGCGTTGCGTCAAATCAAATATTCTTAGGCATTGGATTTCAGGTTTCTCTTTTAATTCTAGTTAGTTTCATCTTGGAAAATCTTCTTAATTTAGATTCCTCTCTGGAAAAGATGTTATGTGCAAGTTTTAAAGCTTTGAGTTTTGTTTAAAAATTGTAAATGTCGTGTGTGAAATTCTCTATGAAAAGGAAATCCTCTATTGAAAGAAAATATTTTGTGGAAACCATTGAAAATCTTAAGTTGGGATTATTGTAAACATGGAAGAACCCAAAAGAATACAATTAGAGATCTGGGAAATTCTCTATCAGGAACAAATTCTTCTATAGAAATTATCTTCTCAAGAAAATTTGGGTAGAACATTTTGTAGAGTAATTTTACTCCAATTCATTATTAAATTTAATTTTTGTAAGAAATGATTGTTTCCGATTAAATTATTTTTTTGAAGAAAATTTAGGAAAAAAGACCTCTATGTAAAAAATTCTCCCTGTAAAATTTTTTATATTTTTCTTGTAGATGACCATTTTCGAGAATTTTTGCCCAATTAAAGTATTTTCTTTTTAATCCGTTATATATATTATATACATATATGTGTATTAATATATATACTATTATATATACATACCCATATATATATAATATATATATGTTTTTAAGCTTCTAAATGTTGTTGTGAAATTCATTAAGGTTTTCGTACACAGATTCTTTTATTTATTCGTAAGTCTTTTTGCAAATAAAATGTTGATTGTTGGGTGGGGGTGTTTTGCACACCCCACCACCTCCATGACTATTGGAAGGGTGTGATTGCGCCATTGCCCTACACAATAGTGTGGACAGAGCGTTGCCACTTTGGCAGTGCAACCCCCATGTGTAAGGGTTGTCGGTTGTATATAGATAGAGTCGGTGCCACTGTATACTCCATCTGTCATTACCTATTTTAGCTTCCTCTTATATTATTTGCTTCAAATTTCATTTTGTGAATAAAATTTTAATAAAATATATATTAAAGCTTGTATATATATATATTTAAATATTATATATTTATGTATATATATCATATATATATGTGTGTATATGTATATAAATATATAAGTATAATTAAGTATAATATTAGTTTGGTGCATGCAATATATGCACAAATAGAAGTTTTGGAAGATATAATCCTTAAGTAGAGAATGATATTTTATTAAAAGTATTTGAGGAATTGAATTACAGATAAGTTAGAGTTTTCCTTCTTTGTTCATAAAGGGAATTTAGTTTATTTATTTATTTCGGAAATATCTTTATTGTATATTACTAAAGAAGGAATTCGATTTAGTATACCCTAAAAGTAGTTTAATTCCTGTATTATTGCCTTTGTATGCAATTTTCTCCATTCATTTTTTGGGAAATTGGTTTAGAAGTGTTATGAGACTTCCAGTTGTGTTATAGATTTGGGGGTTGTGAATTATTTCATTGTCAGCCCATTTTATTGCCCTTGGTTAGTGTGTTTGTCATTATCAATAATTCACCCAATTTTCATGAACGGGGAAGTGTTTCCCTTATGTCTTGAGTGGGGTTTGAATATTTGTAGCGAGCACTAGTTACATTGGGTACTTGATGTTGTTCCATGAGTTGTCTTAGGGGAGTGGCTTTCAATGAGGGCTGAGACACAAAGTGGTGCTTGGGAATTTCGTTGGGAGTTAGTTAATCCAGTGATAATGTAAATAAATATTTTAGGGGAATGGTTAGTATTTAACACTTAACAAGAGTAATGTGCCTCACTCATCAACTCAAGGGATTGTATAGACTTGGGATGAGATGAGAAGGTCTGGAATAGCAAGATCGATATCTTGTCTTCTCGAAGGATAATTGATTCCACTTTGGACTGCATGTGGGATCGGGAGTCGTGAGAGGCTACCAGGGTAACCCAAGATGGGGACCAAGGCCTAGGAATATTTTCCAATGTAACCCATGCAACATTGTGATGAAAATCCTCCTAATTCAATAGTTTGTTAGTTATGTGGTAAATGATTGTGTAACTCTGGAAGCAATGTAACCTTTGTAATAGTGTGATTTTTGTATTTGGTTAAGTACAATTTGTGTCAGCCTATGTCTAGAGGTAGTGGGTCTTGTCTAGGATCCTTGTTACTATCTCCTAGCATGGGGGTGGGCCTTCGGGTACCACTTGGTTGGGAGGAACATGCACCCTACTCCATTGGGTCCCCTTACTTATGTTCGCGACGGTGAGATCTTCCAATTGGATACCTTTGATTTATTCCTTGTAATGCTTATTGTATCAATTGACACTTGTACTTATATTTCTCCTCAAATTGTGTTTGAGGAGGTCTCATGTAATTTGCAACTATTATGTATAATCTTCCTCATTCTGCGAATGAGCATTGTAAACTTTATTTGAGAATTAATGTAATCTTGGATCCTTATACATTTATATCTATGTGATGCAATTTTAATGCTTGGAATGTATGTTCTTTAAATTCATAAGTAGTTAATCATATGCTATGAATGTATTTATGTTTATGTATGGGAATCAGTTGTAACCTTAGTCTTGTGCCTTAGAGGATGTTGGTGATAGTTAGTGCACCTTTCATGTTAATATTGCACTTTAAAATAATAATAAACTTATACGCTTTCGTAGTTGTTGCAACTTCCTCTAGGGTTACGAGGTGGGGCATAACATAGAGGTCTTTTTTTCTAAATTTTATTCAAAAAAATAACTTAATCAGAAACAATCATTTCCTTCAGAAATAAAATTTAATAATGAATTGGAGTAAAATTTTTCTACAAAATCTTCTACCCAAATTTTCCCGAGAAGACAATTTCTATAGAAGAATTTCTTCCCAACAAAGAATTTCCTAGATATCTAATTGTATTATTTTGGGTTATTCTATATTTACAATAATCCCAACTTAATATTTGCAATGGTTTCCACAAAATATTTTGTTTCAACAGAGGATTTCATTTTCACGGAGAATTTCACACATGACATTTACTATATTTAAACAAAACTCAAAGATTTGAAACTTGCACAGACAGTCTTTTCTAGAGAGTAATTTAAACTAAGAAGCTTTCCCAATATGAAACTAACTAGAATTAAAAGAGGAACCTGAAAAACAATACCTAAGAATATTTTATTTGACATGACACCTCTTCTATAGATCGAAGGTTTTTCCAAGACCAACCAAAGCTTCCTCTAGAATAATAAAATTTCTAGAACACAAAAAATTCCTTAGACTATATATTTTATTTTAAATTTTCAACCAAGGCATGCAATCACAAAAAAAATATTTCTCAAACCTCTTTTCCAAAAAAATATCCTCTATCCTTCTTCCGTGAAGAAGCTTCTCACTTATTCCCATTACAACCATTAATTTATCCCCATGAATATATTTTCCCAACAAACCTCATAAATATTTTCAACACATGTTGAAAGACAAATATTTTTCAAAACCAAATTACACCAAATCCTCAAGATATTATTTTAAAAATTAAAACATTTAATAATTTCTAAAATACTTAACATTTCTAAGTTAACTTAATTACACTAATTTAATTAATTAATAAAATAATATAATCCTAAGATTAAATTATTTTACCAATTAGATTAAATTAATTAATTACCATCTTCTAACATAATAAACCAAATTAATTTAATAATCAACTAAAATATTTTTATTCCAGTATTTACCTTTTACAAACTTTGCAACATAATAATGTCAAAGAAAAAATTTAACAACATTTAACAAACAAAACCAACTAGAGTCAATGACACACTATGACTAGGGTGGTGGCTTGACACAAAAATCCTAGCTACTAGCTCCCAATCAAGATTACCATTGGGCAATGGATACACTCAAACCTATGAAACCAGGTGGAGTCGATGTCCTATACCTAAAAACCTATAAACAAGGCATATATCGAACATGCATATATATATCATAATAAACCACACCATGAAGAGAGAATCATAGGGGGCTCGCAAGCGAGTAATACAATTTTATCCCCTTCACCAATACAATGTCACAAAAGTAACGATTCTAACATAAATCTTCTACTCATGTGCATAGAACAATATTAATTCAAATAACCATTATGCTAATAAAAACATATCATAATGATATCATCAAAATAAGGTTCCATCACATCATAATATAAAATCCACATTGCTCTATAGTTAGCGATCAAATAATAATCAAACATCATAGTATATCAAAGTCAAAGTGTTAACAAAAAAAGAGAGCATAACAAAGTAGAACATTGTCTGACACAAAGCACAAAATGAAGGGGTGTTACAAAATATTTAGCTATGGTCCCAACTGACATGAATTTGCTTGACATGGTTGAATTACTCTTAAAGTTGATCTATCAATGCATACAGTTATATATATACAAGGTGGTTAGAAGAAGAGGTCATAGGAGAGATACATGTGATACCAGTGAAGTAAGTGATGTGTGTAATGCGGATGCGAAGAAGAGAAGAAGCATAAGTGTGCAAACTAAAGATCAGTATGCAAGCGAATACTCTAAGCATATAAGGAATTGAATCAACACTTGTGGTGTATCATCATCAGCTCAACCTTGGTTGTTAGCCAATTTTGTTTACATAATTTTTGTAGGCAGTGAGCCTCCATTTTGGACAGTAAGTCCTTGTAAGTAGTGAGCTTCTATATCTTGTAATGAGTCGGTCTTTGATATAACTATATATATACATTGTGAGTTAATCCTCATTGTGGTTTTTCCCTCATTGGGCTTTCCACGTAAAATCTGGTGTTTATGTGTTATGGAAATTCATGCTTGATATTGCTCTTATATGTTATGTGATGAAATTTATTAATGGTATTTCTTCAATAAATTGTATGTGGATAGTGATTCACCCCCCTCTCAGTATTTGGTGTATTCAACAGTTACTTTATCTCCTTTTTTTAGCTCGACATTCTATTTAAAGCATTTTTAGTTCCCTGGAGCTTATTTTCACATCATCTTTGCAATTGATCCAATCTTACATTGATGTCATAATCTCGACCTAAAAATCAAATTTTTTTCTCGATCTTTCAATGGGGTAGTATACTAGCATAACTTCCTTCTACTGGGGCATAGCGGGGCATCCAAAAAACTCATAATTTTTTAAATTTTTGATATAAGAAGCAACATTGATCTAAGAAGCATCAATTCTTTGAACCAATGTAGTAGTTACCTTTCTTCAAAGAGGGGTAAAATATAGACACTTAAAATAAACCTGATCAATATCACACAATTGATTCAATTTACTAACACCATTTTTGTCCTGATTCAACCCTTTTCAAATATTTAATTAAATAATCCTAATTATTTAGTTAAATTCATTATTTTATTTTATTTATCAAATATTCAACATTATTAGGTTAATTCATCTCTTTCAAACTAATTTTCATCATATTTGATTAAATAATGTGAATTATTTAATTAAATTCCTTAAGTCCTCTCATTTGATTAAATAATATGAATTATTTTAATTAAATGTCATTAATCCCAACCTTTAATTAAATGAGCTAATTATTTAATTAAAATACTAAATTCCCTCATCTTACATAATCAAATAATATCTTAATTATTTAATTGACTAATATCTTTTAGCAAAAGAATATTCTCAAGAATATTCCTCCAATTCAATTTCAAATATTTCCTACCAAATGGAAATATCTTCCAACATTCTTCCTAAAATCATGGGATTTATGTTTTTCTCAATCAATTTGAGCCCTTGATCAATTCCCTTGATCCATGGAATTGAGTAATCTTGATCCTTCATTTGATCATTGATCCATGTCAATTCCTCTAATCCACTTCTACCCATTGATTAGCCAAATCAAACCTAGCCAATGATTCAACTAAAACTCAAATACATAGCCTTCATTTCATGAGTAATTAATCTACAAAGCTTGAGTAATTACACTACAAAAAATTTTAGAGCCATCTTTGAGAGCATTTAGTTATTTTGCATCCATTTCATTCATTTATGCATTAAAGAATCACTTCAAATCTTGCTTCAACAATGGGATTGGTAAAGGGTTGATCATTCCACATCAATTCAACACCCATACCCCAATGGGATCAGGTTTGCAAGTGTAATTAGGTTTCCTTTTATCAAATTTCTTTCAATTTCATGTTTAATGGATTTGTAATTGGATTTTCAAATATTTCATTGGGAATGTGGTTTAATTGGTCTAATTGATTGATTTTATTGTTCATTTCAATTATATTTATCCTTGTTAATATTTATGTTCATAAATATAAAATAAAATTTTCACTAAGGAGGTGATTTATAGCTTAGTTGTGTTAGAAAAATAAACCTAAAATCCTTGCCATTATCAATAGACATGGATGCTCATAAATATGAGGATTTTTTAGAGGAAACCACTACAAAAATAAAATAATGGGATGTGAAGGGTTTTGGAATCTTAAAATGGGTCATACATTTTGGTTTGGGATATAAGTGAGAAGGATTGTATTTAGGTGATGGACAAGGTCAAGGTTGTGTTAGAGTAAAAGGTATTTCCTGATTAATTATTTACTTAATTATTAGGTTCATTTTCCTCTAATTACTTAAGTATAGTTAGGTCATGCTATTTTTATGTCTCATGTCATAGGATGAGGACACATGTCATGATCTTGTTTTATCCTTGCCTAGGATTTCTAGGTTAATTATCCTATTATAAGGATTATCTATTATACAATCATTAATATGCACATTAATTATGATTCAATGTTTTTTTGGATCAATAGATTTTGGCCTCTATAATTGTACTATTCTCTCTTTTTGTGGCAAGTGTTTGATTGTAGGTGATCATTTGGAAGTTGTGGAGTTGAATTTTTCCAACTTCAAAATGGTATCCTAAAAGAACATGTGGATCTCAATGTGGCTCACTCATCTTGGAGTACATTCCTATAAAGGAGTATGTTGCATATATCTTCATGAAAGCATTGGCATCACCTCATTATCTTCTATTGTAATCGATGCTTGGGGTGAAGGAAGTTATCCTTGGGGTTTATTCACGAGGCCTTCCTTCCTTCATTCTTTATGAATTATTTTTACATCTCTTATTTGGGGAGGAGTTTTCTCCCACTATTTTTTCATCCTTTTCTTCATTTTTGAGATATTTTGTTTGTACATGGATACCTTATCAAGCCTAGTTTTCAAGACCCAATATGTATTCTTCACTACATTCCTTTTAGATTTTTTAGCTTCTCCCTAATTTCATTTTAAGGGGGGGTGTTAGAGTAATGGGTTAATTACCTAATTAATTCATTCACTCATTCATCTTGATTAATTAATTAGGTCCCTTTACTTTTTTCACTTAAGCTAAAATTAGGAATTTCTTATACTAGAGCACACTCAGAACACACACACAACTTTGTATTCATTATTTATTAATTTTCTCAAAAAAACTTGACATCAACACATCTGCAATACCATAAATATAGCTCCATGTACTCTCAACACTTCCATAGTATCTCAACTATACATGCACCACCTGCAATCAATCTGAACTATGTTGACATCAATGAAAACATTAATGACAACACCACCAAACATATTCATACTTGCAATAGATATGTTCAGTACAAGAGGTCCTTCTTGGATGGGAGAGTACAAACAGGTGTAGGCCAAAAGTGATCTAAGGAATAAATATCACACTTGACTAGTGGTTTATAACTAGTGTTGTGAATCACATGCAATGAACGCCAATGAATAAACTTTAGAAATTCATGCACAACCAAGGGAATTGCGTTCATAGCTACTAGCCAGGAGATACCCAGCTTCACTTTGAAGAGTTCAATCCCCGAGATTATGTGAGACAAAAAGTTTACGGACTTAGGTCTGACAAGGACTGACAAAATTATACTACCAAGGTGAGGTATATAAAGTTTGTTATGTGTACAGATTGTGCTCACTGGTGTATTGTAACCATCTTTGTGCAAGAAGTTAATTAACATAATCTCCTTGGTTATGATATTTACTTGAGACATCAGGTCAACAAGAACACCTGCTATAGTGTTCATGTTGATTCACACTAAGATATAAAGAGGATATGGTTCTCTATTGAAACCCATTCTCTGGTCCTACGAGTTGAAGGTTATACTTGGACCACTACTTGTAGGCTAGTCAGAGGGGATAGGTAAATGTGGAAAAGAGGCCATCACATGCACTAAAAAACCCTCTCACAAAGCCCCCTAAAGGTTCACAATCAGACAATGACCCAACTAAGACTTCATTAGACAACACTTAAGGAACCTTCTGACTATGCCTACTAGGGGTCGTAGGTTGGGTTGTAAGGAAAGAACCTCACAACACTCACACCAACAATGCTCCTAGAACATGAGGAAAGGAGCTTTCAATATTGTAGGATGAAACTAAAATGTTTCACATCGGGTTCACCAATAATTTAAGAGAGGGGGACCAACCACACCAAGGCTCTAGGTCATGAAGATCCAAGAGCGAAAGGCTACCCTAACTTACCTCACTCTAAAGGATTTATTGGGACAGGGATCGAGAATGATGAGAAATATAGTGTACTTCTACCACTCTATAGATCCTAAACTTAGGCTTGGGCTAGGTGAGCTAGTTTTTGGAGTTGGTACTGTGTCTCAAACAACTCTCTATCTGAGGATGACAACATAGTTCTAAGATGATAGTATGGTACAATGGAGTCTCTTAGATGTTCTAGTGTCCATACAGTTAGAAAATAGTAAGCACAATACAAATTTCCTAAAAACTAACTAACAACCTAGCAAGTTTGTTTCATTGGTAAAAACATAATGATAAAGTATAAGAAATAGAGACTAAAATGATAAAGAAAATAATGAAAGATAGGGTGACAAAGATGATCTCATAGAAGTGGCAGTTCGCTAGCTAGATCCAAACACACATTTAACTACACACAAGAAAGAGGGGAAAATTCCTAGGGCTGTATAGGGGCCTCCCTCAGTTAGACCCCCATTTTGGTGTTTCCACCTCCATACACAACCAAAAATAAAGGAAGTAGAATATGTGATAAAGGAAATAGATTAATAAGTACTACAAAACAATTTTATGCTACTCAATGAGATGCTGAGAGAGATTGAATTACTAAGAAAGGAAATAAAGTGATAATGGATGAATTTTAAGGTGAGATGGGAAGAATCTACCATTTCAAGGGTTGTTTGGTTGAAGAGGGATATTACAATTTGACCCCAATCAGGTGTGTAATGCCTTTGCCAACTTCAGATGCAAGAATCCATCATGGATGGTACTATGCCACATAGATGTTTATGCACTACATGTGCATCCTTGAAAAATATTATCTCACCAACACAAAGGATAGATGCCAAGTGGACAGGAGGCAGTTGGGTGATGTGGAATTTCACATTCAGATTTGATTTTCTAAGGTGAGGGTGTGTGAAAGGAAAATTTACGTAAGGGGTACAAATTTTCTCTTATACAACCATAAATATATAAATATTTTAACATGTAATTTAGAATCTTATTTATCACTAAATGAATATAGAAAAAGTGTATTATCAGAATGTTAATCATAAAAACCATCATCATATAACAAAAATTCATCAACCTTATCACAATAAGATGAAGAAGTGCCACTATGCTCATCACTTCACATAACATCAATTTATCATGATCCAGATGATAGAGAAGGATCATAATGAATGACATAGGTGGTAATAAAATAATGTAAAGGTGAACACATCATATTACTAGTGATATAATAAGTACAATTATAATCACATGTAGGTAACAATAATATGTGTATTATAAGCATCCATAGTTACAACATGAGATTTGTAAGAAAATAATCATGAATATACTTATCATATATGCACAAAATTTGTTAAGGAATTCAAGGGACATAAATTTATGAACATAGGGAAAACATCGAATATAAAAAACACTAATCCTATTGAAGGTGGTGGTGATGGGAATGAAGAAGAGAAAGGAGATAGATTGTTGGATATAAATGTAAAACCTCAATCTACAAATGACTATGTAGATGAAATGATGGAATAGGAGAGAGTAGGTAGACTAACAATATGGTTTTTGTTTGATAGATTTGTTGATACTCTCACTACTCTCACTAAGGTACAATATGATCAATAAAAAACAATATGCTAGTACTATAAATCTGTTTTTTTTAATTTTGATATTATATATAATATAAAACTATAGGCCTATGCCTTTTACCGATAAAAAAAATATATAAATATATCATCAAGATAAAAAAAATCTTTGAATGGGTTAGAGAGGTGTAATAACATTAATATCTATTATACTTAATGGATCATTAACACATGATAAAGTACTGCTAGGTAGATAAAAAACTCTACCATAAGCCATAAGATCATCATGAAAATGATAGAAAAATAACATAAGTGTAACTAATAAACACGAATAAGTTTAGGGTTTACAATTTATGGTCATTATATTTAAGGGTTTATGATTTATGATTTATGGTTAAGATTTTTAGGGTTTACAGTTTTACGGTTTAGGTTTTAGTGTTTAGTGTTTTAGGGTTTATGATTTATGATTTAGGGTTTTTGGTTTTTGGTTTATAGTTTAGGATTTTAGTTTTCAGATCTAAGTTAGGTTTAGTTTATTTTACATCTATTATTTTGATGAAAATATTTAGAAATGGGTTTTACAAACTATAAAATTCATCCTAATTATGAAAATCAAAATATCCTAAAATATAAACCATGAAATTTTAAACTATAAAGTTAAAAGAAATTTAATACTTTGAGGACTACACCCCTAATAATGTACTCTTTCACCCTTAATTTCGTTGCTTCCCTAAACAATCTAGTAAAGGTGATGTGTCTCCCTCACACCCTCATGATAGTGTGGATTCATATGTGGGGCCTAGTTGCTCTTGTAGTTTCAAAGAAGTCATCACTCATGCCCTAGTTTCAGAGGAATAGCACAAATAATCCAAACCTCCCTCTCCTCATGGTGGGGAAAATCAAAACCCTTCATTCTTAGTGCACCTTTCATTGACTACTCCAAATATTTGATTGGATACTTCCACTGGTGATAGAGAGATCTACTTATAGGCCCACGCCCTTTTTTGTATATTTACAAAGGTATGCAAAAAATTAGTTGATCTCCATTCTTGGATAAGCATGAACTAGAAAGATGTTTTGGAGGAAGAAGTTAGCATTTATCCCTACACAAAAGGGATTTTTATACTAGAATTAAAATCTATAGATGATAAATAAATAATTATTAATACTGTTCCTTGTGATGGCACTCTTAAATTTTGCAAATTTGAGATGCCCATTTTAAAATTGTCTCTACACTTTTAGAGGTGCACCTGACAAGTCTACCTGACTGACCCACTTTGGAGGCTTATAATTTAAAGCCGATTGATTTTCATGCAAAATCCATTTGTAGAATATTTAATTGACATATGTGAATGTGTGTGTCAGTTTTCACCTTCCCACAATGAGTTTTGTCAGGGTTTCAAAAAGTGAAACTGGAGGGTTTTCACAATATTATGTTGTTTGCAGAAGTTCAATTCTATGAAGTTGCCTCCTGTTTGGGCTTGGTTTTCACCACCAGTTGACTATCATGTCAGAATGAATGTTGTTATGTATTCTCCATACCTAAATGATCTCAGGTGTCCATTTTTAGAGGATTATGATCTGATTTTCTATTTTTAGCAGATCAAAACCAAATGCAGTTTGTTTAGTTTCACATCTACATTCCAAAAAACTTTTATGAGTGGTCAACTTTGATTGTTAATAACTTTTTATCAATGATGATTCAAGAAAAATCATTTTGCACATGCGCTCAGGCTATCTAGTGTAGGAGCACCTAGAAGAACACCTAGGCAAATACTAAGCAATAGGAAGTATGTTTATTTTTATGCATTTATATAAGGTCATGTTGACCATTGAATTATGTTTGAAGGTTAGGAACAAGTAGTGGTCAAGAGCTATTAGGAGTGGAAGAGTTGTGAGTTTAGACACTCTTGGTGGGTAAGTTCTAGTAATTGGAAATAAAGCCCAAAATGTTACTTTAAGCAATTTTGGCCTAAGGTGGTGGTTATGTCTGACCAAGGGGAAGGATAACCACCTTTTGAAACTTTATAAGGTGTGCATTGACCTGTGTGAAAGGTTGGAAGGGATTTGTGAATGTTTGAAAATTTTGTAATTTGACAATTTTCATGAATGCTAAACGAAGACAGTAGGAAATAACTAAATTTTCTATATTGTGTTCTTGGTAGTGTGTTAATGGATTAACTAGGCATCTTGATGCATGGGGAATGTGATCTAATTGATTTCCAAGCTTTGGTTGGGTCTGTAGGAAGTTGTTTCATTGGTTAAAGCTTTTAATTTCAGTTAACTAGGTTCTTGTTTTTTGGAAAATTTGACTGGCAAGCTGCAACAAATGGAGTCCTAGACCACCTTTCCCCTATACTTGGTGTATGGGATCTTGGGAGCAGTGGCTAGACTCCATTCTTATATTTTTAGTAGGTTTATGAGTCATTAGGAGGCAAGCAATCATGAGGAAAGTCTCTTCCAAGGCAAGCTTGGCAATGCCCGGCTAGGAAGGACACTGCTAAAAAGCACATAACTTGTAGGGATGACTTCTCCAGGACAAATCCCATGGTATAAGTGTGGAAGGAGGTCTCAAAGTGGTTTGGAACCAAGGAGGAGGCTCCAATAGTCCCTTTACTAGGCAAACTCTTTGACAGTCCAGCCGAGTGGTCAGGAATCTGCCTGGCTAAGAAGGACAGTGCTAAAAAGCACATAACTTGCAGGGACAACTTCTCCGAAACAAACCCCATGGTAGAAGTGTGGAAGGAGGTATCATAGTGGTTTTGTTCCAAGGAGGAGGTTCCAATAGTCCATTTTCTAGGAAAACTCTTTGACAATCCAACCGGTGGTTAGGAATTGGCTCAAAACCCTACATTTTGCAAAGTTTAAGGACAGACCTGTGTACAGCAAGGCAATGCCTAAAGCTTGGGAAATATTGAAGAGGTTGGTATAGGGACCAAGAATCTATGAAAAATATTTGAGGTTCTTTGGACGAGTTTGGAGAGATATCCACTTTTCTCGGGTTAGGAAAGCAAATAGGGGCTCTAGACTTGTAGCCTTTTTAACCCTAAGTGAGGGTTTGGAAGGAGCGATGGAGAAATGGAGTCTAATGGTTGTTCAAGAAACCTAATAGGATTCTAGGAAGCATGATAGAATATATTTACACCCCTGCAAGGATCTAGTTGAGTGTTGTGTGTATTTGGCCTTTAGGGAAGATTAAGGGTCAAGGGTGAAATAGAGGTTAAGCACCAAGTATTGGTTTTGTTGTGTGACATGGTTGGAAGAGGGGATGGCTAGTAGAACTAGGGGTATTTGCATATGAGTCAGGTCCTATAGGTTGAGTTGGTGGAGATAGCCACCAAAGGGAGTTGCTAAGGTGTGACCCAGAGCATGGAATAGTGAGTGTCTCCATCCAAACCCTTTTACACTAGATTGGTATCAGAGCAAGTTAAAGATTTGGGAGTGAATTTTGTATGTCAAACTTGGAATCAAGTGATTCCACAATCATGGTGAAAAATGTTGAATTGGCAAAGAAGGTTGAAGACCAAGAAGAACTAGCACAATTGGAGGAGACATTGAGCACTGTGCTAAACAAGGATGGTGAGGACAGTAATAGGGTACCAAAGAAAGAAGAGGTTGCAGAGGAAGACAAGATCCCTAAAACTGACCCTGTTCTACAAGAGGAGCCTTTTTTGAAGGCATTGAAAGCTTTGAGTGGGAAAGCATTGGAAGGCATACCAATGTTCAGTGGGAAGATGGAAGCTGATCTAGTCATGGATTGGATAGAAGGCATGGAGAATCATTTTGAGTTTGATGGAGTCACAGAGGAACAGAAGGTGAAGGTGGCCAAATCAAGATTGCGAGGATCAACTTTGACATGGTGGAAATTCATCCAAATAGATAGGGAGAAGGAAGTAAAGAAACCCATCTCAACTTGGAAAGGTATGGTTGCAAAGGTGAGAGAAGCCTACATGCCTGATGACTATGAGATTCAGCTACACAAGAAGAGACAAAGCCTAAGGCAGAAAGACCTAGATGTGAATACCTACATAGAGGAGTTCCAAAAAATTTGTATGAGGTCTAATGTTTCAGAAGATGAAAGCCTCAAGGTGGCCAGGTATCTTAATGGATTGAAATGGAACATTCAAGAGGAGATGGCTCTTTTAAGTCCAAAGACAGTACATCAATGCTATCAATTAACTATCAAAATTGAGGAGAGAAGCAAGAGGAAGCAAGATCAGGTTTCTAAAGGCAGAGGTAAAGGCAGAGATCAAAGAGGATAGTGTGGTGGCTACCAAGGTAGAGGTAATGACCAAAGAAACCAAGGAGAGTTTAAATCCATAGATCATGGTAATGAAACACCTTCTAGAGGAGGGTATAATAGAGGTAGAGGTTCTCAAGGAGGATCCAATAGAGGAAGAGGAGCAGGTAGGAGTAATTCCTATTTTGCAAACATGAAATGCTACCATTGTGGTCATGTTGGACATCCAACTTATAGGTGCCCGGAGAAAGCATCCTCATCAAGCAATGAGAAGAGAGTGGCTTATGCACAAGAGGACACCATGAGTCCTAAGGCAATTGAGGTCAGTCATATTGAATCTGAGAATGGAGAGAGTTTGATGTTTAGAAGAGTTTTGATCAGACAACCAGTCAAAGAGGAACCAAAACAAAGGAGGGCTCTATTTAGGGTAAGGTGCAAGATACTTGGTAAAGTATGCAAGTTCATAGTAGACTCAGGTTCCATAGACAATATTATCTTAGAGGAGGTAGTAATGAAACTGAAATTGAAGAAGGTACCCCACACTAACCCCTACAAGGTCACATGGCTTAACAAAGGGCAGAGTGTTCTAGTGAATGAGTAGGTCACGGTGGAATTTTCCATTGGAGGATATAAGGACAAGTTATTTTGTGATGTTTTACCCATGGATGCATGTCATCTACTATTGGGAAGACCATGGCAATATGATAGGAGTTCCATGTATGATGGAAAGGAGAATACAATTTCATTTAAGGACTGAAATACTTTTAAATTGTAGTCACTGTCGGAAGAAGATGAAGGATAGTCCAAGACACCAAGTGTGCTACTAAGTAGTGGGAAAGAGTTCCTCAACACCCTACATGAAGGTGGAGAAGAATATGTAGTTCTTTTGCAATCCAAGAGGGAGATAAGACTGAAAAACCAATCATACCCATAGCAATCCAAAATTTTCTTAAAAAGTATAAAGACATAGTAAGTGATGGAACACCTATAACTTTACCTCCTAAAAGAGCTATTAGTCATAAAATTGACTTCATACCTGAAGCATCATTACCAAACAAAGCAGCATATAAGCTTACACTGGATTAGAATTTGGAAGTGGCCAGACAAGTGCAAGCATTGTTGGATCAGAAATTGATACAAAAGAGCATCAGCCCATGTGCAGTACTAGTAGTTTTGGCAACCGAGAAGGGAGGAAAATGGAGGTTATGTACTAATTCTAGAGCAATAAATAGAATCACCATTAGGTATAGGTTCCCTATTCCTAGAATTGAAGACTTAATGGATTGTCTAGGAGGAGCTCAATACTACACCAAATTGGATCTCAAAAGTGGATACCATCAAACCAGAATCAAGGATGGTGATGAATGGAAGACAACATTCAAGACAACAGATGGATTATATGAGTGGAGAGTTATGCCATTTGGCCTTTCCAATGCCCCTATCACATTCATGAGACTCATGAATGAAGTACTGAAGGACTTTACAGGGATATTTGTCGTTGTATACCTTGATGATATCCTCATCTTTAGCAAAATACCAGAGGAGCATCTCAAACATGTGGAGTTGGTACTTAGAAGATTGCAAGAGGAGAAGTTGGCTATCAACCTTGAAAAGTGTGAATTTTTCAAACAAGAACTTGTATATTTGGGATTTGTAGTGTCTCAAGGATCATTGAAGATGGATCCAAGCAAGGTGGAAGCCATCTGAAACTAGCCTACACCAACAATAGGGACTGAGGTAAGGAGTTTTCATGGTTTAGCTCAATTTTATAGGAAATTCATAAGAAACTTTAGTGGTATATGTGCACCAGTACTAGAAAAAATTAAGGGTGTTTGAAAACCAAGTTTGTGTGGACTCAAGAGGCTGAGAAAGGATTTGAGAAACTGAAACAAGAAGTGGCAACCCAACCCATACTCTTGTTACCTAGTTTTGACAAATTGTTCACTGTTGAGTGTGATGCAAGTGGAGTTGTAATAGGAGGAGTGCTAAGTCAAGAGGGCAAGCCTATAGCCTTGTTTAGTGAGAAGCTTAATGAAGCAAAGAATAAATACTCAACCTATGACTTAGAACTTTATGCTTTGGTTCAGTCACTTAGGAAATGGAGGCATTACCTTCTACCTAAGGAGTTTGTAGTCTTTATAGACAACCAGGCACTCAGCTATTAGAACACCCAGGAGAAGTTGAGCAATAGACACTTGAAGTGGATGGAATACATCCAAGATCTTACCTTCACCATCAAGCACAAGAAGGGACAGATGAATAAGGTAGCAGATGCATTGAGCAGGAGATTGTTGATAGTTCAAGAGATACAAGTGAAGAGCATAGGGATTGAAAGCTTTAAAGATCTCTATGGAGAGGATGAAGACTTCTCAGAAGCTTATAAGGTATGTTCTGACTTTGAGAATCATTTTCATAGTCAATATGTTGAGTATACATTGCAAAGTGGTCTATTGTTTAAAGGGAATCAGTTATGTGTTCCAAGAGGGTCAATGAGAGAAAACCTCATTCAAGAGAAGCATAATGGCAGTCTTAGTGGGCATTTTGGCATCAACAAGACTTTGGAGTTAGTACAAAGGTTTTACTATTGGCCTAAGTTGGCAAGAGATGTTAGAAAGTATGTGGAACAATGTGTTGTATGTATGAAAGCTAAGGGAGGAGCTAGTAATGCTGGTCTTTATCAACCCCCACCCATTCCTAATAGACCATGAGAGTGTGTGAGCATGGATTTTGTGGTAGGAATCCTTAAGACCAAGTCTAGTTTTGATAGTGTTTATGTAGTGGTGGACAGATTTAGCAAAATGAGTCATTTTATTCCTTGCAAAACTACTCATGATGCTAGCTACATAGCTCATCTTTTCTTTAAGGAGGTTGTACGAATTCATGGCCTACCTTTAAGCATTGTTTTAGACAGGGATGTTAACTTCATGAGTCATTTTTGGAAGAATCTATGGAAAAGATTAGGTACCAACCTATCATTTGGATCAACTTACCATCCTTAGACCGATGGTAAAATAGAGGTGGTTAACAGGGTGTTGGGTAATCTTCTTAGGTGCCTAAAAAAGTAATATGGATAGACATGGGATATGGTCATCTCACAAGAAGAGTATGCCTACAATGATAGTGTCAACCGAACCACAAGGAAGAGTCCTTTTGAGGTTGTGTATGGGATGAACCCAAGAGGAATTTGTGAGCTCAGAGATCCTGGAGCTATGGAACATAGAAGTGGACATGTTGAAGACTTTAGTCAAACCATGAAAGAGATTCAGGAGCAGGTGAAGAAGACAGTCACCGAAGCTAGACAAAAGTTGAAGGAGAAGGTAGATTTGTCAAGGAAGGATGTGCAATTTGTAGTAGGTGAGTATGTCATGGTTCACCTCAACAAATCCAGGTTGCAGAAGGGAGTCTCAACCAAGCTACAGATGAAGAGAGTAGGACCCTGCAAGATATTGGCCAAGTATGGGAAAAATGCATATAAGGTTGAACTACCTACTGACTTAGGAATTTCACCAATTTTCAATATTGCTGACTCCATCAAATATAAGGGATCAGTCAAGGAAATGGATCAGAATAGTCAAGAGATCTTAGAGGACATCAACAACATACCCCTACCTACTCAGGACAAGCACCAAGCTGAATGGATCTTGGAATCAAGGGTACAAAAGTCTACAAGACACAAGGTGTACATGGAGCACCTTATCAAGTGGAAGCATAAGCATAAATCAAAAGCTACATGGGTATAACAAGATTAGTTCAAGAAGCTTGGCATTGATTTTTCATTGATCTCTCCTTCTACTCCATAGTGTTTATGTAGGGAGGGGGAGAATGGTGCAGGAGCACCTAGAAGAACACCTAGGCAAATACTAAGCAATAGGAAGTATGTTTTTTTTTATGCATTTATATAAGGTCATGTTGACCATTGCATTATGTTTGAAGGTTAGGAGCAAGTAGTGGACAGGAGCTATTAGGAGTGGAAGAGTTTTGAGTTTAGACACTCATGGTGGGTAAGTTCTAGTAATTGGAAATAAAGCCCAAAATGTTGCTTTAAGCAATTTTGGCCTAAGGTGATGGTTATGTCTGACCAAGGGGAAGGATAACCACCTTTGAAACTTTCTAAGGTGTGAATAGACCTATGTGAAAGGTTGGAAGGGCTTTGTGAATGTTTGAAAAGTTTGTAATTTGACAATTTTCATGAATGCTAAACGAAGACAGTAGGAAATAACTGAATTTTCTATATTGTGTTCTTGGTAGTGTGTTAATGGATTAACCAGGCATCTTGATACATGGGGAATGTGATCTAATTGATTTCCAAGCTTTGGTTGGGTCTATAGGAATTTGTTTCATTGGTTAAAGCTTTTAATTTCAGTTAGCTAGGTTCTTGTTTTTTGGAAAATTTGACTGGCAAGCTGCAACAAATGGAGTCCTAGACCACCTTTCCCCTATACCTGGTGTATGGGATCTTGGAAGCAGTGTCTAGGCTCCATGCCTATACTTTTAGTAGGGTTAGGAGTCATTAGGAGGCAAGCAATCATGAGGAAAGTCTCTACCTAGGCGAGCTTGGCAATGCCCGGCTAGGAAGGACAATGCTAAAAAGCACATAACTTGCAGCGGCGACTTCTCCAAGATAAACCCCGTGGTAGAAGTGTGGAAAGAGGTCTCACAATGGTCTGGTACCAAGGAGGAGGTTCCAACAGTCCATTTGCTAGGAAAACTCTTTGACAGTCCAACTGGGTGGTCAGGAATTTGCCCGGCTAGGAAGGACAGTGCTAAAAAGCACATAACTTGTAGGGACGACTTCTCCAGGATAAACCTCATGGTAGAAGTGTGGAAGGAGGTATCATAGTGGTTTGGTTCCAAGGAGGAAGTTCCAACAGTCCGTTTGCTAGGCAAACTCTTTGACAATCCAACCAGGTGGTCAGGAATTGGCTCAAAACCCTACATTTTGCAAAGTTTAAGGACAGACCTATGTACGGCAAGCAAAGGCCTAAAGCTTGGGGAATCTTGAAGAGGTTGGTATAGGGACCAAGAATCCATGAAAAATATTTGAGGTTATTTGGACGAGTTTGGAGAGATATCCACTTTTCTCAGGTTAGGAAAGCAAATAGGGGCTATAGGCTTGTAGCCTTTTTAACCCTAAGTGAGGGTTTGGAAGGAGTGATGGAGAAATGGAGTCTAATGGTTGTTCAAGAAACCTAATAGGATTCTAGGAAGCATGATAACATATATTTACACCCCTGCAAGGATCTAGTTGAGTGTTGTGTGTATTTGGCCTTTAGGGAAGAATAAGGGTCAAGGGTGAAATAGAGGTTAAGCACCAAGTATTGGTTTTGTTGTGTGACATGGTTGGAAGAGGGGATGGCCAGTAGAACCAGGGGTATTTTCATATGAGTTAGGACCTATAGGTTGAGTTGGTCGAGAGAGCCACCAAAGGGAGTTGCTAAGGTGTGACCTGGAGCATGGAACAGTGAGTGTTTCCATCCAAACCCTTTTACACCACTATCTTAATGAACTTAGGTGTTTTACGGCAGCTTTCCAGGAGTTGATTCACTATATTTATAAATTGGCAGTTGAATGAGTTTTAATTGGTGCAAAATAGTCATTGTTCCAGAAAGGCCTAATTGGGCAACTTTGTCGATTAATATCCAGTTCCTCGAGTTTCCTTTTTCTAAGCCATATTTTGCACTATACTATTGGATCAAATTTCTAAATTCTTGCAAGTTTTGATGTCTCCCGGAGGTTTTTTGATCATTTTCCCTGATTGATTCCTGAGGCAACTTGACTAGTTTTCACCATTCTCCAAAATTGTCATAAAACTGTTTTTGATGAAGACCTAGTTCGTTTTTCAATTTCAGAAGCACTCAAAAATAGTGTTGAATTTGTTGAGGGTAAAACTTGTTTGAGAAAAAAAAAATTAGTCAGGGTCATGATGAGACCCAACATGAATAACACAATTTCAAGAATGTGTTAACCGATTGGATCATGTAAGGCAACAGGATGAGCTATACCTTGTATTTTCATTTCTCCCAATGGAAAGATGTATGGAAGATTGATTATACATAAGAAGAAGTCTTTTTAAACTATATATGAATATGAAATAGCTAAACTTGCATTAGGCGTTGTATCCACATATGAAGTAGAAAGGGAAGTTTGGGTCTTTCACTAAAAGGATGCTCACTTATCTAGGAATAGACAAATGTGTATAGATGATGAGTTTTTTAACCCAATCCTTTCTATTAAGTATAACCACAAATTCTTATAAAAGAATGTACTCTATTGAAGATGAATAGAAGACAATAGGGATATTTTATAAGGGCGAAAATGTTGATAACAACCACATGATGCTAAAATTGAAAATAGAGTATTTTTTTCATATAAATTGATTATTGTTAAGTTTGCCTAAGATGTGACTGTATAAACTTGGAATTGTTGGGGATAGTGTAGATAATACTTCAAGAATCTTATGTGAGTTTGCTGGTATATTACTAAGTAAGTCACGGTTTCTAGAGCAGAAGAAAAAAATTCAGTCAAGATAAGATAAAGACTTGTATCTAGACCCAATGTTGAATGAAGGGAGATGATGGAGCATCCATTGTGCTAACACTACAAGGCTAACCCAATATTGGAATGGATATTTTACACAATAAAGAATGTTTTTTCATTAAATACCTTTGCTCAAGGCTTGAAGACCAATGCCAGTTTGGCACATGATTACTTTGCACTAAACATAGTATGTGTAGACAGTAATAATGAATAAAATATGTAGGGTATGGACATCCATCAAAGCATAAAGGTTAATGGATTTCTATTTAGAATCTCTTCAAAATGATGGAGAAATCTTGTCAAAGCTCTATGCTAGTTGTGAAGGGAAGAATTCAAGATAAAGGAAACATTCATGTTGAAACATGGAGTTACCACTACACACAATGTGGATTTGTTGAAATAACCATAGAAAATTTCAAGTCAATGTATCAAGATGAATGAGGGAGCAACTAAGTAGCTTTTGGGCATGACCTGGAGACTACGTGTGAACTGTTCAAGTGAAGTGCCCAAATGAATGTGATCTCACAACCACCAAGCTTGTTGTGTGGGCACAAGTGATATTTTCAAAAGTATTTAGAGACTTCCCTAGCAATTGTAATTGGCACAGCCAATAG
Organism: Sequoiadendron giganteum; assembly: GCA_007115665.2. Taxonomy (NCBI): domain Eukaryota; kingdom Viridiplantae; phylum Streptophyta; class Pinopsida; order Cupressales; family Cupressaceae; genus Sequoiadendron; species Sequoiadendron giganteum. The sequence goes on along the minus strand of CM021105.1, from coordinate 491,629,455 downwards.
ACAAAGAGAAACCACCACAATTACATGATGGAGGGCAGCCAGTGCATGTATGGAATACATGGGGAAACCAAAGAAAATGGAGGATGTATTAAATGGATTTTTTGGGGAGGCCTGCACCAACCAAGGAGTAGGATGCACGACTGGCATGAAACAAAAGGTGCCCAAAATTTATATTGAAAAGGCATTAGAAAATTTTAGGCATGGTTGTTGGGTGCACAACAAGGAGAAAATTGGTAGACAAGAGTGTGACTTGGAGGTAGGCTATATACATCCATCAAAGCTAAATGAAGCTCACACCATGTCAATAATGCACACTTGAAGATGGCATGCGGCTGGTTGGACAAAATTCCCAAAACTTAATGTTATCTCATGGAAAACCATATTGCAGGATATGAACATAGTGGACTATTGAAGAGGCATATGAACTATTTGGCAATGCCTCAACAAATGAAATCAGTAGATGATGCGTGGCACTAGAGAATATGAGCATGGATATCCATCAAAGCCCATGGCGCAAATAGGGGAAGCCAAATGCAGAGTACAGGAACACTCCAAACAAAAGATGATTTAGGGCAAACCTCACATGCCTTGCGAGATTTTGGGTGATGCCATGAAAAGGATGTGAGGTGTGTGAGGAAAGTGAAGATTTGGGCCTAGGTAATGTCTCATGCATGGGTGAGGAAAATATTTAATGGGCAAGTGAGTATAAAGTATGGGTAAATTAATTTTACCCAAATATAGTGCAAAGTGTCGTCTCAAATATTTTCAAAAAATTGAATTGAGCAAGGTGAAGTAAAGTGGGCCTGAATTTTCTCATGGGCCATTTTTTAAAAATGGGTAATATATTTTACCAATAAAGTGAAATGGTCCTCATTTTATTTTAAAGGTAAAATATTAAAATGTAGGGTGAATTGGATGCTACCTAAAATCAAGGTATAAAGTGAAATTGTAAAACCAGTGGTGGGCCCCGTGAAAATTTTATGTGAACCGTGAAACATTTCACTTAAGGCATATTTAAATTTAAATGTGCTTAGTATAAATTTAAATGCTTTCATTTTTAAAAAGGTGAGGCATTTTAAATGAGAAAGGTGAGTTGTAATATAAGGCACATGTAAAATGATATTGCCTGAAATAACACAGGAAAATGTTTTAATGGGAATGTATATAAGATATTCAAAAGCTTTATTATTTAAAGAAATGCTAAAGATGGGTTGCAAGATAAGTAGAATTTTCATGGGAGAAATTGTATAAAGTGAATAAGTATTCACTATGCAAAATTTTTATTTGTTGGAAGAGATGTGAGCAGATTTATTAAAGTTATGAGACTTTGATTAATGTAAAGTGGATTTTATATTCATTTTATCATTTGGGAGCATTTCAATGTGGAACATTCTCTTTGCTAGGGAATTGAAACAAAGTTAAAAGGGATAAATATTCGAGTTGTAAAACTTTAATATTTGGAGAAATATAATGTGCAACAAGTAAAGAAAGGTGAAACAAAATTTTGCACGAGAAAGAGGATTTTTCCAACAATTGGGTAAATGATTGAGATTCTCCACATGGGCGCATTTTCAGTTGAAAGGGAATGATAGAGGCAGTCTTGAGGGAATAAGTTTTTTCCTACAAAGGAAGGAAGATGAGATATTCTTTTCAATTTAATCAACAGAGATGGAGCTTCTAGATGGCAATTGCATATCAGTTTAGCGTTGCTCCTGTTTTCTTCTCTTCTTCTATATCTTCGTTTCTCTTCTCAATTGTAATGGTTCCAATTTCTGAAAGCTCTACAAGTCAGGCAGAAGATATGGGTAGATTGTAAACTAGGGGGAAATATGATTGTTAGTCATTTTAATCTAAAAGTGTGTGTTTTGAATTATTCTGTTATGTTTATTTTAGCTGATAATTATCTCCATGGTTGAACTATAATGCTATTTTGGATTCAATAATAAAAAATTTGGAGTCTATTCATGCACATTTGCTGCATTTGAGTTACATTTTTTGTTTCCTTCTTTTCTATGAATCGTGTAATTGCTTTAATAATGCACAAGATGCTTTTATTATTGCCTATTGTTCACGAATAGTGTAATTTATTTGAGAAATGTCACAAGAGTGTTATGTTTCAGGTGGATTTATAAGCAAGGTTATCAGAGAAAGCTTCAGTGGTCTAATTGTCATAAAGTGACAAAATTTGCAAGACCTTCAAAGCATTTTCAACACTGAAAGATGAATGCTAGTTATATGACTCCATAGCCCATTTTTATGGCACTGGTCCACTATCATATTTTTGTTTTTTTTTTAGTTTGGTCCCAACTCTTTGAATCAAAAAACCATTTCAAATCTGTTTTGTTGAGTTGTGTTTATCATGTTCTCCATGTTGATTAGTGAAATTTACTCAAGGTGTTAGCCAATTTTGAGTGATATTTTAGGTTCCTCAACAATTCTATGAGAACATAATCTATTAAGCAATATCATGTTACTTGTGTGTCTAGATTGTTTAATTTTTCTAAAGGGTTACCCACTTATGTCTTACAGAGCCTGAAGTGCAGGAGAAATGTGTACCCATTCCATTTCCTATCAGTTGGCTACTAGCCTATGTGGTTCTTTAATATAGAGGTTGGCTACCTCTTAGAGAATTGTAAAGTCTAGCTGGGTTGTATTTTAAAACACCAATAGAATGGCGACTCTGCAGGGGACAATTGGAGAAAAATCTTATTGTAGAATCTAGCCTTAAGATTCATTGCATAGAGTCAAATGATTTTTCATTCTGATTTAGTTCAAGTATTGAAGGATTTAAACCCTGGAGAAGAATTTGTTGTAGTGAACTTGAATAGTTTTATAATCTGCGGTGCTCTATTGATGGAAGGAACTCAGAAAGAATTTTATATGTAAAATAACTTCATACTATTTGAAGTTCAATCCTCTTGGAAGAGAGGTGGTGACTCTATTAATAGAACCTGTTAAAATTTGAAGAAATTCCCAGATCTATAAATATTACCAATCAGGAAGACAACTTGCAGTAGCTGCAAAGTTTCCACGTATTCTTCACTTTTGGTTTTCAAGAAATTTTTATATGAAAACCATACTTGAACATCTTAGGAAAAACTTTTCTTCCCTATTGAGTGATTAGCACTAAAAGATGGGAAGAACAGTATTACTTTGTTTGCATACTTCTAAACTATAATTTGCAGCCTATGTATTTTGCTGGAGAAGTATGTATTTTGCTGGAGAAGTATGCTTGTTCTTGAAATTTTCCCAATAAATAGATATTATGTGTAAATGCATTTGAATCATTCATTATGGTATTCTAAGATTTTTAAGAAAGGTAGAAATAGAGAAATTAATGATCAACTCTAGAGTTGATATGTGAAATTTGAAAAGGGTATATCAAGATGCCTCAATACATGCACCCTAGTATGGTTCCAGATGGAACTAAGGTTTTTGTTCAGTCCCAGCTAGATTGTCAAAGAGGTTTCAATACTAGAAGGTATAGAGCTATTGATTTCAGTAGCCTTAGTGGTTACCCAAATGAAATTCCAACTAAATTCAGAAATAAGTTACCAAGGTTCATTAGTGATAAGGTTGAATCACCAAATAAACATCTACAAGAGTTCAGTAATGTGATGGATGATTATGAGATTGATCACGAGGATGTGATCATGAGGTTATTTGTTCAGTCCTTGAGAGGAGATGCAAGAGAGTGGTTCTCTTATTTACCAGCCTCTTTCATTCATTGATGGGAAGAGCTCAAGGTAGTGTTCATGGAACAGTTTGGACAAAGGATTAACCTTGTTTTGGTAAGGAAAAGGTTCATGAACATGGAGAAAGGAAAAGATGAGTTAGTCCCATCTTTTAATGTCAGTTTTTCAATGATCATAAGAGAGATACTTGAACACATAAGACCAAATGATGTTGAATGTTTGGTCGTGTACCTAAGAGCATTTGACAATAAAATGAGTTATTTTTTGAGGGATAAAGAATCCACAACCCTATACCAAGCATCTCAAATGGATTTTGATATTGAGAAAAATTTGAGTTTTTCAATGATGAAAGGACATAAGGTTGTGAGTGTTGGTCATCCTAATACATCTCATGCAAATAGAACTCATGAATCCAATAATATAAGTACTTGTCAAGGTGGTAATGGCGCTCCTTCGATTCCTTTAACATCACAATCTACACAAAATGCAGTGTCTCAAGATGAAGGTATTAGCTATCTTATTCAAGAAAATCAGCACATGATACACAAGAATGAAAAACATTTGTCAAAATATGAAGATATCTATTTTTTGAATGAGGACACTAATTGTAATCAGTTTACAATCAACACATGTGCAGATCCTTACAACATTAATGAAGAGGAAGACACATGGTATGATGAAAAAATAAATATGAATGAAATTTTTTCTTGCAATATCTTGTGTGATGAGGAAATGAAAGAGGTACAAGACATCATTCCATGTAAAGTTTTGATTAGTGAAAATACTATAATTGGTGATGATATTCCTTCTCAAGTTAGTGAACAAGACATTGAAGATGAAAGTGCAAGAATTCATTCTGAAGATTTTGAGCATGATCTGCATGTTGATAATTATTTTTGTGATGATGATCATGGTGACAACTCAACTGATTGTTTTTCTAATGATTATGAATGCTCTTATGATAATGACTTAAGGGTGTGTCCTTCACACAAAGAATATAGTGATATAGTTATTAATGATATCACTTGTCCACAATTGAATGATCCAATTGCATTTGATGCAAACTTGGAATGTAATTCAGATTTGTCTTTAATGGAGTATATTGATTTTGTCAATGATGAAGAATCTGAGGATGAACACATGCGTGTTCAAATTTCTAATCATGAAAATAGTGATGGGAATGGTGAAGAAGATGATAAACCTGTTTATGCTTTTGTTTCTCATGACTGTTTATGTGAAGTAGAGATGGAAGTGTCAGCTCTACATTAGAAGGATGATCAATGTATAGTGCAACCATATGATGCAAATGATGTGAGTGAAGAATATTTGTTCCAAGTTGTGAATAATCCTTATGTTGATTGGAAAAAATTTAGTGAGCATCCAAATAATGTGATGTATGCAGCTATGGATTGCAATCATGAAGTTTTAAATATGTTGCATAACATAGCTGATAAAGAGATGGAAATAGTTTCAGATGCTTGGAATATCACATCATGTAATGGAACTACTAGTTGTTTTAGCGATGAGATCACAAAGAGGGTCCATATGCAGTCCTATGGTTCTGATGAATGTAGTAATTTTTTTGGAGATAAGAGTGATAATGAGGATAATGTATGCATGCACGATGTGGAGGACATGATTTCATTCTCAAGTGACCCGATTGTGCATTATGATGAAAATGTGAGTAAAAGGATGTCAGCACTTTTGGGTAATTTTTCTATGGAGCTTGAAGAGTGTTTTGACCATGATATTTTAGATTATCTGGATATGGAAGAAATGTCAGATGTGTGTACTAAACAATCTGAGAATGGGAATGATATTGAAGATGTGTCTATCTGTTTTTCTAGTGATTGTAGTGAGTTTGAGTGCAATGATGACTTGAAGGATTTGGACCTTCATGCTGAGGAGGTTGAGACTCTTATGTCAAAAATGAATATAATGGAAAACCCATTGTTTGATGAGCCTTCATCTTCACTAGAGATGAGAAATGATGAAACATATTGGTGGAGAAATAACCCACTCTTTGTTGAGAGTTCTAATGATGCATTTCACACATGGTTGGAATGTAGTCTTGAGCAAGAAAATTGATGAATTCTTTGAGGGCATATCCTATGACTATTTTAGAATTGAAATAGGTGTTGTAGGTAATGTCGAACATCATGATTCCATCTACTTGGAGGAGTTTGAATATTTTCAGTTTCCAGTTCAGTTGGAAGGTATTTTTATAGAACATGATAATGAGATTAATAACAGGAAATGCTATTTTCAATCTAAGCATATTTCATATGATGAGTGTAACACACACATGTCATGTGATGATGAAAGTTTTCAGTCTTTGATTGATTATAAAATGAAGAATGATAGAGATTATATTGGTAGTGGTATGCTCAGAAAATTTGTGAAGAATGTCAATGGCAGTGTTTGTAATTAGGCAAATTTTAGTGGTCACCACATTTTTCTACTTGTAAGAAGGTCACATATGTTATTGTGGTATGAAAGAGGCAAGCATAGATGGGGGGTGAGAAACTATTTCTAAAAAATTGTATTTGACAAAGGTAAATGTTGATCCCCATTTTTTCATTTGGTGGCCTGGGGTCATCAGATGAAGTTGAAAAACAATGTTAAATGGAGTAGTTTGAAGGCACCTATTGGAATCAGCTTTTTGGTCTACTCTCCAGAGATATGGAATCTTGCTATGCCCATAGGGGGCATACATCCCCAGTCGAAGCCACTGATGGCACTCTTAATTTTTTCAAATTTGAGATGCCCATTTCAAAATTTTATCTCTGCACTTTTAGAGGTGCACTTGACAAGTCTACCTGACTAACCCACTTTGGAGGCTTATAATTAAAAGCCTATTGATTTTCATGCAAAACCCATTTGCAAACATATTTAATTGACATATGTGAACGCGTGCGTGAGTTTTTAGCTTCCCATGATGAGTTTTTTCAAGGTTTCAAAAGTGAAGCTAGAGGGTTTACACATTGTTCTGCTATCTGTAGAAGTTTAGTTCTGCAAAGTTGCCTCTTGTTTGGGCTTGGTTTTCACTGCCAGTTGACTCTCATGTAGAAAAAAAATTTGTATTGTATTCTCCATACCTAAATGATCTTGAGTGTCAGTTCTCAGAGGCTTGTGATCTGATTTTCTACTTTTAGCATATCGAAACCAAATGCAGTTTGTTTGGTTTCACATCTGCATTCCTAACAACTTTTTTGAGTGGTCAACTTTCATCGTTAATAACTTTTGATCAACAATGATTCACGATAATTCATTTTTCACACATGCTCAAGGTATATTAATGAACTTACGTGTCTGATGGTAGCTCACCAGGATTTGATTCAGTATTTTTATAAATTGGTAGTTGAATGAGATTTAATTGGTGCAAAATAGTTGTTTCAGAAAAGCCTGACTCGATGACTTTGTCGATTAATATATGGTTCCTCGGGTATCCTTTTTCTGAGCCGTCTTCTGCACTATACTCTTGGTTCAATTGTCTAAATTCTTGCAAGTTTTGATGTCTCCCAAAGGTCATTTGATCAGTTTCCCAAATTTATTCATGAGGCAACTTGACCAATTTTCACCATTCTCCAAAATTGTAAGAAAATAGTTTTTGAGATAGACCCAATTCGTTTTTCAACTTCAAAAGAACTCAGAAACAGTGTTGAGTTTGTTGAGGGTAAAAAATTTTTGAGAATGAAATTGTTTTAGTCAGGCTCACGAGGAGACTCAACATGAATAACACAATTTTAGGAATGTGTTAACCGATCGGATCATGTAAGGAAACATGATGAGCTATACCTTAGATTTTCATTTCTCCAAAAGGAAAGATACATGGAAGATTTATTCTAAATAAGAATAAGTCTTCGGAAGCTATATATGAATATGAAATAGTTGAACTTGCATTAGGTGTTATAGCCACATATGAAGTAGAAAGGGAAGTTTGGGTCTTGCACTAAAAGGATACTCACTTATCTGAGAATAGACAAGTGTGTATAGATGATGAGTTTGTTTACTCATTCCTTTATATTAATTATAACCACAACTTCTTATAAAATAATTTACTCTATTGAAGATGAAGAGAAGACAATAGGGCTATTTTATAAGGGTGAAAATGTTGATAACAACCACATGATGCTAAAATTGAAAAAGGAGTATTTTTGTCATATAAATTAATTATTGTTAAGTTTTCCTAAGATGTGGTTGGATAAACTTGGAATTGTTGGGGACAGTGTAGATAATACTTCAAGGATCTTATGTGAGTTTTGTGGTATATTACTAAGTATAGTCACAGTTTCTAGAGCAGAAGAAATATTTTCAGTCAAGATAAGATAGAGACTTGTATCTAGACCCCATGTTGAATGCAGGGAAATGATGGAGCATCCATCATGCTAACACTACAAGGTTGACCCAATATTGCAATGGATATTTTACACAACAAAGAATGTTTGTTTCATGAAATACCTTTGCTCAAGTCTTGAAGACCAATGCCAGTTTGGCACATGATTACTTTGCATTAAGCACAGTATGTGCATACAGTAATAATGAATGAAATATTTAGGGTATGGATATCCGTCAAGGCAAAAAGGGTAATGGATTTCAATTTGGAATTTCTTCGAAATGATGGAGAAATCTTGTCAAAGCTTTGTGCTAGTTGTGAAAGGAAGAATTCAAGATAAAGGAAATGTTCCTACAACAACATGGAGTTACCACTACACACGCTAAATAGGGGCGTCACTGTTGTAGACTACACACAATGTGGATTTGTTGAAATAACCGTAGAAAATTTCAAGCCAATGTATCAAGATGAATGAAGGAGCAGCTAAGTTGCTTATGGGCGCAACCTGGAGAGAGTGTGTGAATTGCTCAAGTGAAGTGCCCAAATGAATGTGATCTCACAACCACCAGGCTTGCTATGTGGGCACAAGTGATTTTTTTGAAAGTATTTAGAGACTTCCCTAGCAATTGTAATTGGTGCAATCAATAGACAGAGAGAAACCACCACGATTACATGATGGAGGGCAGCCAATGCGCATATGGAATACATGGGGCAACCAAAGAAAATGGAGGACGTATTAAATGGATTTGTTGGGGAGGCCCGCACCAACCAAGGAGCAGGGTGCATGGTTGGTATGAAACAAAAGGTGCACAAAATGTATGTTGAAAAGGAATTAGAAACTTTCAAGTATGGTTGTTGGGTGCACACTAAGGAGAAAATTGGAAAACATGAGTGTGATTTAGAGACAGGCTATATACATCCATCAAAGCTAAAGGAAGCTCATGCCATGTAGAGAATGCACACTTGAAGATGACATGTGGCTGGTTGGCCAAAATGTCCAAAACTTAATGTGATCTCATGGAAAATCATATTGCAGGATATGAACATAGTGGACTATTGAAGAGCCACATGAACTATTTGGCAATGCCTCAACAAATGAAATTAGTAGAGGATGAGCAACACTAGAGTAGATGAGTGTGGATATCCATCAAATCCCATGGTCCAAATACGCGAAGCCAAATGCAGAGCATGAGAACACTCCAAACAAAAGATGATTTAGGGAAAACCTCACATGCCTCATGGGATTTTGGGTGATGCCATCAAAAGGCTACGAGGTGTGCGAGGCAAGTGAAGGTGTGGGCCTAGGTAATGTCTCATGCACAGGTGAGGAAAATATTTAATGGGAAAGTGAGTATAAAGTATGGGTAAATTAATTTTACCCAAATACAATGCAAAGTGCCTTCTCAAATATTTTCAAAAAATTGAATTGAGAAAGGTAAAGTAAAGTGGGCCTGAATTTTCTCATGGACCATTTAAAAAAAATGGGTAATATATTTTAACAATAAATTGAAATGGCCCTCATTTTATTTTAAAGGTAAGATATTAAAGTGTAGGGTGAATTGCATGCTACCTAGAATCAAGGTATGAATTGAAATTGTAAAACTAGTGGTGGGCCCCGTGAAAATTTAATGTGATCCATGAAACATTTCACTCAAGGCATATTTAAATTTAAATGTTCTTAGTATAAAGTTAAATTCTTTCATTTCTAAAAAGGTGAGGCATTTTAAATGAGAAAGATGAGTTGTAATATAGGGCACGGGTAGAATGATCTTGCCTGAAATAACACAATTTTCTTTTTTAATGGGAATATATATAAGATATTCAAAAGCTTTATTATTTAAAGTAATGGTAAAGATGGGTTGTAAGATAAGTAGAATTTTCATGGGAGAAATTGTATAAAGTGAATAAGTATTCACTGTGCAAAATTTTTATTTGTTGGGAGAGATGTGAGAAGATTTATTAAAGTTATGAGACTTTGATAAATGTAAAGCGGATTTTATAATCATTTTATCATTTGGGAGCATTTCAATGTGGAACATTCTCTTTTCTAGGGAATTGAAACAAAGTTAAAAGGGATAAATATTGGAGTTGTAAAACTTTAATATCTGGAGAAATATAATGTGCAGCAAGTAAAGAAAGTTGAATCAAAATTTTGCACGGGAAAGAGGTTTTTTCTAGCAATTGGGTAAATGATTGAGACTCTCCACATGGGCACATTTTCAGTTGCAAGGAAATGATGAGTAGAGGAAGTCTTGAGGGAATAAGTTTGTTTATGCAAAGGAAGGAAGAGGAGATATTATTTTTGGTTTGATAAACGGAGATGGAGCTTCCAGATGGCAATTGCAGATCAAGTTTAGGGTTGTTCCTATTTGCTTCATAAGCAAAGTTATCAGAGAAAGCTTCAGTGGTCTGATTTTCATAATGTGACAAAATTTGCAAGACCTTTAGAGCATGTTCAACACTAAAAGATGAATGCTAGTTATATGACTCCATAGCCCATTTTTATGGCACTGGTCCATTATCATGTTTCTGTTGTTTTTTCAGTTTGGTCCCAACTCTTTGAATCAAAAAACCATTTCAAATTTTTTTTTCTGAGTTGTGTTTTCCATGTTCTCCATGCTGATTAGTGAAATTTACTCAAGGTGTTAGTCAATTTTGAGTGATATTTTAGGTTCCTTGGAAATTCGGTGAGAACATAATCTGTTAAGCACTATCCTATTACTTATGTGTCTATATTTTTTGATGTTGCTAAAGGGTTACCACCCTAGGTCTTACAAAGCCTAAAGCGCAGGGGAAATTTCTATCCATTCCATTTCATGTTAGTTGGCCACTAGCTTGTGTGGTTCTTTAATATAGAGGTTGGCTACCTCTTAGAGAATCAGAAAGCCTAGCTAGGTTGTATTTTAAAACACCAACACTTTATTTTTACAAAGGAGATTTATTATGCATGAAACCTTTGTTCCCCCTATTTGATCCATGAACATAGATATTTTCTTCAACCTCTTTGTGGCTTTTCTTACCTCCTTCCTTTATAGTTTTGAGAAATTTATTATCTGAAAGCAATTTCCAATGGGTTGGGAAAGTACCACATCTTAAAGGAAACAATCAATTATAAAAATTTGACTTTTTCTCATCTTTACATCAAAATAAATGTTACAAAAGGTCTTTCAATAGAGATTCTTCTCAAAGGTTGTAATAGGAATTGGCTTCAACCAATAGACTATGAAAAAATTTCCTTCAAGTGTAGAATATGTTTCACAACTAAACATGCTACTACACAATGTGGTAGGGGATGGGATAAGGTTTCCCCCATCGACAGGCCATCTTCATGGGATGGGGTGGAATCCCATCATTATGTAATCTCCCCCACATAGAAGGAAGTTGTTGACTCTTCCCCTACAACTCAAGAAAAGGTTCCAAAATCACCTCACCCCTCTCTAATGGTCATGCAAAATAAACCTCAAGAGTTTAAGCATGATAAGAAGCCAAAAGAGGATCTGATGATGGCTTCTCCATCCCCCTTGGATAAATCAGATTTGTAACATAGGAACAATGATTCTATATGTGGGGTTACTTTAGTAGCCAATGATAATGGTGATAATTTGAATGTGGAAAATAGTAATGGCCCCCCTAAAATAGAACAAGAATGGATAAAGGTGAAGAAGAGGAGAATTCCATCAAAAAACAAAACCATCTAATAAATTTAAGAGCCTTTAAGAAAATAGAATATCTAGATATGTAATTTGTTATGTAATCTGGGGTCAATAAAAAATTTATGTCTGAAGTATGTAATTTGATGCTCTAAAGTAATAAAAAGAGTTATATCCTCTTTAATAGAAATTTTCCTAAAAAATATTATACTATAAATTTTACATTTTATACCTAAAATTTAAACCCTAATTATAAACTAAAAACATTAAATATACAAAAAAAAAGCACAAATACTAACCTGGAGGTCACAAAAACTAGGTCATAGAAGGGAAGAGGTGGCAAGCACAATTCAAAGATATAAAAAATTTGAAAAATGGGTACCAATTTCACCCAAGTCACTCTTGGTCCACATATTGTTGCAGGTAATAATGAATTGATAGTCATTTTGAAAAATATTAAATAAATTTATGAAGTGGGTACCCATTTTGTAATGAGTACCCAAATAGAAATAGGTACCCATTTGAATTTAGGATTGGGATCTCATTCCAAAATGGGTAACCATTCCTATGGGTTTTTTTTGGTTGAAACTTCCCCTCTTTGTGGACCCAACTTCTTGCACTTACCCTACCACTAAAATTTAACACAAAATCCTTTTGTCAATATCATTATACACTTGGATAGAATATGGAAATATGCATTCATCTTAAAAATAAAGTGCAAGGACTCATCGAATCTAATCAAATCTAATTGTTTAGTTTAAATGACAAAGAAAATAAATTGGTCACACCACCTAACCAAAACTTACAAATATTTATGAATCCATTTCCAAGCCATTCAACAAACTTTGTCCAATATAGTGATAATGAAGAAGATGATAATGATTATCCAATATTGTAAACATGATTGAATTTCAACCTCGTAAGGGTCAAACCAATCTTTTACCTGACATTTCTTTCACACATATTGACACATCTATAACTACACTTGATGGCCCTCTTTATATCATGGGTAGAATCAATGATAAACCCACAAGCGGAATACTCATTGATCCCATATGTGAAATAAATGTGATCACTGAAGAATTATTATATATGAGTGAATTCAGTAAGGAAATTATGAACAATAATTTTTTTTTTTAAAGGCTCATGATGGTTCTATTATCCCTATAATTGGTTCTATAACTATTTCAATAAAAGTTGGACCTAAAAAATGGATTTCTCACTTACAATGTTCCCAATGTTAGACCAATTTTGTATGAAGCTAGGTTATGCATGGATAGGCTTCATGAATGAGGTCCCATCAATTATTCACAAATATCTTTAATTTCCATTTGAAGAAAACTACATACTATATAGCATAGTTTATTTAAAAATTTGTCTTCTCAAGGAAATTTTGTGCTAGATTACTTTTGGCCTCAACTAATCCAACCTATTAAATCACATAAGTAATTTTTATTTGTGTCATATCAAAATTTTAAACCTATGTATAGCCAAATTATCTCTTAGTAACATTCCTCTTGAGGCTCCTTAGTATCTAGTGACTTTATTGGTTGTTCCTCCTACCCCATTGGTAGTAAATAAAATTTAATCTAAATTGAGTATCCTCCTTGACCACCTGGAGTGTATGTTGTGGTTCCACCTCCACAATCATATAAGAAATGAAGGGAAATCATGTAATTAATTCTATGCCTTTGAAAGAAAAATAAGTCTTTAGGCCAAAAATTCAAAACTTGGTGGTCTCCCAACCCTCAATTACTCTTGGAAACAAAGAAAAGAGACCAATAGTGGGTAACACCTCAATCACCCCTTCACAAGCTAAATATTGTGCAAGAAGAAATAGACGTGAAAAATAATATAAATAAAGACAATGAGCTATGGATTTCAACTTTCCTAAGAGCGGATGACATTACCAAATGAGAAACCAACCATCCAACTAAATTTTGATGAGATACCTCCCACCAATCCATCATCATCATCTCTTAACTACACTTTACCACCATCTCCAAACCATGAAGCCAAACCTTACCTTTCTTAGGAAAAAAAAGAATAAAAAGCTTACTAGATCCAAATATGGATGTTAGTGCTCACAATCATGCTAATATTACTAATATCCAACCTATTGTGATACATTAAAATAGTGAAGGACAAGATAAAATAAAAGAACAAAAAGAAGATTATAATGAATTATCTCATGTTTTCTATTGAAGCTAGAAAACTAACCTCATAGTACCCAGAAAATACCTACAAGAAAATATCTATCACAATAGAGTAGATCTATCAAAAATAGTGCATACAACCTAAGAATTGCATTCATATAAAAAATAGCCTAAATGCATAATTAAAATGAAAAATCAATCCTTATGAAAGGAGATAGAAACCATAGATGAGGATGAAATTAGCATGTGGCAAGTGTCACAATCATATGCAATGATAAAAAAATCTAATTAAATAATTAAAATTTCTCTACATTTCTTCTATATTGATCCTATGCCTATATGGATCTGTAGTATTGTTCATGGGATTCAATGAATAATATATCTTGAGTTTTAGATTCTAGTTTGGTGGAGAGTGAATGATGTGTTCACCGATGTGTGAACTGGTTTGGCAGAACTGTTTAACTATGGACTAGGAGAGATGTCTATGCTCCAAAGTCTTATGGTGGTTTTTCTTAGATCTTAAAGATCTAGAAGAAGGTTAATGTTGATTTTCTCTATGTTCTAGAAAATTTTCTTGTGGCTTGGTGCTCTAGAAGGCTTTTTCTAGAGCTAATGTGTGTGTCTACACAATTTGATTGGATTGTTGAAGAGAGTTTTGTGTATGGAGGTTGTTGTAGTAAGTGTGGATGTATCTGAAGGTTTCTAAGAGGTGTTCTAGTGTCTAGTGAAGTTTGTTGTCAGATCCACGTGTGATCATATTGTTGTGGATGCATGTACTTCAAATTTCATTGGTGTTTTCATTAGGTTTGGTCGACCTGGTGTTTACAAATTACATGCAGATTAAGCATTGATTAAGGAAGTGTGTGATTGATCCAATATGTTTTTCGGGTCCTAGTTAAGTTTATGTTTGGTCCACTCTTATTCTTATCCACCAGGAGAATGTTGATTCACCGACCTAATTTGAATTTGTAAAAAGAAGAATCCATAGCCGACCTTGGAGAAATTTTTCAATATCAAAGTTGATATAAAGGAAAGTCAAGATGTTGTGAATTGTATGAAATAAATGAGATGAAGTGAAGTGTGCAAAACAAGTGCAAAAATTAGAGTGTGTGAAAGTGAATCAAGGCAGTAGTACTTTGATGTGCTATATTTTTGAAAGTAGTGAGATGATGGTGTCTGTAATCTCTTGATCAAGCCATGAATGAGTGGAATCTATTGTGGTGGATTTTCTATTGTCTTTCTTTGTTTTTAGGCAGTGAGCCTCCTTCTGGATAGTGAGTCCTATATGTAGGTAGTGAGCCTTTTTATCTAGACAGTGAGTCCTTTCTGGGTAGTGAGCCCTATAGAAGTGATCCTTTGTACTCGATATTTCATTACTATTATATAGTGAGTTAATCCTCACCATGGTTTTTCCCTAATTGAATTTTCCACATAAATCTAGTGTCTTTGGTGTTTTATTTTTGTTATCTTCATTTCATGTTTATACTTAATAACAAATTAAATTAAAATTGGAATTGATTAAGGTTAGAAGTAAAATTAATTTGGTACATCTGATTCACCCCCCCTCTTAGTTGTCTTGTGCAATTCAACAATTGGTATCAAAGCTTTGGTTCCTTGGAGAAGAGATTAACCACTTGACGTAGATTAGATGACACACAAGTTGAAAATCCTAATTTAATGGAGTCAAGTACATTGATTGGAAGGAGCAGATGAGTGGT
This sequence comes from Sequoiadendron giganteum, assembly GCA_007115665.2. Taxonomy (NCBI): domain Eukaryota; kingdom Viridiplantae; phylum Streptophyta; class Pinopsida; order Cupressales; family Cupressaceae; genus Sequoiadendron; species Sequoiadendron giganteum. The sequence goes on along the minus strand of CM021105.1, from coordinate 491,613,900 downwards.
TACCTAATCTCTCTTGGTTTCAAAACTTGGAAAGCTATTGACACAAAGCATGTTTAACTAAATAATGGTCCTTCTTCTACATATGATATTTCTGTCTATGAGGAGAATAAAAAATAAAGGTATGGTATCTTTAGTGCCTTATCTAGAATTGAACAGATAAAAGTGATCTCTTTAGTAGCTTCTTATCAAGTATGGGAAAATTTGAAAGATATCTATGAAGGAAATGATAGAGTCAATTTATCAAGGAAGCTAACAACAAAACATAGATTTGAGAACTTTAAAATGGAAGAAGGTGAAGACATTGCAAGCTACTATTAGAGAGTTGAACTTATAAAAAATGAAAATAAAAATCAAGGTGGTGTTATGGTAGATGAAGATGTAATAGAGAAGATCCTGATGACCCTACCAGAATGTTATAGTGACAAGGTCTTTGTTATTGAAGAATCATATGATCCAGATACATTTACTAAAGAATAGCTATTTTTCACCTTGACTACATTTGAGATGGGGAAGTTTGGAAGAGAAAAGGAGAAAGTTGAAATAGCCTACAAAGCAATTGAGATAGAGAATGATCTGGATAGTGATGGTTCAGAAGAGTTGGAAGAAAAATTTACAAGGAAGTTGAAGAAATCTACTAATAAGTCTAGAGGTATGTTACCTTTTAAATATTTTAGTTGTGTAAATATTGGTCACTATGCTTCAAGATTTCCAAATAGAGTTGCACACAAGAAGAACAAAGATAATTATAAAGACAAAAAGGTTAGGAAGTTCAAGAAATAGTATTATGTTAGAGAAGATGTTGGAATTTTAGATGATGAATCTAATTTTGAGGATGATAAAGATGAATGCTTGTTTCCAACTTTGGAGAATATTCTATGTCTACTAACCATGGAAGATGTGCAAAGGAATCTGGTTCGGAGAACAAGAAGAATGAGATGTAAGGTACTTTGGTTACTTCCTTTCATGCTAGATAGGATGAAGACTATTGGGTAATTGAAAGTGGATTTTCAATCATATGATGGGAGACAAAAGTAATTTCACTAAACTTGAAAAGTATGATGGAGGATTAGTCATGTTTGGAGATTATTTTGGTGCTAAAACTGTTGGAAAAGGGACAATTAGTCATGATGGAAAACATAGTACTAATGATGTCTATTATGTTCAGGGCTTAAGGCATAATATTTTGAGTGTTGGAAAAATGTGTAGCAAAGGATTTAAGGTTGTGTTTTAGGATAACACTTGTGAGATCAAAAAAAGGTTTGAAACTATGGTGGCTACAGGAAGAAGAATATATGGAAACATATATCATCTTAAGAGTGGTGATGGTCAGTGATTTTTTTCTCAAGTTAATGAAATTTGGTTGTGGTACCAAAGGATGGGACATGTAAACTTTGAAAATCTAATTAGGATCAGTTCAAGAGAAGTTATTAGGGATCTTCCTAGAATCAAAAAGCCTGCCAATTCTATTTTTAGAAGTTGTTAGTTGGGGAAAAAAAAGATGAAGTTTTAAAGGAAAAGAAAAATCATCTACCAGAATGATGGAATTGATTCATATAGACCTCTGTGGTCCTACAAGAATAGGAAGCCTGAATAGTGACAAGTATTTTATGCTTTTGATTGATGATTACTCTAGAATGGCATGGGTTACTTTTCTTAGGGAAAAATCTCAAGCCCTAGATAGATTCAAAGTGTTCAAAGAAAGAGTAGAAAATTAAGTGAACCTGAGAATCAAATTTTTAAGATTTGATAGAGGTGGAGAATTCACTTCTAGTGAGTTTAATGCATTCTTTGAGGATCATGGTATTAAGAGATATTTCTCTGCTCCTAGAACCCCTTAGCAAAATGGAGTTGTGGAAAGGAAGAACCAAACTATTCAAGAGGCTGCAAGGACTATGATGAAAAAGTAAAATTTTCTTGATGTATATTGGAGAGAAGCAATTCACATTGTTGTTTAAATTCTTAACAAATTTCACATCAAAGGTAACATCACAAAGACTCCTTATGAGCTATGAATTGGTAAGAATCCTACTATTAACTACTTTAAGGTGTTTGGAAGTAGATGTTAAATTGAAAGAGATGATGAAAATCTTGGAAAGTTTGATGCAAGATGTGATGAAGGTATTTTTCCTAGATATTCAACTAATAGAAAAGCATATCGATGCTTCAATAAAAGCCTAAGAAAAATATTTGAAAGTGAAAATGTAAGAGGTTATGAAGCTATGCATAGACTAGTTGAAGTAAGTGAAGTAGAAGTAGATGATCCTATCTACGAACAAGTACAAGAAGAGGAAAAGGAAGAGAAAGAATAGAGTGAAGTAAAAGAGATTCTAGAACCTGCTCCTAAGAATTCTAAATATGTATAGAAGAATCATCCAGAGGAAAAAATAATTGGAAATATAAGTGAAGGTGTAAAGAAAAGAAGTAAAGCGGTTGAGGTAAATTTGTGTTTACTTTATAAGATAGAACCTAATATTTTGAGTGAGGCATGAAAATATGAGAGTTTGGTTAGAGTAATGAAAGAGGAAGTGCAGTAGACAGAGAAGAATCAAACATGGGAATTGGTTCCTAGACCAATAAACAAGAATGTAATTGGCTCAAAATGGGTGTCCAGGAATAAGCTAAATGAAGATGGTGAAGTAGTAAAAAATAAAGCAAGAATTTTATGCAAAGCATATTCATAGGTTGAAGGAAAAGACTTTGAGGAGACATTTTCCCCAATTGGAAGAATAGAGTCCATTCAAATGTTTTTGGAATTTTTTTCTCATAAATATTTGAAAGTGTACCACATGGATGCTAAGTCCGCATTCCTGATATTAAGAAGAGGTGTACATGGAACAACTAGAATTATTTTAGATATCAATCAAATCGGGCATGGTCTGCAAGTTGAAAAAGGCACTATATGTACTTAAACGGGCTCCCAAAGAATGGTATGAAAGGTTGGATAGATATTTGGTACAACAAGGATTCAACAAAGGATCTATAGATATAAATCTCTATTTTAAATTTGAAATAAATAGAATGTTGATAGTGGTTGTGTGTGTTGATGAAATTATCTTTGAAGGTAAAGAGGTATGTGCAAGAAATTTCCAGATGAGATGAAAAAAGAGTTTGAGATGTCTATGATTGGTGAGTTGAATTTTGTCCTTGGACTTCAAGTGAATCAAACTAATAAGGGAGTATTCATTTCACAATCTAAGTATGTTAAATAATTGTTGAAGAAGTTAGGAATAGATGACTCCAAACTGGCCTATACCCCTATGGTGACCAGATGCAAACTGAGTAAGGATGATGATTCTCCAAAAAATGATCAAAGAATGTATAGATCTATGATTGGTGGACTCTTACTATTACTAGACCGGATATCATGCATGTAGTATGTTTGGTTACCAGATTTCAAGCAGAACCTAAAGAAACACATGTTGCAGTTGTGAAGAGGATATTCAGGTATCTAAAGGGGACTCTAGATTATGGATTTTGGTATCCTAAGGATACTAATTTCACCTTGAATTCCTACACTGATGCAAATTGGGATGGTTGCATAGATGACCAGAATAGTATAAGTGGTGGTGCATTCTTCCTTGGAGGAAGATTGGTTTCATGGTTGAGCAAGAAACAAGATTCAATCTCTTTATCTAGTACATAAGTTGAGTATATTGTAGTAGCATAGTACCGTACAGAGGTACTTTGGATGAAGCAAACATTGAAGAATATATGTGTGATATGTAATGAGTCTATCCCTCTCTTTTGTGACAATATAAGTGCAATAAATATTTCAAAGAATTCGGTGATGCATTATAGGAAAAATCACATATCAATCAAATATCATCTCTTCAGGGTGAAGGTGTTGGAGAATGAAGCCATGCTTGAATATGTATCTACTAAGGATTAGATTCAGATATATTTACTAAGGCTCTTCTAAAATATACTTTTGAGTATCTCTGGGAGAAGTTAGGGGTTACTTCCCCTCCTTCCTTGAACTAGGTGCACATGGAGGTGCATCAGTCCAGTGAATCCATACATTCTTTATTTGTATGGATTGATGATTGAGGTCTACACCTCAGGGGGAGTAGAGAGTATCATTTTTGCAATATGAGATGTGGGTGCATTCCTAAGGGTGAGTGGTCAAATTTTTATATCATAGAAGTTTCATGCAATAATTTTATTTACAATTGATGTCAAAGGGGGAGAGAGATTCATGTGAAAAAGCCTATCTATATCTAGGGAGAGATATTCATATGAAAAAATTGAAAGGGAGAGAGAATAATGCAAGGAGAAGAGAGTGCAAAAATGTTGTGCAAGTTGTCTAATTTGAAAAATAAAGGAAAGAAGATGCAGGAGAGTGTGTATGTTGTCTTTGATGGTTTTTCACATCATGTGTTTCCATCAATGACAAAGAGGGAGATTATTGCAAGTATGAATGTGTTTGGTGGTGTTGTCATTAATGTTGTCATTGATGTCAACATAGTTTAATGTGATTGTAGGTGGTACATGTATAGTTGAGATACTATGGAAGTGTTGAGAGTACATGGAGCTATATTTATGGTATTGCAGATGTGTTGATGTCAAGTGCTTTTGAGAAAATTAACAAACAATGAAGATAGATTTTTGTGTGTTCTAAGTGTGCTTCAATAATGTGCTCTACATTTCTTCTATATTGATCATATGCCTGTGTATATTTGTAGTATTGTTCATGGACTTCATTGGATAATATGTCTTGAGTTTTGGCTTTTGGATTGATGGAGAGTGAAAGATGTTATCATTGGTGTGTGAACCAGTTTGGAAAAATTGTTTGTCTATGGACTGGGAGATATGTCTCTGCTCCACAGTCTTCTGGTGGTTTATCTCAGATGTTGTGGATCTGGAAGAAGGTTAATATTGATGTTCTTTGTGTTTTGGCAGACATTCTTGTGGTTTGGTGCTCTGAAAGGCTTGTTCCAGAGCTACTTTGTGTGTTTGCATGATCCAATTGGCCTGTTGAAGAGAGTTTTGTGTATGGAAGTTTTTGTAGTTGCTTTGGATGTATCTAAAGGTTTCTAAGACGTGTTCTAGTGTCTAGTGAAGCATGTTGTGTGATCCACTTGTGATCATATTGTATTGGATGAATTTACTTCAAATCTCATTGGTGTTTACATGTTACATGGAGATTAAGCATCGATTAAGGAAGCATGTGGGTATGTGTAGGATCATCACGAGAAAAATATGCCCTTAAGTGGCAATAAAATTCAAAAAAATCAGAGTTAGGCAGCTTGAATTAAAAATTTGAATAAGTTATCTATATTATTTCAAAAATATGTAAGAATAGAATTTGTAGAAAATTGAATGTAGTTTCTAAAATATTAGGTTTATCTAGAAAAAAAATCCATTTACTGAAAATTTAAAATTTCAATGTAGTAGTACTTAAATTTCAAGGAAAAAATAAAAAGTGGGTGTATGTCTGACCACCCTAACCACAATAAAATCCTAATATTTTTTATAATATTTTAGATATAAGTAAAGGACTCATGTCACGATGTGATGCATATTTTTTTTGTAATTGTTTTCTAGGTAAATAGTTAATGATGATTTTTTTATTACAACTTTTAAAAAATATAATAAAATTGTACATCTAACCACATTAACTTGGTCAAAACTTCATGAAGTTATTTATTTTTTTTATCCTGTAGTATGCAAAGAATACAATGTGACACATGTTTCAGATTAAAAAAGGGTGATACTGTTTGAAAGTTATAGATTTTTTTCAATCAGCCTATCAATCAAGAATTTACTCGTAATTCAAATAGAAAATGAATAATTATAATTTATTAAATTCAAAATAAAGCATAATTTATAATGGTGGAAAGCTAAGAATCTCCTTTAAAACCCCTTTTTGTTTCATCAATTTTGGGTAAAAATGAAGTTGTCAGCCACATGGGCCATCATATCAATTACATATCGCCACTTTTTTGGCCCATCATGATCCTGCACATACCCATGTGATTGATCCAAGATGTTGTTTGGGTCCTAATTAAGTTTGTGTTTGCTCCACTCTCATTCTTATCCATTATGGGAATGTTGAGTCACTGACCTAATTTGAATTTGTAAACATAAAAATGTGTAGATGTTGTGAATTGTATGAAAGAAATGAGATGAATTGAAGTATGCAAAACAAGTGCAAAAATAATAGTGTGTGAAAGTGAATAAAGGAAACAATACTTTGATGTGTTAGATTCCTAAAAGTAGTGAGTTGGTGGTGTCTGCAATCCTTTGATCAAGTTCTGAATGTGTGGAACCCCTTTGTGGTGGATTTTCTATTGACTTTCTTTGTTTGTAGGCAATGAGCCTCCTTGTGGACAATGAGTCCTATCTGTAGGTAGTGAACCTTTGTATCTGGATAGTGAGTCCTTTTTGGGCAATGATCTCTCTAGCAATGAGCATTTGTATCCAGTGTTACATTACTATTATATTGTGAGTTAATCATCACCGTGTTTTTTCCCTCATTGGGTTTTCCACATAAATTTGGTGTCTTTGGTTTTTCCTTTTTGTTATCTTCATTTCATGTTTATACTGAATAACATATTAAAGTTATAGTGGAATTGATTAAGGTCAAAAGTAAAAGTAATTTGGTATAACAAATTCAACTCCCCCTCTCAATTGTCTTGTGCATTTCAACAATAGCAGAAGTATAAGAAAGGCAACTTGATGCCTAAGGTGAGGTACCCTCCATCTCATTATGCTATCTTAGATAGGGGTTTCTTAAAATCTAGTAGTGATGCCACCAAGGCACGTAGAAGAGAGGAAGAGAAGTGCTCTCAAGGCCCCTCTCCCTCTTCTTTAACTCTCTCACTTAACACTTCCTCTCACCCTACTACGATACCCTCAAATTTTGTTTCATGCCTATGGGAGAATCCTTTGGTACCCACTTTGAAAAATCCCAAGCGTCCCACATTTGAACTTCTTATTCTACCCATGGAGCCTAGGCCCATTTGATATGGTAGAAGGAAGGGTCCCCATGGGGAATCCTCTATGTATTGGTCTCTACGACCTCCCACCGCTACTGCTACAAAAGCAGTAAATAGGAAGAGGCTTGTTGCTGAGGCACTAGAGTTGACTCCCCTTGTTATTTCTCAATTTTCTTCTCTTGCTCTCATTTAGGAGCATTTCCCTCCATTGGAAAGGACTATAGTGGAAACCCATATGGTTGAGCATGAGCCTTCCATCCCTTCACAACTTTGAGCCTCTAGCTCAAAGAGTTGTAGAAATTGCCTTGCACATGAGCACAAGCATCAGCGAAAGGCTCTAGTGGCTGAGCAAGATACTTTGCAGAGGAAGGAAGAGGAAACTATTACCCCTATATCAGGGTCTCCCACCATATCATCCTCTCTCCTCCCCTCTACTTCCACTCAATCAAGTATAGTCTTTCTTTCAGCTCCCACTATAATTCTAAGTGTGCTTGACCCGAAAAAGGTGCAAGTGTTTATCCTCCCCTCAAATGAGCCACCCTTGTTGATGTCCCTTCCAAAGATCCTGCCATTTCCTAAACCGGTGGACATGATGAATACCTTGGTGGTGTCTACTTCAGTTTTCTCCTCCTCTTTTGCACCTCTTGCCTCATCCATGGAGACTTCACATCCCTCGATGAAGCAAAAACTGGAGTTTGACCCCTCCAATAATGGAAGGCATAAGAGGATCCCAACTTATCCAAAAGGTGGTTCTATGCTAGCTTGTTCTTTCAAAGTGATAGAGAGAACTCCAACTTCTCTTGAGTTTCTCACCACTCCCGAGTCACTTGGTAAGCCAAGCAATGAATCTCAAGCATTTTCCTCTTCATTCATTGAGATATGACATGGCACTCATGTAAAGTACATGTTCAATTATTTGGATGAAGTTCTAGCCTTTTCGATGATCTTCACAAAATCATTGACCATAGCTCCATAAGAGCCGAGTGGGAAAGACCTTGCAAGGGCTTCTTCCTTAGCCCTTGTTGTGGGAGGGTCAGAATATCCTCCCCTTAATATTCCACCACTGCAAGCTTGTCTGACTTTCCCTTATAGTGATCTTGATTGGGAAGGGGATGACCTCTTGGTTGATGAGTGTTAGCGTGTGGACCCTTCTTTATCTCTAGATTAGAAGTGTGTATGTAATGTCTTCCTCTGTACATGTGCTATGTGTTCTTGGATGACCCTTTTCCCCCTTGTTAGTGCTTGGATATATGAGTAATTTTATGTCGTGAACCTTATTCTATCTACATCATCATTCTTCCATGTTTGTGTCTTGATTTTTGAAAAATTGGGGACGATGCAAAGTGTTGGAGGCATTTAGGCTTCCCTTCCATATTGACCCAATTTTTTTATTTTTACTTTTTTTCTGTGCATTCTTCCTAATCTAGTGTGGATTGATGATCTATCACCTTGCACCACAATTACCTATTATTTATAAATGCATTTGAATATTTGACCCCACAAAACCAGATCCACCTATGTCCTCTATTGGTGATTACTTCTATTTTTCTCTTTGCTTACCCTTATCTCTTCTTTGCTTGAGTTGTCCCTCTTATGTGTGACAACATATCTAATTTTTAGAAAATCCATTCATTTCTGATGGATCTTTTCTCGAAAACATTTATAAACATTTTCAAGAAAATCCCATTCTTGACTTGGACCCCTAATGAAAAGTGCTTGCTTCATCATGGGTTCGCAAAGAAAGAACTTGAAAACTTCCCTCCAAGGGGGAATTTTCTTCATTTTAAATTCCTTGATGAAGTGAACATCTTTTAAAAGGATTCCTTGATGATAAATCGATCACTCTTGCACTTTCAAACAATGCGTCTCTTAAGTGGACCCCTCTTCACGTTGGGTTCCTGAGCACTAACTCAGTTGATTGCAAAATCCGATGAAACCTTCCGACAGAAGCTACATAATCAGATGTATCATCGGGCACTTGTGCGAATTTTCATTTTTTAAAAATTTTATCCCCGACGTTCGTCAGATTTTCAATGAACCATTTTTTTCGTCCACGTTTCGATGACGATATTTCACCAAAATTTTGACGGAACTGCAAAGTTAAATTGTGGTGGACATAAATAAAAAAGAGCTCGACTATTTATTGCGACAGTGTTTTGGTTGACGGTTTTCTTGGGTAAATCATAAGAAACTCAAGAAGATATCTCCAAGCTAAGGGTAGTCATTGTCTTTCTCCAAAATTCATTTGTGAAGTTAGATTTGTACCTCCAGGTTTGAAAATCATATTTTAAAGCAACATCTCATCAGATTTCATTTTTAGTCTTGTGAATTTTTAGAATTTCATTTCTAGATTTTAGACCTAACTTCACAAATTATTTGTAAGAGAATTTTTTATAACTGATGGAAAATTCTTGATGGATTTGGACAAAGATTATATTTGCAAGATTTAAATTTTAACCCTAATGATCAATTTTCAATAGATTTGGGAGCCATAGCTAGATAATATCAAAGGTGTTGGTTGTTTTTTACTGTAACCAAGTTTATCTTCAAGACACATAGCATATAAAATCTTAGATAATACTGCCTTACAATACCATCAATCTATATTCTAATCCAATACTACTTATCAAATCCTTATATGAACATAGTCACCTATAACCTCACTCAAGCATTTTAATTAATTCCTTGAATTAAAGCCAAAATGACAATTACACACACCATAACACTGAGATGAACATAATAACCCTTGATCATTTTATTCAAGATAATAATATATTGATACAATGGAGATACATGACCTTGAAATGAATATTTTTTATTCAGATGCTAGTACTGTCTTGAAAATTAAGTACCCATGAAACTAAAACCTACAACAGAATGACACCAAACCTAAGAATAGTATCTTCACTATAATATCAGACTCTTTACAAATTTGCTCTGCAACTTCACTTAGACTCGACCTAAAGATATCTAACTTGGTAACCCATATTTCTGGTCCTGAAATCTTTCTTATAGGGAAAATGAAGGAGCAACAAGCATTAGACCAGAAATACACCTATCACTGGTCACTTGGACTACCTTATGACATTTCAAAAATTGGTTACAATAGTTGAGTCTCTAGAGAATTTTCTTGTTCATCCCATCCACTGGAGAATAACTGTTGCATTTTCCAAACTTTAAAAACTTGCACCAAAACTGCCACCAAGACATAGCCAAAAAAATTTATAACCATAACCACTGAGCTATTAATTGTCAATTGTAGACTCTGTCCTATTCTTGTTCAGTTAAGTACTTTTCTACCCATCCTTGATATTCCTCATCTATTGGCCAATTAAAATTTACCACCTCATTTACCTTGGCACTATAAGGTGTATACTTTACTACTACTTGATTTGCCTCCCTTTCAAAAGATTCTGAAAATGTGCTAGTGTTAATGATTTTATCCATAATACTCATCAACATGTCATAATCCGATTCATCACAAATCAATTTGATTTGTTCATTGATGATTTCATCTACCCTTTCATGTCAAATACTGCAGTGATCTTACATTTCTTTAGGCATCTACAATATCTTGTAAAGATGTGTCACTCCAGTCATCAAAACTCTTTACCAACTCTTTAATCCTCCCGCTGAAATCATCAGGTAAGGCCTAGAAACCTTGCAGTGACTTCACAAATTATTGATTAGGCCTTAATTGTTGAGGACTATTAGCTGCATTTTGAGAATTTCATTTCCAGATTTTGCTGTGCAAGTTCAATATTATGATTTTAGGAGTCTAATAGTTGGAAATCATAGTAAAATCAAAATTTAATAATTTCTGGAATTAGCATTTGAAAGTGTTTTTTGGGGTCATTAACTTTAGACTATCTTCTCTTTTGTAGGGGTGGTTGCATGCCAAAAAAATTTGGTGTAAAATATCATAATTAATATATTTTGTTACCTGTGTATGATTAAAAATTATTGGAGTGTGATCTTAATATTTTTTGAAGATCTAAATATACAAGCTTGTAAAGAAAAATCATGTCAGTTAATATTAGTCCAGAACAAAATGAAGAGTCACTTGATATATTGTGGGCTAGATTCATAAGAAAGGGTGATGGGAAATGTTATTCTCCTTGCAATAATTGCAAGGGCTTAAAGACGAGAAGAATTTTAATCACAACAACTGACAAACATTGTAGGTAGCATGGTCACATTGAAGGGGGGCATGGTTATCGTCCATTGGTAAGTTGTTTATTATATGTGTTTATATTTATTGAATTTGTAAATTTTTATATTGTTTTAACATGTGATATATATAAAAAATCACTTGATCATGATCATGGTTTATTTGTGTTTGTCATTATTATAAAGGTTGGGTGCCCTAGGGCACATGCTATGGATTATCACGGCCCGAAGAATGTGGTTTTGCAGGTGGAGGAACATGGAGCTGTGAATATCGAAGATGAAGTAAATGATCCTATGGAAGAAGATGATGGTACAAATACATTGATCCATGACACATGTAGTGGCACATCTAATCATGTTGATCAAGATGACTTTGATGATGTTCATGATTTACCTGTACTTGAGAAGGCATACAAGCCCCTTTATGAAGGCTCCCAAACAACTCTTCTTTATGTTGTATTGTTGATGGTGAACTTGAAGGTTATGAATGGTTTATCCAACATAGCAATCTCATGGATGTTAAGGTATGTCATATATGTCATTTTTTTTCATCTATTTTAATTGTTGTTAGTTCATCGCTAGTAAATAAAGGATGAAGTATGTACCATTAATATTCTTTATATTAAGAAAAAAAATTTGTTGTAGACTGATTGGTGAATTTTTGTTACCACCATCAAATATTTTACCTCGCTCATACCGAGATTTATCTGGCATTATGAAAGATATTGGAATGGAGTATCAAGCAATAGATGCATGTCCCAATGATCATATTATATATCATAAACAACATGAATTTGCAACAGAATGCCCGGAATGTCATATCAGTAGATATCGAATAGATTAACTAACAAAAAAGGTGTCTCACAAGGTTCTTCATTATATTCCCATTATTCCACGTATGCAACAATTATTTAGGTGTGAAAATTTAGCGCAATTTATGGATTACCATGCACAAAATAGAAGTGGAGATGAGATTCTTTGAATGCCTATGGATGGTTCTGCATTTAGGGACATGGAAGAAAAATGGCCACACTTTAAAGAAGAACCTCGTAATCTCAAGCTTTCATTGGTAGTGGACGGTGTCAATCCATTTGGAGAGCTGCGATCTATTTACTCGGTGTGGCCTATTTTTGTTATCAACAATAACATTCCTCCATGGATGTCAATAAAGAGGGAGCACATAATGTTGGCAATGATTGTTCTAGGTATTTGTTTACATCAATTTTCTTTAACGTAGCAGTATCTCATTTGTCTTATTTGTTGCATAATGACTTATACATTTTTTCATTTAATATTCATGTACCTGAATTTGTATATATTGTAGTAAAATGGTTATAATAATTATGTAATGTTTATGTTCATTCAACCAGGTAAGTACCAAGTCCAAGATATGAATGTATATATTGAGCCTCTTATCAACAAGATACTAAAGTTATGGAATCACGTGACTATGTATGACATATCGAGACCAATAGGACAAAGACAATTTCAATTCCATACAATGCTTGTATGGACAATTCATGATGCCCCAGGGCTAACACATTTTTTTGGTATGTTATAATGTTCCACTGCATGACTTTAACGGTATTTAATTTTATGAAGTAGATATCATGCATGTTTTTTAAATAATCTATTCATTATATATAATTATAAAAATTGACATATTTAATCCAATTATATATGATTCGCAGGCCTTCAAACAAAGGAAAACTTTGCCTATCCAATTTGTAGTCCAAAGATGAAATCTCGTCATTCAACAAGTTTAGGAAAGCAAGTGTTTGATGAGTATAGGCACTTCCTCCACATAAATCATAAGTATCGAACTACTAAAAAACATCTTTTCAATGGGAAAGAAGAGACTACATCAAAACCATAAATAATGTTACCTCGCCTATGGAAGTTGGAATATAATAGAATTAATCGTCAAGGTTATACATCAGATCAAATTGTTTATCTATCATTTATGATATGTTTTGAATTTATATTTTTATATTGTGTTGTGTTTACTCATGGTGTATTTGACAATGATTGTCGTTGTTAATTTGTTTAACTTATATGCTTCAAGAAGGTCGTCAAGGCATTAATGGTCGGCTTCCATAGGGACTGAAAAGTTATCCAAGACAATTTACTAGGTTGCCCTACTATAAGTAGCTACAAATTGTGCATTTGTTTGATACAATTCATATCAAAAAGAATATGACAAAAATGTTATGGAAAATATTGGATGGAAGGCATGACAAAGAAAAAATTGACAAAATTTGTAGTGACATTCAGGAAGCCAGTCATGCAATGAAAAATGTCATTCAATTAAATAGCGATGAAGACCAAATTAATATAAGTGCCCTTCCTTGGTTATTAATGGAACAACAAAACAATGCTATAAAACAAGTCATACGAAAAATTCAATTTCCCATAGGATTTGCTACGAACATAAACAATATCATAACAAAGAAAGTTGAATTTGGGCTACGGATGAAAACACATGATTGGCATACCTTCATTAAGGTAATTATTCTAGTATATTATATATATATTTGTATACTTCATGTAATTTTCAGTGTATTATGTTTACTATTTTTGGAAAAATATTAATGAAAAGATCATTTTATAATTGTTGTAGTACATTCTACCTCTATCTCTCCTAGACAAGTTTGACAACAATGTCAAGCAAGTTATATATGATCTTGAAAAATACATGAGGTAAGTAGCGATATTTGTTCAATTCATTGTGTATTTTTGTTAAATCTTGTTAATATATTTGTGCTTTGATTCACTTGTAGATGGTTGTCATCTAAAGAAATTCATAAAGAAGATATAAATTATTGGAAGAGAAGAATTCCTTGTCTAATGTGTGAAATGAAAAAGTGTCTACCTTCAACATTTTTCAATGCACAAGAACACTACCTCATACACCAAGTTGAGGAGATTGAATTGTGTGGACATATACACATAATGCCAATGTGGATGGTTGAGAGGCACTTGAAATTTTTGAAGGCTTTGGTTAGATAGAGAGCACATCTTGAGGGTTCTATGGTGGAGGGATACATGGTATACTAGACCATGGTGTACATTACTGAATATCTTCCTAAGTTTACATCAAAAATTCACATAGATCGCATTTGGGATCCCAACTCCATTAACAAATTCGAAGGGGAGTACCTGATGGGGAAAGGTAGATTGAGGAAAGTGATAGGTAATTTTAAGATGTTCATGGAGATTAATTAGAATACATTTTACATTTGGTTTTTTATGTATATTGTACTTATTTAATTATTAATCTTCAATATTCATCAATTATAAATTAAGATCGTATACCATGGTAATTAACTAATTATACGTCATTTGTAATTTTTATTTTTTTTAATGCAATTGGTTGAGAGTGGGATGCACTACATTTGTATGTCGCAAAACATATTGATTGGATGATCGTATGGATTGAAAAATTTCAACAATCTGGTTGCACATTAACATGGGAAGGTGTGGCTTCATTGGTTTAAGAAGCTCATCATAATGGATATTTCAATGTTTCACCAAGGGAAATTGATTTAGCATATGGTTTAAGAGATAAAAAAGTATGGATAAATATATTAATCACCCATATTATTTAAGTATTTTCAATTATATTGATGTATATATATGTTGAGATTTTTTCTTTGCATACATTTGGCCAAGAATAAATATGTTTATCAACTGACGATATTGCAATAAGTTTTACATGTTTGACATATTGCAAGCGAAACACCACAAGGCTATGTGGTGCAATGGTCATAAATTTTGAATCAAAAAGTTGGATGACATGAAGAAAACTTGTGATTCTGGGATAATTGTAGTCTTCCAGGTGACTAATGTTTCATCTAGAAGCGACATACATCTAGAAATCTCAAAAAATCAATACTATGGGATTTTGGATGATATACTTGAGTGTGACTTTAAGTCCATCAAAATAGTTTTGTTTTTCATCCTATGGTATAGGCTAAAATTGAATGAAAATTATCTCGAGAGAACTATTATTGAACATGATAATGGATTTACCATGGTTAATACAAGGTATTTTGAGTAAGCTGAAGATGAGCCCTATGTTCTTCCAAGCCAATGTGAGTAGTTATTTTACTTAGAGGTTCCAAGTAAAGCGGGTTTGTCATATGTTGTTAGATATGATCCAAGAGGAAGGCTGGTAAAGTATAATGTGGTGGAAGAAGAAGATACTAAAGAATAGAAGATGATGTAGATGATGATCAGGATCAACAGTTATTTGATGATGTGCCTGACAAAGATGTCAAAGAGGAGGAACTAAATCATGATGATGTAGGATTTAATGTTCATGAAGATGATATATGTGTGGATGATGACATTATCGAAACTGATATCAATGGTGATGATGATGATATGACCAATCCTTACAATGTTGAATCTAGATCGGATGATACAAACAAAGAGTTGGATGAAGAAGAAGATCAATGACATTGAAATGCATGAGTTATGTGATTGTATTATCTATTTGATATTAATTTCTTGATAGAATTATATTTGACTTATGTGGTTACATAATTAATTTATGATATTTTCAATTTTAATTATATTTGAATTATATTAGAATATGTCTAGTTAACATATGTAAGAAATAAAATGGATAAACCAAAAGATGAAAGTGTGAGATCTTTGCCTTGTTGGGTGTATGGAGTCTAATTAAGATCTATAAAAGTGTAATCTATGATGGCAATAATTCAAAGTGTTTGGAATAGAGATGCAGTTTATAACTTGTATAAATGTGCAAGTAAATGACTGACAAACTCTACTTGAGATAGAATGACAATCCTAGTTATGTGATTCTTCTTATTGATCGAATTAATACTCTTCAATTACTATGATTAACTAGAAGGGTTTAATATTTACTTGAAAGAACCAAATAATCACATCACACAAATACAAAAAATGTGTATTGGTAAACTGAATATATATATGCTTGATATATCAATTTAAACAATACAAAAGCATCAAAATGGAGACAACCAGATAACTGTATAATTCCACAAACAACCGAGACCAAGATTAAGCCACAAGTTCAGACATCTTCATTAAGTTCATCAAAATTCATACATGCATCTGAGTCTTTTAAAGAAAAGTTTCATTGTAAACTATCTACTGCATCTTTCTCCTGTCCACCTATATCTATTTTACATTATGAAATAGATATAAATATATCAAAAATGTGAAAGGGTACGTCCTTTGAGAAATGTCTTTTGCTTAAAAAAATAAAAAACTAGAAATTATGCTCTATTAAGCAATAAATAGATGTTTGACATATAATCTTGGTAAGTTGGCCACCTATGTGTATTAGCATCCTCTAGTGCATTCCTTATGGTTATCTCCATTTCGAAAATATTCTCATTCTATTCGCATGCCCTGCCCATTGTTAAATCATTTCTTGTGGCTATCTCCAGAAGTGTTTGCATCATCGTCTCGCATTCCTTCATCCATCCTGTAGTAATAGACATTGTTTTACTCCTCTTTGGTTAAGTAATTTTCCACCCATCTCTGATACTCTTCATCCGTTGGCCAGCCAAATTTCACCACCTCATTCACCTTAGTATTGTAAGGTGTGTACTTCACTACAACCTGATTGGCTTCCCTTTCAAAAAAATCTAAGAATGTATTGGTGTTAATTATCTTATCCATACTATTTACCAGCAAATCATAGTTTGAATCATCACAAATCAATTTGATTTGTGCATTGATAACTTCTTCTACCCCATCCTGCCACTGTTGCAATGTCTTAACATTTCCTTGTGCATCAATAATGTTTGGCAAAAATTTATCATTCAATCATCAAAGCTCTTTATCAGCTCCATAATTCTTCTACTCAAATCATCAGGTAGGGCTTGGAATCCCTTCAATGATTTTACAAAGATCTGAGTAGGATTCAATGATTGGGGCATGTTGTGCACATCAAACCTAGAAGCTTTGTACATAATATCCAGATCATTGGCCCTAGGGATCCATTTCTCGGCCAAAGGAAAAACTATTTCCCGATCCCTATTGATATTTTTTATTCCATCCAAGAATAAAGAATACAAAGAATGTATAGATGGTAATTTACCATGAACCTTTTCATTAAGATGCCTCAAAACTATTTCAACCACCTCACTTTGTTTGGAAATTGCATCATCCTCACTTGCCTTTAAGGTAGCCTATAATTTTGTGATCCTATTCAACATTTGCTTCTTGGTGGGATCCACATAATATTCAACTTCTTCTTAAATTAGCCCTAGTGTAGGATTGAGAGAAAGTGCCTAGATGGGCGACCCCAGAGTTGAAAAATTGGAGTAGTAGGGGGGATTGATCCTGCAATAGAAGGTAATGCTCTAATACCAAGAGCACTAGAGGATTCTCCCACCTACCAATATTTCAACCTATCTACTTCATATTGTAGCTCAACATTCCTTTTTTGCATCCTACTATATTTTGCAATTATCATATTGTATTTCTCCATCAGACTTCTTTTTAGCCTCTTCTCTCTCAGCTATCTTTTGGGCCAGTTTGGCCACATTTACTGTCAGGCTTGTAGCTTATGTTGTTGAAGTTTCAAAAGCTCTCTTGTTGATTAGCCATCCCCTTAGGTGTGGGATAATATCAGTCACATTTGGCTTTCTACCCTGGGGTGCCAATGCCCATATGGCTAGAGTTTCATACTCCTCATTGAAGATAGAGTCCTGCAAAGCTGCCTTAACCTCTTCTTCACTATTTTGTATAGGGTGTTTGGACTGTAAGATAGCATTGAATACAACCACATTAGCTACGTCCCATTCAGGAAAAAGTAAGATACCAACCTGAGTCACAAATCTTTTTCCCTCCTCAGGAGTGATGCCTTTGAATTCTTCCATTAATTCGGCCTTGACCTCACCATCATTCTCTTGCTCAGAACTATCAGGTCTCGATTCTCTCCTACTCTTGCATTTGTTCTAGTACTCTTCTAGTTTCATCCTCCAAGCTAGTTGCAAGAATACATGAGTCCTTACAAATGCATCATCGTCCAAGAATGCCTTGCAGGCCTCCATCCTGGCATCTTGTACACATTGCCCCTTTACATCCATGTCATAAAGCACCAATTGTGTTGATCTAGGAGGGGCAGGGATACCAACCTACATGTCTTGATCAGTCACAATTATCTCATCCATTAGATTTTTTTGTGTTTCCTCAACTCTCTACCTCTTAGGGCTTGTCTCTGATTGTAACACTGTAGGATCACCTCTTGGTGGTGAATCTAGATCCACAATCCTTATCCCTCTAGGTGCTCTGATCCTTGGACCCAGCTATGATGATGCTTGCATGACTTTTTTCCCCTTCTTATCCCCTTCATCCTCATCACTATGCACATTCCTCTTTCTCTTATATAGAGGTCTGTCAACTAGTGGTTGATAAGTTGGCCTTGTTTCTTCAGGCCTCACATCCAATCTTTCTATACCAAAATCTAATTCCAAACTGACCCTCTTGGTCATCAAGGTTCCAATGATATTTTTGAAATTAGTCATTAAGAAGTATATTCTCTTGTGAAATGGAGTGAACTCCATTAATGGATCATATTTTGGATCCATTTTATGTATCATAGCCAACAAATTTTTATATATAATCCATTTTTCTTTATTCAACTCTTGCCTATTCAAATCAAACTCATTACTGATTAGGTCCTCATGAAAGTTGAATTCATGTGCAAATTTTCCACATTTAATTCATTGTCTAAATAATGCAAAGAATCCCTCAGGGTCATGTTATCTCCTAGGACCATTCCTTAGATTGAAGTCATCAAAAAACCTTCTGAAGTAGACCCATCCTCCCTTGGAACAGACAAAATCAGAAAGAATAGTGTAGTCAAGGAACAAAGTCCCTTTTCCTTTCTTTGTTAAGTTATCCTCATGAATACAACCTAGTTGCCACATAACTTCGGAAAACCCCATCCTTGATGGTACATTAAAAGGGAGGATATGAGGGGTTCCTTGGAAACCATACACCCTCAAGAAAGTGCTTATAGGGTACAAGATGATATCACCCCAATTGTGACACACTGTTAAATTAGGCTTCCTCACCTTCAGTTGGAGGAAGTCATGCAAATCTTCAGTGACTCTTGGCACATTTACCACCAACCAAGTCCTGAGTCTGGAGGAAAAATAATTATCAAACTACACAAAGCTGGCACCTCCCCTATTGTAAGACAAATCTGCACTCCACACCTATACTGGTAACCTTTCTCCATTCACCTCTTACTTCAACTCCATTTTTTCTGAGAAGAAAAAAGCATTCTTGTATAGGAACATATGCATCAACAGGGAGTACTAGAAAAAAGGAGAGCTAGTATCCCCCACATGCAGCTTCATCAAACCCTCATGCATATTCTATAACAAGAATGATGCAAATTCATATACCACAGAGAAGTTGGGATGTTGAATTTGGGCTCCCATTAACATGTACGCAACTGGAATCACAGTATTAGGGCTGAACCTTGAAATCTGGCACAATGAATAAAATGTTGCTAGGAAGTGACTAGCAAAACAACTCAGCCTGAAAGGCTCCTGGTCATTTGGGCTGATAAGAATTGTTGAACTACTTGCCCTGACTAGGTGAGGAGGAAGCAACCTCGATCTGAAAAGAGGCTTTGACCTTTTGTACTCCTCCTTCATCTCCTCAAAATCTATCTGGACTAAGAAGGGGCTATACTTAGTCAAATAAAAAATTTGTCGAATCTCATCTGCATGTATGCTTAGTAGAATTCCACCATCATTATCCCTTATGATCCTTGTCACAAGATCATACCATGTTGCCACTGCTCTAAGCAAGTCAACATCAGGGAACACATTTGGCACTATTAGTTTTCCCATGTCATATCTCCAGGCATTAGAGAAGGGGTGAGGTAAGTTTCACTATCCATACCACAGCCTAAACATTTCAAGACCAGTCATAGGAATCTTGGCATCTGCAATGCTATAATTTCTACACATTAGACCTTTGCCTAGGGTCTTTCCATTTATTAAAACCAAACCACTCTTCCTATCATTTTTTGACAACGAGAGTTGATCCAGGAAGTCATTATACAAATTCCTCTTCAAATAATCAACATGGGCAGAGTGTTGCTTCAGTGGTGCCATCTTAAACAACTAGGGCTTCTTTTAAAAAATCAAATCCTCGAAGAAACTAGGGGTACCCAGAACACAAAAATATAACACAACTGTGCAATTCCAATAATTCAAATGAACTAGTAACCCTACAACAATAATTAACATAACCCCTTGACCAGCACAATAGAACCCTTGGCAAAGACACAGTCAAATTAACCCAGCAGTTTAGAAAATAACTCATGGGATTTCGCACCTTGTAGAGAACCAAATTTCATGGTGATCACTCGAAAAAATTTATCTCTGGCTCTAAATTGCTTGGAAAATACTTGAATTCTTTTGTGATGAAGATAGAAAAAGAGCAGATACTTTATGTCGATTGAATTGAGCTAGTAGACATCTTGTCTGCCATTAGAGATCATTTGCATGCCGCACCAATGACTCCAATCGCATTTGGTGCGAATTTAAAATTCAACCATCAATCTTTTATTTTTGTCAGATCATCGAACGACCATCTTTGAAAGGGTTGATGAGATCTCCATGTCAGCATTGAGGGCCCACCACAGAAGGTAGTGCCAAAGGAATACACGTGGCACCTGCTCGTGATATCACGATCATGAAAAATCATGCATCTTTGGATCATGCAATGGCAGGCAACCATTGATTCCTACCATCGATGATCGTGTTCACTCACTGTAGTCAGTAGCACCAAACATAACCATTGAGCAAATTTTTACCAAGATTATAATATCATTGTCAATCTCAAGCATGTGCATCTCGCAGCTATTTTAGTAACCCACTTTATAACATATTTAAGTCTGACACAACTATTAAATGCTTTATTAATCCCTTTTTGGCATCGATAGCTTGGGACACATGGCACTTGTTCGTGATATCGCAATCACCAAAAAACCAATGGTGATGTCATCACGAGATCACGGGGAGCGGTCAAGATCAATCGTAGGAAGATAGATGTTCATTAAAAACACAACAGTTAATAGCACCAAACATAACCATTGAGAAACTTTTTACCAAGATTATAACATCACCATCGATCGCGAGCATGTGCATCTCGCAGTTGTTTTAGTAACCCACTTTATAATGTATTTAAGTCCAACACAAATATTAAATGCTTTATTAATCCCTTTTCGACATCGACATCTTTGGACACGTGGCGCTTTCCCATGATATCACAATCACCAAACAACTAGCGGTGATGTCATCGTGAGATCGCGGGGAGTGGTCAGGATCAATCGTAAGAAGATCGACGGTCATTAAAAACACCCCCTGCAAAATAAAACAACTATTATAAGGGAGTAGAGGACATCACCTAAGACAATGAAAAATGATGGCTCAAAGTTATTCTTAAAGCATAGGGCATGAACTGACCCAGACTTAAGAAATAATAAAGTCAAGCAAAATAACCTTTTTGCATGTGCAGATTGCGTGGCCATTGGATGAAGTGATTTTAATCTTGACGATTGCTCGCAAACCTCGCAAGGTTTCTACTAATATCACAAATATGGTGTGAGGCATGCGAGATGCTACCATCTATCACATTTGATGATGTGGACCAATTTTTCTTGTTGATCGATGATCATGGTTGATGCCGACCCAGACTTAAGAAATAATAAAGTCAAGTGAAATAACATTTTTGCATGTGCAGATTGTGCGGCTGTCGGCTGAAGTGATTTCAATCTTGACCGTTGCTCGTAGACCTCACAAGGTTTTTGCTAACGTCACAAATATGGTGTGAGGCATGCGAGATGCTGCCATCTATCACATTTAATGGTTGGTACTATTTTTGCTCATTGATCAATGATGAAGGGTGATGCCGACAACTATTTTTGTATCGATGCATCATGGCCATTCCTCGCTGACCTTGTGTAATTAAAACTATAATTTCAATAATATTGCAAGGTGTGCGATTTGGTGCTGCGTGGACTCCGATGATGTGCCATAATAAGAAAGGTGGGGCCCATTTCCATGTTGATGTGGTGCCTGATAGGTGAATATCCTATCTGTTTGGTGACTGGAGGGAGAACGTGGCATTTTCAAACTATTTTGACTAAATCTAAGTCATTCTCCTGTCCAACGTTGCGATTGATCAATGACTTGTATTTAAAAATAAACCGGTATTGTACTATAACCATTTTATCTCGGGCAAGTTAATAGTAATGGCCGAGTTCGACTCTACCTACATAATTAAATGCTAAAATTTGTGAATTACTATTTCCGTGTTGTATCTCTACATTGAGGAAGAATTGATTGGTATCGAGTGAAGTAAGATGTGGTTATGATTTCTCAATTTTGGTGCCCTGGATGTTCTGCAATTGAAACCATAAGTGGCACATATGCCATTTTATAAATTCAGAAGATTTTATGGTTGCTT
This sequence comes from Sequoiadendron giganteum, assembly GCA_007115665.2. Classification (NCBI taxonomy): domain Eukaryota; kingdom Viridiplantae; phylum Streptophyta; class Pinopsida; order Cupressales; family Cupressaceae; genus Sequoiadendron; species Sequoiadendron giganteum. The sequence goes on along the minus strand of CM021105.1, from coordinate 491,591,296 downwards.
GCTGGGGAATTCGTGATTGTTTCCTATTTCTATTCTTGAAGAATTGATTGAATAGATTCTCTTTTAGAGCTTGTCTAGATAATTTCTAAGGATTTTTGAATATTGAAGAATTTTTTGTAAAGGCTAAAGGAGAAAATTATAATTATGTGCTATCTGAAAATAAGCAAACCCTAGTTTGAGTTATCATTAGTCTAGTATAAATGGCACCCAAGGCTCGAAGTTCTGGTTCTGAAACCATTACCAGGTCTTTATCCCAAGATATTATTGATTTTTTACAACCCTCTACTAGCAAGAAGTAGAAGGGAAAGGTTTTGTTCCACAGGCCTCGAAGCTTGGAAGGATTGATAAACAAGCAATGTGTAATTCAAGATGTCGAGTTACCATACACCAGGTGGCAGTTGTTCTCCAATTGGTTTTGGAATAGGAATTTGTTTGTTCCTTTGTGTAACCTCTAAAGGTTAGACCTAGGTAAATTGGTGGTTCCTAATGTTTATATGGATGTAGATCTTTTAAAGGACATTGCTGCTAGATATGACCCTGTGGCCCAAATTGTCAGAACACATGCTGGTGTACAGATGATTAAGATAACCAAAGAAGAAATTGTAGAGATTTTCAAATTGCATGAATGGATTAAGGATATGGTTCTTGTCGACTTGGAGGTTTTCAGACAAGAATATAGAAATACTAGGGGTTTGTTCATAACATCTTTTTTAATACCTCATTTGGCAATCTTAGGAAGAGGAAAAAATCAGAAGAAGGTAGTAATTGGTAGGAATGAGCCTGAACCTTTTCCTGTGGACTATTTCTCCAGTTATTTAAAGAAGACTGTTTGTGCTTTATGTCAAGTTCTAGGAGTCATCTTAAAGAAAACCTTGCCTACCGATATTATGTATATGGTAGTAAATCTCCATTACCCAGGTTCTAATATAATATATGATTTTGCCACTTCTTTGGTAGAGAAGATGCACATGGATCTGGTAGCCCTAAAGGAGGGGAAGAATTGGGTTGGATTCAAATGGTATTCCTTGTTAATCCACATGTTTCTGTACAGGGGTTAGGCTATGCTAAAAAAAAATGGAATTAAAAAAGAAGGAAGGAAACATTGAAATGCTTGTCCAATATTGGACTAGGATTCTTCACATGCATGATCATAAGTTTGATTATGTAACTTTCCATAATGTCTTTGGATCTAAATTAAGGGAGGCTCTGGTTCGTGACCCCCCAAGGATCCCAAAATAAATTCATGACTTCTTGAGGTCGATGGAGAGAAGGCCTGAATTGAACATAATGCACAATTGGGGAGCCATTATCCCCTATCATAATACCACAGTTTTTAGGGTTTTTGGCACTAATGTCAATACAAATGTTTTTCCAAGGGAGGTGCCCCTTAGAATTGGATTTTTGGAAAGCATGAGGCAGTTGGGGGGTGCTCAAGAACTACACTTGCCAGCTGAATAGAAGAAAGGTTCTTTCTTCGCTGAATATACAGCATTTGCTGATTTTCTTATGGCAAAGGGAGGATGGAAGGAGTTGCATCAATTACTTGGGCCTTATAGGCTAAGGACTGTGCACCTCAAGAATCATGATCCTAAGGGTTTTATCTCTCAAATGAAGGAAAACATCGGATATGAGCTTTTGTCCACAACTTCTACTTTCTTGAGGACACCATCAGGAATATTTTTGATTTGGAATTACAAGATGAGAGAAAGGCACTATACATTGCCTACTCTAAAATGGTAAAAAGTAAGCAGGAGAAAATACCTGGCTTCAATCCCATACCTAATGCTAAAGATGAGTTTAGTAGGGAAATATATGGTATTGATAATTTTGAGAGCTTGGTTGGGGTTTTGAAAGATGAAAGGGTTGTGGAAGAAAGGGGAAAATCACAAACCATCGAGGAGTACCCTGAGTTAAAGGAAGAGGAGAGGCCTACTTATCAGCTCCAAAGAAGATAAGGGTTTTTTCTAGAAGAAAGGGAACTAGGGCTGAAGATGTTGCTAAAAATATTGCACCATCTTCTTCAAGGAAGTTAGTACCAAGTGTTGTTGATTTGGATTCTCCTCCAAGTTTTTCAAAATAGGCTTGCCCACCATCACTAAATAGGTAGAGGGTTGAAAGAGTAAATATTGTTGATTGTGATAGTGATGAGAATGATGACATTATTGTCACTCCAGATGAAATGCATCCTGAGATTCCATTCGAACCAATTTACATTGCAACAGGTTTAGGTACAATTTATTTGAGGCTAGGAAAAGATGAAATCAAAGGAATAACAAGCAATGATGACTTGAGAATAGAAGCCTACATAGAGTTCATGATGGATGACTCTTTTATTCAAACCGGTCCTTTTAAATATTTTGTGTGGAGAGCACATTCTACATTATATGTTGAGAAGGTGGCACATGAGAGAAGTCTAAATCCAGAGCTCCCAAAGAAGGTAATTCAAGCTAAGGTCAGGGAACATATGAGAAACAAATTCAAAGCAATAACACCATAGCAGGACCAGGAATTGGTACAAAAAAGTGGAGTATTGCTACTCCCTGAATGGGATATTGCTGATGTTGTGGTGTTTGACACAATAAGAAGGGCTAATAAGCCACTTCTTGCTAATGAAGAGGAGGCTACATTGGAACTCAAGGGATCGACCTTTAGTAAGGAATGGGATGCATTGGAAATCTAGTCCCTATCCACTAGCTCTTAACATCCAATTGTTGCAGAACCTTCCGACTTCAATGGTGACTTGGTTGTGAGGAGATTTTTTGACATCCCAGCATTGGAAGTTGCTAATATGGTCATGAATGTTGCCAAATTTACTAGAGCAACTATTGAAGATTTGACCAAGGACTGGGATACTCTGAGAGGCCAATATAATGACATTATTATTGAATATAATAAGAGTCAACAAAAGGTAGTAGAGTTAGAAACAAAATTGGCTTTATTGAGGTAAGAAATGGATACCATGAGATCTCAAAAGAAAGCCAGTTCTAGCCACACTATTCCCAACCCACTAGTAGAGCAGTCTCAACCTCCTGCACAAGCACAGTCTTTGGCTATTGTTCCATATAAAATGGGACAAGTTCCTATTGCTATTGAGAGGGCTACTAGACATGGAGGGAGAATTTCTAGGGAGAAACTGATTCATCAGGTTGAAGAATATAAGGAAATGGTAGAGAAAATTCGGGATGCAGCAGGGAGAAACAATGTAGTGGTAGTGGACACTATTTTGAAACATTTTAACAGAAGGGTCCATAGTAAGCTAAACAGTGTTCATGCAAATTATGTCCTAATGTTGCAAGCACTAAATTTTTTTCCAAGGGATAAACAATTGGCCATCCCATTGCTAAAAAAATGGATCCCTAGAATGGAGAAGTTAAAATTCATGGCAGTAGGGGCAAAACAACATGGTGATAAATATCCTACTATTATGGCAACATATCAATTGGTCAAGGGAATTGTTGAGCAGAAGTTTCATGGATTTTTTGCCCCAATGGAATTCAAGATTAAATTGCTGAAAGATGTGTATGATGGAAAGGACCTGACCCCATTGCCTCATATTTTACATAGTTAGGATGAAGTCAAACCCCTGCAGGTTTGAAAGGAGAAAATGAACAATATAATGATGTCTCAAACACAAGAGATATGCAAAAATGTTGACATCCACATGCTAGAGAATACATTGGGAAAATTGTCTTTTGTTATAACTTTCTTAGAGAACTTTGATAAAAAGGCCACATTGATAATGATAAAGTATGATCCCTATCAAAACAAGGTTGTTCAAGTTGTCGCTTTCCAGTGGCCTTTCGAGGAGGAGTTTGAATTATGGAAAAAGGTGTTCATTGATGAACTGAAATTATGAGTGTTATAGTCGAGAATTGCAACTTGGTCATGTATAATACAGGTCTGGACTTAGATATTATATTCTAAAATTGCATTCTCCGTTTGACTCCAAGTATAGGGTATTGAGGTGGAGTTAATACTATATCAGCTAATCATGCCTTTGATTTATGGGGAGCGACCTTTGGAGCGATGTTTTCTTTCCTCCTTATCAACTAATGATGATCTTTGTCTTATATGTTCCACTTGGAATCAAGAGTTAGCAGTCCAATTACAAATGGACATGTGTACTCTCGGACTTGAAGCTTGTTGGCTCCCTTATTTTATAAAAGGTAATTCTGGGTTGAGAGAGTGGTCGGTTGAAATATCCAAAATGTGAGAAATACGAGTCTAGTAATATAGAGAGTATGAATTGTAAGTCCAGGTTTTAAAAATTTTTGAGTCGGATTGGAGAACTTTGTTAATCATGGGGTTTTTGAGTATGTTTATATCAAACTCGTGAATATTTGGAGTTTATTTTCTCTCCTATTGTGTTATGTTACATGGATTATTAATGAAATATCGATCAAAGATGATTTTCATTGATTTTCATTTGTTCTTTACTGTGAATTATGTTTAACTATAGCTCTGGTTCAAAGGATCGGTTAAATGCTTTAGTTAACTAGTAAATTCATGCAATATAAAACATAGGATTCATAAAGGAGTAATAAACTCAGGTATAGATATATGGGTTGTAATGCAATTCATAATAGATCATAAGTGGTCAAAATGAAATTTACCCTATAGTTCAGTTTTCTCTTTTGACTCCGTGCGCTGGATATGGCACTGGAATTCTAATTACGTTTTATTCTTGTATGTTTTGTGTTATGGAATTAAGATATTTTACTCAAACATTTCCTATCAATTTACTTTATGTGAAGTTTGTGATTCTCTATTAAATGGACATGAGTATTTTTTAAGGAATAGCCAATTTCTTGAAGGATTTCATCCTTTAACATTAATTGGGGATCTATCTATTGCTTAACTATGTACAAATGAATTGTTTAAATGTTGTATGTTAAGAGCATATTTTAGGGAATACCCTCCTGGATTTTATAGAGTCTGAAGTGTAGGAGAATTTTCCTTATTGCTATTCTCATTAAGTTGGCCCTATTGTTCCTAGTCTTTTATTATTGAATGTGCCGAGTTCATAGGACCTTCTAGGAAACACGTGTGGGTTGTAGTAAAAAAATTCCAACAGGTTCAATTGACAACATGATCTATTAAGTAATTACAAAGTATTCATAATTTGAAATTCTAGATTTTGACAACATGATTGATTGACAAGTAGGAAGTATTTTTTACATTATGTCAAATTTTGATATTGTTATCAGGATTCAATTATGTAGTTTTACAAGTCAAACTCATTGACCCATGTTTCATGAGTAGTGTTTCACAATAACCCATCTCTCATGATAATGAATGGTCCACTTAGCACTCATTGCATCTAAATGATTCTCAAAGTAATGAAGCACTAGGCCTTCCTAGGAGGTCACCCATCCCAATATTACATTATCCATGATTTTATTAATAATTGATCATTTTGGATTTTGACAAACTTGACACATAAATGACAATTTGACAATGAACTTAATGTATCACAATTAAGTTTCAAATTGAGTAACACAATAGAAACTAAAATAAACTAAGAGATTGTTATGAGGGTAGTGATGTAACTTTTCTAATTAGAGTGTATTCCACGAGATTACAATTCTTTGAGATATTTTGTCAAATAGTTCACAAGATTTATCTATCCTCCCACATTTTACATAGATTTGAAAATGGATTCCACAACCACAACATTTGAGAAAATTTATCTTCATATTATGCTTTGATGGATGTAGACCTTGTTCAAAATCTCCCATAATAAGGAAATCGACAAGGATTTTGGTGAAGGTTGTGAAATTTGTCTATGCATCTACCAATTGCATTTGATTGAAAGTTTCTAAAACCTTAAAAAAAAATCCATTATGTATATTCTACAATCATTATAGTTCACAATTTCACATTTATTTGGTTTTGCATCTACCAATTGTATTTTCTTGAATTTTCCTACCGAATTTTCAATGTAGATCCATTTTGTGTATATCTTACAATTTGTTGGTGTTTTTCCCACATAGGATTTGCAATTCTCTAAGAGGTAGCCAACCTCTGTTATAGAGAGTTGCAAAGGCTATTGACCAACTAACAAGATTCAGTCAAAGACTGACATCTCCTACACTTTTGGCTCTGTGAAACCAAGGTGGGTAAACCCAAGTGTGTTCATAAGAATGTTTCATGATTAGTAAGAACACTTCTTCTTATAGATGCAGTCCCCACTAACACTAACAAATAGTCATTACCCTAGTTGTGAAAAAACTAAAGAATAATAATAGATATCCCAAGGCAAGCAAACTGAAAATTATCATAAGATCTATATCCCAAAAAGAGATAGAATTTGATATTTGTTAAAATGTTCGGGTATTGAATCAATGTGCTTAGAGTCATGGTCCTATACCTGAAAGGAATTTACCACTACTATCTAGTGCCTCATCCATTGGGTGGGAGTCATATAAAACATAATTCAAATGAAAATGAACTTATCAGCATAGTGCTTTGCTACCATGAGATTTGTCAGTATATTAAAACAATACTCCTTAGTGAAACCTGAGCATATAACCATAAACATGCAATTTATGTTCAAGCATTTGATTAACTCATTAAGTTAAAACAAGAGAACAAATTACACTTTCAACTACACCATTGAAACTAAATGAAGAAACCCTTGATAAATCCATTCATAATCCATGGCCCATACACAGGAGAGAAAAATGTCTTAATTTTTTTAGATTTCTTTCGATATCAGTAATTACAAAAGCATAGTATACTTATTTCATAGTATTCCCAACCCAACATGATTTCCTACATAATACCTTAAAAATCCTGGATTACCGCTAAGTGTACCTATTCTAAGCCTTTGGACCCAAAAAAAACAACCCTTAACAATGAGTTGTCAAATCTCCTTTATAGGACAGGAGAGCAACAAAGCAATAGGCTACATCATTCATTCCAAAATTTAATTTCATTTAGAATGAAATTAAAATTCACATTCCTCATCATTAGAAAAAGCCATAATCAATTCGAGGAATCAAAACAGTTATACCATTGTAACCAATCGGAGCTATAGAGAAAAGAGCGTGTTTGGCATGCATATGTTGACATCAACACACCACCCAAAAGTAACACACCTAGCAACTGCAACTACTTGCAAGACACATAGCCTCGATAGAGGCGACCGCTCCTGGTCCTCACTTTAGTAAGAAGTGAGACCAACTTCCTTTTATCTTCTTTAACACATGATCTGGTAGCATGGCATGATGCCATTGCAGTTATTGGGGCAATTGTGAGGGGCTCTTCATTGACCTCCAATAGCTTGGTCATGGATGCCAAGTAATGTTGGTAGTCTGAGTCAGTTTCGGACCCATCACCATCAGAACTAGAAGACAATGCTAGTGGGGACTTGGAGCTCCTTGTCCCTTTATAAGCATCATGGACAACCTCAGGCTTGCTAAGGACAGGTTGTACCCCGTTAGGCTACAAATTTCTCACCTCGAGTCTAGTAGATTTGCGCACAACCGAATGGTCCATTGCAAAGAACACCTCACAAAATACAGGAGAGACTCGACCACCTACACACAAGACAACTCAAAATGCGATGATAATACCAGATAACACAATGAGCATTTATAGAGTTAATTGGTGCGAGAATATTAATTGCTCAAATGCAGCATGAGCATTCGAGCATTTTAGTCGCTGATGTAGCCACCCCAAATTATTTGTGGCTTGTGAAGGCATGGCGAACAACCGATCATTGCATTTATCTATAGAACATTGTTCACACACAAGAAAATTAGGCAAGGATCCATTGGAAAAACCCGTGCCATTAATGGGAACAACTTGCAGAGAGCAAGAACTCCCAATGCAGATGAACAGGAACCCAACAAAAATCAAACCATTAATATGGATCAAACATGAAAAGATAGACAACTCAAATTGAGTGAACAATTGTTTGAAAATCCACATCAGCACCCTGGGAGAACCGTGCCCAATCACAACCCAAGAAAAGAAGAGGTTGCAACTAGACAGCGAGTCCCACCTAGCCCTGTTGCTTCAAGAACCAGGCAACATGTCACCTCTTTGTAGACCTCGCAGTATCCTCAAGGGCCTTTAATCTGATCGTGCGAGATCCGTGAGGAAGGATTATCATTGATCTCCCTCATTAATACCCCACGGGTAGAAAACACCCACCTTAAACCCTAGAACCCTAACCTCCATCCATGTAAATTTTAAGTCCCACCACAATCCTTGTATGGTCCAACTAATTTTTCTATCCTTTTTTGAAGAAACTATTACACTATATTTCTTATTTATGTACTTATTTTCCATACATGTTTATAAAAGTATGAAATTATTAATAATATTAATTTTGGCAAGACATTAAAAGAGTGTTGATTGTAAAAAATATGTATCCTAATGTGAAAATGAAAACAATGGAAGCAATGACTATAACACATAAATTTTTATGTAGTATCCAATTCAAAGAATCATGTTACCCTCTACCTTGAATTTTTTAGTATAAAAAGCTAAGGAGATGCTATAAATAAGATAGTAAGTTGACTATTAGCATATACCAATTTTCATAGAGATGTAGATTTTTGGATGTTGTGGTTGTGTTGCTCATGATATGTGATTGTGATTGATATCAATACTATTAGCATTAATGTATTAAAGGTTGTATATGTCGAGGATATTGAGAAAATTAGAATAAATATGTTGTAGATAGTCTATGAAGTTGTGGAGATCATAGTGGTGGAAATTTTTGTACATTGGTATTCTAAAGTCGTGTATTAAAGGGTTTTTTTCTGAGCCTATCTAGTATATCCTCTGGAAGTTTCAGAGGTGTGCATCAAGATTGGAGTGAGTTATGAGTTTTTGTGTTCCTACAGTTATTTTGTTGCTATAGTTGGTGTTTCTAAAAGAAGAGAATGTAATTCTAGTGAATTGAATTGTTTTGTATGCTCTTGAGATGTTCATTGATGTTTCTTCATCTCATACTCTAACATTTTGGTATGCCCACGTTCATCAGTGTGCTCGTGATTAAAGATTTTTCCTTTGCATGTTCAAGTTTTCATGTTCTTGATTGACATGATGGTGGTAGCATGTTGTAGATCCTTGTGGATTAATTTTTGAATGCTTGGCATGTTCGAGGATGTTAATTTAGGTCTTCATTATGTTATGACCGATCTAGGTTGGTGCACATTGAGATTTGTTCATGAATTGGGCCGACAGTTTGAATTTATCTATTATTTATTTTTGGCCAATAGAGTTGTTAATGTAAATTCATGAAGTGGATATATAAGAGCAATTTTTTTATTAATTTAGAGATAATTTATGTGAAGTGTATGCGAGATATGTGTGAATAAAGATTAGATCATTTGAATGCAGAGCAGAGTGTGAAGAAGTTTAAGCAAAGTATGAAGAAGTATTTATGTGCCTAACTGAAACTGTCATCAGGCTTTTGAAGAAGCTAATTTTTCAATTCAACCTCATCACATGGATTTAATTTGATTATCTTATGTAAGGCAATGAGCCTTCCCTTTGAGCAGTGAGCTCTAGGCAGTGTTCCTGAATGCATGCACATTCCTTATTCATTTCTTTTATACTTTTCACAGGGTATAAATTATGGATTAACCTCCACTATGGTTTTTCCTCTAACAGGGTTTGTACACAAAAATCTTGGTGTTATATGTGTTTCTGATGTTTTGTTAATTCATTCTTTCACTGTTAATTATCAGATCTGAGATTAAAGGTTAATAAGGTTAAATAAGTTTCAATTTTGTAACAACTAATTCACCCCCCCTCTTAGTTGCCTATCCTTTTTTTCCAACATAGATATCTTCCATTTCAAAACACACAAAACAAAATTCAGTAGATAATCAACCATCTTTCATTTGTATAGTGATTATTTTATCCCTATAGAAAACAAGTAGAGTATATAAAGAAAACTAACAAAGCCACAACTACCCCTATTTTATAGTTTGGTGTGCATTCCTTCCTCTCCCTAATCTTCTCTGATTATTTTGATTAGGATTAGGGCCAGGGATAGGGCTAGGGTTAGGCTTAGGGATAGGTTTAGGGTTATTAGAGTGAATACAACTAATTAATAAAAGAAAAAATATTTAGGGTTAGGTAATTAGGGTTAGGGTTGGGGATAGAGTTTTGGTTGTGGTTAGGGTTGTACATTATTTAATGATCTCTTTGAAACAAGTATCAATTTATTTAAAAATTTAGTGCATTCAATGCTTCATGTTATGTAATTATTTTGTTGATATTTTTCTTCTAATTGTTTAACATGTAGTGGCCCAATGGAGTAAATACCATCAGTTGATGAGTTTATGATATCTGATATTTTTCATAACCCTTAGCCTCTAAACCCCTCACCTCCACACTCTCCACCTCATAGGCCCCCACCTCCTAATCCCCCACCTCCTAACCCCCACCCCCTTTATTTAATGAGGCTCAATTGAGAGAAAACAACAATGAAAGTATAGGCATTATTCAAGAAAAAAATAATTTGATAAAAAAATGAACCTAGTATGCCCCCCACCTATCATGGTTTGCATCTTCGATGCAAACTATTGTTGACTTTTTTTAGCCCATTGATTCACATTTAGATAGTTTTTTCCAGTGGAGAGAGGAGATGAGACAATTTTATGAAAATAGACTCTCATATAGAGATATCCTAGATCTCCATATTACCAAACAAACAATTTCCCCATATTTTATTCACCCTCATACCAATCAACCTATTCCTCTGAATAAAAAATGAATTTCAATTAGATGGTATAGGAACCCTAAGAATAGTTGCACATTTTTTGGATAAATTTAGTTGATTGTATTTGATCATCCAACACATGCTAATTATGAGGTGATCCTTTATTTTTTGAGAAAATTATGTGAGAGTTTCAGATGGTTTCAAAACCCAATTATTTTGATTTATGATTTCATTCCAAGGAGTTGGGTGTGGCATGCCACAACATAGAGCAAGAGCATGCATCTATCCTAATAGACGTGATTCGATTCCACCATTTTTTTCTCCTCCATTCCCTAGTATTCATGCACTATTTCAACACCAAGCAATGGTTTTGACATTAGGAGCATTGATTTCACTATGTGAAGATATCTTTGATCAAGCTACCCACATGATAGTTGAATTCAATGGTAGAGAGCATAAAGGATATTGTCCTAGAAGCTCCCATGTGCCATGTCCTCATTTTTTAGAGTTGAAATTATCCATCTTATGTCCTTGATCAAGCACCCACTTTTAGATGCACCCACATTAGAGGTGGAATCATATGTGGATTTACTATGTTCTTTGATCATCCTACATAAGTACACATCAAGACACATTTTTAATTTTTTTCAATGTGTAACATTTACATGTATCAAAATTTATGTTTAATAACATTAAATTGTATATTTAATATTAACTAAATGTGTTTGGTGTAGATGGGTGAATTTAGAATGTCATCTCAATTAGATCATTTTTTTTATTGATAGTTGTACAAGTTGACACACCTTACACTCAGGTAAAATAATATATATTGACTATAGAAAACTACATATATATAGATATAGTTTTGATTTAAAGTTGCATCTTTTAATTTCTTATTTATATATTTAAATTTGCATCCATATAATTTAATTCAATTGTAGAGATGTGTGAAATAATATTATGTCTATGTAGGGAGGTCATGTGATACCATGACCAACCAACCACAAGGTGTGGCAAGTGCTCCTCCATCATCAAATATTATGCATCATCCATTTCTAGTGTGTGTGTTTTCAAAAGTTGTTTAAGTTTTAAATTTACATACTTTAAAAATTCAATAGATGTACTATTGTTTTAAAATTTAAAATTGAATTAAATTGAATTTATATTTAAATTATGTATATATATATATATGTAGGATGATAGAAGTATATTGATAGGTGCTAGCCAAGCTACTAGTTAGGGTCATTTTCATGATTCATTCATGTCATTTGAGGTCCTAAACTTTACTAAATTTCCAATACAATTTTTAGGTCTTAAATATATATGATTAAAATCATTTTTATCACTAATATTTTTTAACCTATTATTTTATTTATTTGAATATCTAAGAAATAGCGATTGATACATCTCATCCTGAATTGACAACTATACCACCTATTGAACAAAATGTGGGAGGAGATCCACATGATCAGATGGTAATTTATGCATACTTTCAAGTTTAGATTTAAAAATTAAATTTCATGATTTGATTAGTTAATTTAAATTCAATCAAAATTTCTTTAACTCAATCTAATTTCAAGTTTCTTGAACTCTTCTACAACATGATACAAGTCCATCTAGTTCACATGGAATGAAGTGGACTCTTGACTATATGCCTACGTAAATTTCACATGCTAATATTTCATGTCCACTTCTAGATATATTTTATTACATTTCATGAGTTCTATATGATCATCTGCATAAATATTTATATGTTGACATTAATATTTTTGTAGATATATTTGTGTACATGTTTTATTCCAGACTAGCTCTAGATATCTAGCATTTCATGTAGACTTTAATAGTTGATAATGCACTCACATACATTATGTTTATTATGTTGATTAAATGCACTCACATATATTTTAGACATTTTCAAGTATGCATTATAAATCAATGTTTAATCAAATTACAATATTTAGATATCATTAACATCAAGGCGGGTAATTTTTTTATTAAATAGAGGAAACACTACAAAGCAAGGGCATTAAATGGCCCTATCAAGTTCAACCAAGCGACCCAATTGTTGAGAAAAATCTAGGGGTAATTGGCCCTGATCCACCAAATTCCAATCTTGAATATGATCTGACACCCATTTAGCCAGGCAATCAGCCACCCCATTCCATTCTTGAGGAATATGAGTGAAAGTAATGTACTCCAGAGAAGCACAAAGGGTGAGAATTTGTTGCACAATCAAAGCCAGTTGCCAGCTCACATCATCCAAACACCGCCTTTTCAATAAGTTCACCACAACTTGTGATTCAGACTCACATATGATCCTTCGCCAACCTAGTTGACTGCCCCGCTCCACAACCAATAAAATTTCCTGAGCCTCCATAATATTATTAGTATGAAGGCCCTTATACATAGAAAAGATAAATTGAAACTCTCCATAGCTATCCCTACCAACACCCCCAATCCTAGCATGACCCAGGTTTCTGTGAGAAGAGCCATCAGAATTGATTTTTAGGACTCCATGAGGAGGAGGAGTCTATCTCCCCTCCCTATTCACCTTCGGGGTAGGATGTCTTTATCTATTACGCATGAGCTACCATTGCAGAGGAGGAAGATGAAGATTATTACAACAATCAACATCATGAGGATCCACCAACATAGTCATATCACACTTAGCCGCAATGGTTTCCCCTAGAGAATGTATAATTTTTCACCATACATGAGGGGCCCTCAATGGCGAATCCTAAGAAATCTGCTTATTCCTTTCCAACCACAAGTTCCAGTTAATAAAGGAGGGCCCAAGAGCCCAAGAAGCCTAAAGAAAGGTGGTAGAAATAGGGGCATTTCCCCAACATTCCCCAAACTCTGCAAAAGAGGAAGCATGCTAGCAAGCCGTATCCCACACCCCCCACCAGAAATGCCAAATCTCCCTAGCATAGGAACAATGAAAGAAGAGATGGGAGACACTCTCTTCAACACCATGACATAAAACACACATAGAGGCATCGTGAAAACCCCACTTACATAAATTATCCCAAGTAAGACACTGGTTCTTGAGCCACTAACCACATGAAGAAGTTGCACTTGGGCCAAGATAGCTTGTGCCAAACTTTCTTCCACCAAGGGACCTCAATGTCTCGAAACAACTATCTACCTAACTACTTATAACGAGCCACCATAGAGTACTTTCCAAAAAAATCTGAACCATCCCAAGGCAAGACATCAAGGCCGCTCAAAGAATTACAAGCACGGGAAGCCAAAAGCTCGAATAGCACTTGCCTATCCCCCTCAGAACCTCTAGGAAGCCACTCAGAAGGGTGCTTCCAGTGAAAACTTATAGCCAAGCCACCATGCTGCACCATCTTATAATGCTCCATAGTATCCTAATTGGTCGCAACAAAAAAATCACAAAGGGACTGGAGGTGAGGACAAGAAGAGAGAATAGAAGGGTGACCATCCCAAGAATTAGACCAAAAAAGAGCCTGTGACCCTGAATGACAAATCCAAAAGAGTGCACCCTTATTTAGTTGCTCCCCCACTTTCAAAGTATGCCAAATAATAGAACCACTCCCTTCCAAAGCATATAAAGGAACCTCAAAAGAAGTAAAACCTTGAAGATATTTATGGTTGAGAATACAAGACCATAACTGATGTTGATTGGTACACCATTGCCGGTACAACTTAGCAGCAAGAGATTTCTCATTCAAAATAGTAGAGTGTAAACAAAGCCCACCCTCCTACTTCAGTCTACACATAGATTCCCACTTAACAAGGCTCCACTTGGAGGACAGAAAATTATCGCTCCAAAGAAATTGATGAGAAAGAGCATCAAATTCCTAAAGGAAATACATAGGAGTCACTTGAACAAAGCACCTATAGGTGGGGAGGCCCTATATAGTACACTTGAGAAGAGTCACCCTGGTAGCAGTAGATAACCAATGATGAGTCCAATTAGTAACCTTCCTCTAAAGCTTATCAAGCAACAGCTTCCTGGAGGACCTAGGCTGACAAAAAAAAACAAGAGGAATACCCAAGTAGAAAAAGGGAAGAGACCCAATTTCAAAATGCAGAATAGAAGCAATCCATTGTTGGATGGCAGGCAGAGTATTAAAGAAGAATATGGATGAATTTTTCTCATTGACTTTCTAGCCCAAAGCTGCATTTTAGTCATCCAAATCTTTCCTTAAGGATTCATCCTCCATAATATGAGCCAGTCCCCTAAGAGAGGTGTCATCCAAAAATTAAAGATGAGAAAGCATTGGCAAGCCCATCCCCCACTACCACCCATGAATCAAACCATGAGAAACCTAAGATTTAAGAAGCCAACCAAGCCCCTCCATCATAATAATAAATAAATAAGGTGAGAGCAGATCTCCTTGATGAAGGCTCCTAGTAGCCCCAAAAATATTTGAAGGTTCCCCATTCACAATAACCGAAAAGGAGGAAGAGGTCACACAACTCAAAACCTAGCTCACCCATTCAGGGGAAAAACCAAAGGCTAGTAGAATCTTCTGAATAAAACTCCATTTAACTCTATCATAAGCTTTGGCCATATCCAACTTGATAAACGTAGACCTATCCTGAGAGGTAGCCATGGAATGAATGGATTTAGGTGCAACCACCACAACATTCAAAATTTGACGACAAGCTAGAAAGTTGCCTTGCTCCTCAGAATTGGTCACATGCAAACAAGATTTGAGCCTCTCAGCAATCAAATTTGTAATAATCTTGTACACCACATTACAGAGCACAATAGTTCTAAAGAAATCAAGCCTGTCAGCCCCTTCCTTCTTAGGAATGAGAACAAGAAAAGTAGCATTCATTTCATGAAGCATCAGCTTACTATGAAGAGACTCCCGAACCACTTCCAACAAATCAAGATTCACAATATCCCAAAACTCTTGAAAAAATTCAACTAGGAAACCATCCGGACCGGGGGATTTCCCCTTATTCATCCCATACACCACCTCTTCAACTTCTGGCAAAGTAACTAGGCAAATAAGAGAAGCATTCAAATCATGAGAGATTAAAGAGGGAATGCAAGCAAGGACCCTATTCTACATAGCCTCCATAGGGAGTGAATCCTCCATGAATAGATTAGAGTAGAATTGGTGAGCCTCTCGAGACAAAGCCTATTGTGAATAAATCGAAAGACCCTCAATGTTAACAAGAGAAGGAATGAAACACTTATTTAGACGAGCTTGTACCGAATGATGGAAAAAATAAGTATTCCTATCACCCTCTTGAAGCCAATCAATTCTAGCCTTTTGCTTCCAGAAAATCTCTTCGCGAAGCTCCCATTCCTCCACCAATTTTAGAGCCTGGGCCTTAGCATGCCCAAGGGCCTCTGAGAAACCCAAATACTGAATCTGGTGAGTAATGACAACAAGGGGATCCTGTGCCTCTCTTTTCCTGGCCCAAAAATTACCAAAACACAACCTATTCCATCACTTCAGGTGATACTTGACATAGTGCAACTTCTTAACCAGAGAATACATGGTTGTACCATACACAGGGGTGCCATCCTACCACCACTTAGCAATAAGATCTCTCAAGGATGGGTCACATAGCCACATAAGTTGTAATTTGAAAGGAGGATTCTTTGGAATTGGGAAGGAAGAATTCAAAAGATTTATTGGCCAATGATTAGAGCCACACCAATCAAGAATTTCAGAGGAAATAACCAAGCTACCTCTAACCCAAGAGCAAGAGACAAGGAAATGATCAATACGTTGGGAGATCACTTCAAACCCACTCCATCTATTATTCCAAGTGAAAGTTTTGTTAGAGGGTTTAAAATCCACTAGAGCAAGAGAGTTCACATTAGTTTGAAATAGATCTAAAATAGGACCAAGCCTAGGTAGCCCTCCCCTTTTCTCCTTGAAGCTTAGCACCACATTGAAATGACCAGCTAAGATCCAAGGAAAAAAGGATGCACAAGACCTAACATACTTGATATGATCCCAAAGCTGGGTTTTACCTCGAATGTCAATCAGAGCATAAACATTACTAACTAAAATAGTCTCCCCAGATTCCAAAACCAAAGCCACCACAGAAATAGTAGATTGGCTTGAGATCCACAAGCAAGGAATAACCTTACGAGGATCCCAGAAAAGAGCTAGACCCCCAAAGGTTCCCCTAGACCCAATACACTAGCACTGGCCTGTAAACCAAATATGAGGGGAATGTTGAAGCATGAGGTCCACCCGAAGCTTAGTTTCCTGAACACAGAAGATATCAGGAGAATGCACTACAATCAAATCTTGAATAGCCTTTTGACGGGGGGTGCTATTCAACCCCCTTGCATTTCATGAGAGAATAATCATGAGGAAGGTTGATATAAATGGGCCTCTTGGGTCTTAACAAAACCAGATTCCACCAATAGATCTCTAGTAAATTTAAGCTTGCTTGCATCCTTCTTATGACCAGCTTTCAAAGAAATATCAAAATGCCCCTTCTTGAGAGGGCGTTGTAGAATCCCCAAAGAAGGAGAAGCTCCCCTACCTTTACTTGAGAAGAACACTTCCTTAGTTAAATATGGTAAAACAATATCATATTTCCCATCCATAGAAGCCCCAGGAGGCTCAAAAATCCTCTGCTCTAATACCAGAGAGATATTCTTAACAACAATTTCCTACTCTAGGCCTGTATCCAACCCAACATCCATACCTGTGGCCCTAGAAGAAATCTCAATAGGGATCCCTTCCTCCAAATTTTGATTGTCCGGGACCTCAAACCGATTGAAACCCTAGTCACTTTGTCTATCCTTATGGGCCCACTTTTGACCCCTCCCTTTATTTCTTTGCTTAATAGGAATAAAGCCATCCTTATTTGACCCCCCCTTAGCCACAGAAACCTTGCCTTTATCCCCTTTATCCATCAAAGGCCCAAAAGAAGGTGAAGAGGAAGCCCCATCCACTTTGGGTGCTCGAGGACACTAGCGCTCAAGGTATTCGTACTCCTGACAAAAGAGGCAACAAAAAGGAAGGGACTCATAATCCAGTGGTTGAATACATGAGGCAAAGCCAATACAAATCTCTAAAGAATATGGAAAAGGGTTATTTAAATCAATTTCAGCATAGATGCGAGCATAAGAGAATACCATTTTATCCAAAGTATTATGGACGATGGCAGCTGGCTTCCCCAAAATTACAACAATCCGATGCAAAATATCCTCCCTCCAAAACTCCAATGGAAGCCATGGAAAATGAACCCAGATAGGAACTCGTGTAGGAAGATCCTCTATCGCACTAAAACCTCCATGTCAAGGCTTAATGAACAAGCCCACCTGATTGTATAAATATGACCCTCCCTCAAAAACATGATTGTGATCTGAGATGTAAGATAAATCAGCCATAAAATAGTCATTCCCAACCACCAACAACTCAGAATCACCCTCAACCTGCCAGGTGCGATGGATCCAAGACTCCAATGCCCAAAGAGGCACATAAATACCCAAAAACTTACAAATCAGAACATGTTGACTCCAATAAGCAATGTCCTCCTGAACCGATTTAGGTGAAATAACTAGAACAGGGCGATCATGGCTCTGCGGTAGGCACTCGTTCACTTTCTAGAGCTTAGAGCTCTCTCCCACAAAAGATGAATCCATCTTTTGTGCATGCATGGCTATTGAAAATGGCTGAGAAGACTTTGGCCCAGCAAACACTAGACTTTTGGAAGCCCCAGCTATACCCCACCCCAAAGCACCAAACCCAACACCTGCAGACCCACACCACTTCCACCACCCACACCCCACACACTTCACACACAACACACCCTCCTTCCCACCGCACCAGCTCCACCCCCACGCGCAACATGAGAACCATAGGCCAGGGCCTATTAGAGGCCGTAGGAAAACAAAGGTTGGTTCGCGTGGTCAAGACCTATGTGCCAGCTGAGAACTAAATTTTGCCACACGAGTCCTAAAATATGATTCTTGATTTTATTTAAAAAATAATTAATATTTAGATATTATTATTTAATGAAGTTTTCAATAATTTAATTTAAACTATAATTTAATTTTCCACAATTAAATGCACACCTTGGATAGAAATGAACTCCTCTTACGTACCTTATATATCCACTTTTTGTATTAATGTAGATTTGTAATGTGTACATTATAAATTTTAAGTGACTAGGCTCCAATCACACGTCATTTAATATGAAAAATGATTAACTTTCAAAGTTCAATAAAATTACATGGTTAGGTGATTTAGCCAATGCTAAACTAAATGTTGGTTAAATGTGACAATTTAATGTTCCTTATAGATTATCCTATTCATAGAAAACTAAGGGCCTAGTTTTAACTATTTTCCAATTAGCAAAGATTCATCACTAGAAAAAAATCTATATAACATGTATGCCTCTTAATGCAAGTATCACATCACTAATAGATTTTATTCTCATACCTCATTGTCGATTCAACAATACAAAAACAAATTTCTTACTCTTAAAATATCTAGTCATTTTGTTCTTTCATTCGTAGCTTGGAAAAAAGATAATACAGCCTAAAATGGGACACTTTATCTACCTCACCTTGATACAATAAAACTTAATAAATAGCTCTAGCATTCTTAAGTTAAAGAGCATGAAAACATAAAAAAAATTCCCCCATGATTTAGTAAAAGTATTATTATGTTGATATTATGGATTAATGAGTATTTGATTATGTTAGTAAAAACCTTCCATAAATTAGAGAATACCATGACCTATAGAAAAATAAACAATAATACCAATATTAGATAAATTAAAGTCATAAATAATGACTTATTAAGATACCTAAAATCTATATAATCCTTTTGGACATACTTAGTTGAATCCAACTGCAATGCAATTACCAACTTGGAAATTTATTGACCTCACACCAAGGTCACATATAGAAGGTCAAATAAGAATGAAACAATATATATCAAAGACATAGTTTGTATAAGATAAGATTTGAACAATATAAAATGTGATTTATAAGAATCGAAGTCCATACATCGAAGAAAAATTTGACAATTTGATGTTTAATGCAAATATAACATGATGAAACATATGTGTATATAAATACAATTAGCTTGTACACTTTAATTTGAAGACCACAAAAATGATATAACATAATTTATATGATGTTTTTTTTTACAGTCACAATCATGATGGATCAAATTGATGGGAACCTGAAAAATAATTAATGTATGTAAATTAACTATATATTTAATGATTCATTTAACTCCAGGTCATGCGAGAAAATTGTAGAATTTAAATAATGTTAGAAAATAATATCTTATAAATTCCTTAAGGGGAGTTAACTGGATGACTTAAGGGGATGTACAACAATGAAATTAGGCTAGATATGAGGATGACTTAAGGAGTACAAATTCATATGGATTAAGAGGAGATACAAGAGCCTTGACTCAAAGTATGTGTCATGTGAGAAAATGCTTAAATGACTTAAGGTGACATAAGAGAATGGATTAAGAGGAGATACACATGAGCCTTGGATCGAACTCATGTGACAAATTTAGTTATAATTAGAAGATGAATTAAGAGGGGGGGGACTTAAGGGGTCCAAAGACTCAAATGGCTTGTGGGGAGATACAAGATCCTTGACTTAAATTATGTGTCATGAGAAAATTATTAAATGACTTAAGGTGATACAAGAGGATGGATTACGGGGAGGATACACATGAGCCTTGAATTGAATTCATGTGAAACAATTAGCTATAATTAGAAGATAAATTAAGAGGTGTATGAATTAAGGGGTCCTAAGACTCAGATGGCTCAAGGGGAGATACAAGAATCTTGACTCAAATTATGTTTCATGTAATAAAATAAGTTCTATAATTAGGAGATGTCTTAAAAGGGTATGTAATCTAGGATGGCTTAAGGGGGCCTAAGACAATGCAACTTGAGGAGACATGAAGTCACTTCTATTTTTTTAATAAAATGACAATGAATTAATTAACTCTATATTTTAACTATGAATAAAATAAAAATAACTATATAGTTACATGCATTATTCAAATTCCATTGTAAAATTTGCATCCTCTCTTTTTTGTAATGTATTTTTAATGAAAATTTGTAGTGGAAATCATGGTGAATCTACTAGGAGGGAAAAGGAAAAATATTGAATGTAAGTACAAATTAACTATACATTTTACAAGTCATAACTCCAAGTCATGCAAGGCAAGAAAAATTTAATAAAAGTTAGAAAATTGGATCTTAGGAATTACCTACAAATTCAAGTGATGTCTACCATAGGGGAAATTATCTACGATATTTTGTCATGAGTTGTTCAATGCACAACTAGTGGTCACCAATCTAATCTAGTTATGCAAGACCTAAAACAAAAATGATTAATTATAATTAGGAAATGAGTTTAGGGGATATGAAATCAATTCTAATTTTTTCATAAAATGATGATGAATTAATTAGATTTTTATTTTTACTATCGAATAAATGTATAGACCTATATAGTTGTATTTTTTCAAATTATATTGTAACATCTACATCCTCAATTTTCTATAATGCATCTAGTTTTGGGAGGCCTAAAACAAAAATGATTAACTATAATTAGGAAATTAATTAAGACTAACATAAGTAGATGAATGAAGGGGAGATATACATGAGCTTTGGCTTAAATTCATGTGATAAATTTAGCTATAATTAGAAGATGAATTAAGAGGGGGGTAAGATTATTTCTTAAGAGGAGTTAAGAGAATCACTTAAGGGGATGAAAGAGGATGGATTTAGGATAGATAAAAGGATAACTTAGTGGGTCCTAAGAGGATGGATTAAGGGGATGCAAGAGGATGTATTTAGGGTATCTAATAGGCTAGATTAACGGGACCTAATATGATGGTTTAAGGGGAGTTAAGAAAATGAATTAAGGGGAGTTAAGAGAATGACTTAAGGTGACACAAGAGGATGGATTTAAGGTAGCTAAGAAGATGAATTTGTTAAATATTTGTGTTTTCATTGATGTCAATAAGGAGAGTGTTGCACTATGTTGTCTTTAGTGTTGTCATTGATGTCAACCTATTTCAACCTCTAGTGTGGTGTTGAGAAAGTGTTGTATATGGAGAGATTTTTGGTGTTTCAAATGGGGATATTGTTGTAATATCTAGTATGGTTGTGATGAAAAGGTTGTTTTGTTGTTGTCGATGTAGCTAGTTCACTTGGTTTCCAAGTTCTTTTGAGAAAATTTGAATAAGAGAGTGTACAAGGTGACTAAGTTGTGCTCTATGTTGTGCTCTAGATTTCTTCATAGATAAAGATGAGCTTGTGAGGTTTGGATGAGATGATTAGAGGTGTTGAGAGGTTCTATATCCAGATGTTTAGGTTCTATATCATGTAGCAATGGAAGATGTGTTTGATAGTGTGTTGGACTATGAAGAATGTTTTTTGGGAGAAATATAATTTCCCCACATTTCTCTATGTTGATATTTCTTGTCTTTTGGATTTTGGAAAGTGCTAATATTATCTATACCTACCTTATCTTGGTGTCTTGTGTGTTCAAGCATTCCAAAAGGATGGTTTGTGATTTTTATTCATGTGGCAGTGTTGCTAGTTGCACAAGATGATGGTATTCTAATTTTTAGGTGGTTGTGGTAGTTTTGTTGAATATTTTGATGGTTTTGAATATTCTTAGATGTTGTGGAGTGTTACTATGTGGTTTGAATGTTGTTTATAAACCTAGAGATGTGTGTATGTGCTTGTTTAACAATATTAATACAATTTAGCCTAATTTCCATGTTAGTTTTACTTATAGAAGTTATTCATGATTTTTGTAAGTGTAGTGATGGGTTTCAGTGTCGATTTGGGTCATAGTTAACCCTTGGTGTGGTTTGAATTCACTTCTTTCCACTTTGGAAGTGCTTGGTATTGACCTATTTGTTGGTTGCATGTTTGAGATGCATACATTTCATTGAGGCCAATCTAAACAATATTTTTTAAGATCACAAATGATATATAAGCAAGGTTATTATTGCAGATGTGAATTGATCAAGTCGTGTGATCTGATTTTGAGCTTAAATTCCTAAGGCTACTAGATGCAATGAGAAAAAGGTTTCTACACTTTTAGTGAACCTAAAGCTATTGGAGGTAGTGAGTTGAAGGTTGAAAATGATGTAGAGTTTTTTTGGTGTATCTTCTTGTTACTCTGAGGTAGTGAACCTCCTTGTCAAAGTTATTTTTTATTCTTATTTCTTCTAGATAGTGAGTCCTTTGGGCAGTGAGCCCTTGGTAGTGGGCCTTTCTTCTCTTCTAGGTACTGAGCATATTGTATTTAGTGTTGTTATTCATATATATGTGAGGTAATCCTCATTATGGATTTTCCTTGATTAGGGTTTTCCATGTAAATATGGTGTTCTCTTGTGTATGGTCTTGTTATGCTGATGTTTCACATGTTTACTTCCCATTGATGATTAATAAGCATCTAAAAGTTAATAAGGGTTTAATAATTAATGGGGGTTTGACAATTTTAATGTACAACTGATTCACCCTCCCCTTCTTAGTTATATTATGTGTCTAACATTTTTTATCAAATTTATGGTTCCTTGGAAGAATCTTAATTGCTTGAGGTAGATCTAGATGGTGCATTAGAATGGTGTCAAGGCCCCTATGTTCGATGGGTCAAATTATGCTTTCTAGAAAGCTAGGTTGGAAACCTTTCTTGTCTCTTTAGGAATTTCCATTTGGAAGTCAGTTGAAATTGGATACACTATTCCTACTACTCCTTTGACAAGTGATGATGAAATCAGGGATTATGAAAATAGTGGAAAAAGGAGTGATATCTTGATTGGAATTTCTGATTAAAAACTTTTGAAGGTGATAAGCCTCAAAACTATGAAAGAGATTTGGACAAAGTTGCAAAGAATTTATAGAGATGATAAGGTAAAGCAAGAAAAGATGAAAAATATCAAAGGTAAATTTTAAACCCTAAGGATGTTAGAAGATGAAGATATTGCAAGTTACATGCTTTGAGAGGGTGAAATTTTTAATGCTAATAATGGTCTTGGTGGAAAGCCAGAGGAAAGAAAATTTGTGAAAAAGGTATTGAGAACTCTTCCTAAAGCTTATAGTGCTAAATTTTATGCTATTGAGGGAGATTAGAATCTAGATTAGTATTCTAGAGATCAGATTTTTGGTGCTTTAACTACTTTTGAATTAAGATATTTTGACTAAGATGCTCTAAGGAAAGAAACTTCTTTTAAAGTCAACAAGAAATAAAATGATAAATCTAATCTAGATGATCTTGATGAGTTGGAAGAAAAAATTGTAAGAAGATTGAAAAAGGGTACTGGAAAATACAAAGGTAAGTTATCCTTTAAGTGTTTCAATTATGGAAAGATAGGTCATTATGCTTCTAAATGTCCATCAAAGTTGCAAATGGAAAATTTAAATATCATACAGGTAAATTTTTCAAGAAGAACTATTATGTTAAAGAAGATGGTGTATTTTATGATGAGGAATCATACTATCTAGATGATGGAAGTGATGAATACTTATTCATGGCTCTAAATGTTTGAATTAATTATACCAATCTTAAAATATCTATGAAAGAAATTTTTCTGAAAATAGGTCATAGTATTGAAGGAACTATGTTGACTTATTTTCATGGAAGAGAGGAGAGAAACTACGAGATAATTGAAAATATATGCTCAAATCATATGATGGGTGAGAAGAGTAAGTTTTTTAAGCTTAAAAAGTATTATGGTAGTCCTATTAAGTTTGGTGATGATACATATACTAAGATCTATGGAAAAGGTTCAATTAGTTTTGATGGAAAGCATAAAAGAGATGATGTTATTTATGTCAAGGGTCTCTAACATAATTTTATTAGTGTAGTACAAATGTGTAGCAGAAAATACAATTTAGTGTTTTAGGATGATGGTTGTGAAATCAAAAAAGGAATCTCCAGAACATTGGTTGCATTTGGAACAAGGATAGAGGGAAATTTTTATTAGCTCAAAGGTGGTGGTGTTAAGTGCTTTATGTCTCAAATCAATGAAATTTGGCTATGGCATAGAAGAATAGGTCACATCAATTTTGATAGCCTATTGAAGATTAGTTCCACTGAAGCTATGAGAGATCTACCAAAGATTACAAAGCCTATCAATGCACTTTGAAAGGAGTGAAAATTTAGAAAATACATAAAGAAGAGGTTTAGAACTAAGGAATATTCTACTACACGACCTCTAGATTTGGTAGATACAGACCTATATTATCCTACCATAATAAGAAGCTCTCAAGGTGACAAGTATTTTGTCTTATTGATAGATGATTATTTTACAATGACTTGGATGATATTTCTCAAAAAATAATCAGATCTATATAAGTTTAAATAATTTAAGTCTATGGTTGAGAATGAAATGGATTTGAAAATAAAATGTTTGAGGTCTGACAAAGGTAGTAATTTCATCAGTTTTTGTGAAGATCATGGGATAAAGATACATTTATTAGCTCCTAGAACTCATCATAAGAATGGATTTTTTGAAAGGAAGAATAATCTAGTACAAGAAGCAATGAGAACCATGATGAGGGAATAAAATGTACTAGAAGACTACTGGAAAGAAGAAAAATCATACTACATGTAAATTCTTAATACATGACAAGAAAGAGTGAACAGTTCAAAGACCCCCTATAAACTATGGTATGGAAAACATCCTACTGTGAAATAATTTAGAGTGTTTGGAAGAAAAATTTATATCAAGAGAGATGAAGAGAAATTATGAAAGTTTGATGCAATATCAGATGAAGGAGCCTTCCTTCAATATTCTACAAAGAGAAAGGCATACTAGTACTATAAAAAAGGCTAAAGAAGATGGTTGAAATTAATTGGATGATGAATCATAATAGAGCTCAATGTTGATAGGATATGAATTTAATGAGCCCCCTTATAGAGAAGAAGAAGAGAAAGAAAAAAAAATATGATAATGGAAGAGGAAGAAGTTTTGGAAAGGAATCCTAGGAATCCTAAGTATGTGCAGAAGAATCATTTTAAATATCAAATCATTGGAGATAAGAGAAAAGGTGTGATAACATAAAGAATATTTTATATGATAGAAGAACAAGTAAACTTTTGTTTAGTTTCTAAGGTAGAAAATAAAATAGTAACTAAAGCATGTAAGGATGAGAGTTGGATCAAAGCAATGGAAGAAGAGATGAGGAATATTTTGAAGAATCAAACATGGAAACTATTCCTAGGACCAACAAACAAGAATATGATAGGAACTAAATGGGTTTTCAGGAAGAAGTTGAATGAGAATGGAGAAGTTATCAGAAATAAGGCTAAACTTGTGTGTAAGGGATACTCACAAGTGGAAGGAATAGATTTTGAAGAGAATATTTCTCTACTGGCAAGAATGGAAGCCATTAGGATTGTCTTGTATTTTGCAACACATAAAAACTTCAAGATGTATTAGATGGATGCCAAGTCTATATTCTTGAATTGTGTAGTAGAAGAAGAGGTATACATTGAACAACCATAAGGTTTTCAGTTATCTACAGACTATGATATGGTCTACATGTTGAATAAAGATTTATGTGGACTCAAACAAGCTCCTAGAGCTTGGTATGCAAGATTGGATAAGTACCTATTGTAGCAAGGATTCAAAAAGGGTATTGCATATATCAATCTTTACTTCAAGGTTGAGAGAGATCAAATATTGATTGTGGTTGTATATGTAGATGACATAATCTTTGGAGGAAATGAAGAAATGTGTTAGAAAGTTTACAGAGGAAATGAAAAGTGAGTTTCTTATGTCTATGTTTGGGGAGATGAATTTCTTCCTTGGGCTACAAATCAGTCAATTTGATAAAGGAATAGTCATCTCACAATCAAAGTATATGAAGGAAATGTTAAAGAAGTTTGGAATGGAGGACTCTAAATCAATTTGTACTCCCATAGTTACTAGTTGTAAGTTTAGAAAAAATGTTGAATCTTCTAAGATAGATCAGAGAAAATATAGATTCATGATTGGTGGATTACTATATCTAGCTACTACTAGACCAGATGTCATGCATGCACTTTATCTTGTGGAAAAATTTTAAGAAAATTCTAGAGAATCACATGTGGCAATAGTAAAAAGGATATTTAGATATTTGAGAGGCACTCTAGAATTTGGTTAATGGTATCCTAGGGATATTGATTTCTTTGTAAGAGCTTACACAAATCTAGATTGGGTAGGTTGTATAGATGACAAAAGAAGTAAAAGTGGAGGTGCTTTCATTATTTAAAGTAGATTGGTTTCTTGGTTGAGTAAGAAGCAAGATTCAGTATCATTATCCACTATAAAGGAATAATATATTGCAACATCTTTCTACACACAAGTGTTGTGGATGAAGTAGACATTAAATGATATCAAAGTATCATATAATGAACCTATTTCTATCATGTGTTATAATACAAGTGTTATCAAGATTTTAGAGAATACGGTAATGTATTCAAGAATAAAGCATATCTCTATCCAATATCCCTTTCTAAGAGTGAAAGTTATAGAGAATGAGGTGAAGTTGGAGTTTGTTCCTAGTTGGAGTTTGTTCCTAGAAAGGATCAAATAGTAGAAATTTTGAAAAATTATCTTCCAAAAGATACATTTGTGTATCTCTAGAAAAATCTAGGGTTTATTACCCCTCCTTTCAACTAGATGTATAAGTTGGTGATCTATCTAGATGAGTTATTCAAGATACATTCCTGGTCCTAGACTAATGAAGGCTACCACTCAGGGGGTGTAGGTAGTGTTTTCTTTAGTTGGTGTATTCAGGGGGAGAATATCTTGTGTATCTAAGGGGGAGAGAGAAGAAGAGAGAGAGTAGTGAAGAAAGAATTATGGAGAGAGAGTAGAAGTTAGTGTGAGAGAGATTTTCTTGCAATTATTTCCTAAAGTGAAGTGTGTGGGTGTTTCCCTTTTCCATTGATTTCAAATTGGGAGAGAGTAAAGTCTAAAAAACAATGAGAGAGTGAAAGGAAATAATTGATGTCAAAGTGGGAGAGAAGCTTAAAAATGAAAGAGATTTGAAATGTAAGAGATGCCTCAATAAGTGGGAGTACTACTTGATGTAGGGTTGTTTTTGTGAGTTGGTGTTTTCATTGCAAGGTTTTTTTTAATTGTTGATGTTTTTTCAAAGCTTGTGTTTCCATCGATGAAAAAGGTGGAGATGGTTGGAGATTTTTTTTGTCATTGATATCAATGGGGAGAGTATTTCACTATGTTTTCTTTAGTGTTATCATTGATGTCAAGCTATGTCAACCTCTAATGTGTTATTGAGAAAGTCTTGTAGATGGAGAGATTGTTGGTGTTGTGGATGGGGAGATTGTTGTAATCTCTAGTATGGTTGTGATGAGAAGGTGTTTGTGTTGTTATTGATGTGGTTGGTTCACCTAGTTTCCAAGTGCTTATGAGAAAATTTAAATAAGAGAGTTTAAAAGGTGAGAGAGTCCTAATCTATGTTATTCTTCATATTTATTCATGGCTAAAGATGTGCATGTGTGATTTGGATGAGATGATCAAAGGTGTTCAGAGGTGATACATCCAGAGTTTCAAGTTTTGGATTGTGCGGTAGTGGAAGATGTGTTTGACAATGTGTTGGACTATGAAGAAGGTTGTCTAGGAGAAACATAATTTCTCTGCATTTCTCTATGTTGAGGTTTCTTATCTTGCAGATTTGGAATTGTTCTAATATTGTGTGTACCTATCTTCCATTGTATTTTTTTGTGTTCAAGTGTTATATGTCTGTGGCAGTGTTGTTGGTTGCATAAGATGATGGAATTCTTAGTTTTTGTTGGTTGTTGTAGTGTTGACAAATATTTTTATAGTTTTGAATATTCTTGGATGTTGTGGAGTGTTGCCATGTGATCTACATTTTGTTTTGGACTTGGACATGCATGTATGTGGTCATTTGGTAGCATTAATATAGGTTTGGTCAACCTGGCATGTTAGCATTACATGTGGATTTTCTTTGTGTTTTTTGGAAGTGTGGTGAAGCATGTCAATGTGGATTTGGATCCTAGTTAACCCTTGTCATTGTCCACCTTTACTTCTTTCCACTATGGAAGTTTTTTGTATTGATCTATTTGTTGGGTGTATGTTTGAGGTGCATACATTTCATTGAGGCTAACCTAGACAAGATTTTTTGAGGTTGCGGAAGATATATAAGCAAGGTTATTTTTGGAGATATTGTATGGTGTGTTGAGATGTGAATTTGATCAAGTTTCGTGATGTTAGTGTGATCTTAAATACTTAAGGCTGCTAGATGCAATGGGAAAAAGGTGTCTACATTTTTAATGAACCTAAAGTTGTTAGATGTAGTGAGCCGAAGGTTGTGGATGGTGTAGAGTTTTTGTGGTGGATCTTCCTGTTGCTTTGAAGTAGTGAACCACCTTGTAACAATACTTTTCAATTCTTGTTTCTTCCAGATAGTGATTCCTTTGGGCAGTGAGCCCTTAGTAGTGAGCCTTTCTTCTCTTTTGGACACTAAACCCTTTTGGTAGTGATCCTATTGTATTTGGTATTGTTATTCATATATATGTGAGTTAATCATCAATGTGTTTTTTCCTTGATTAGGTTTTTCCACATAAATTTTGTGTTTTTCTTCTGTATGGTGTTGTTGTGTTGATGTTTCAAATGTTTAATTTTTGTTGATGCTTAATAAGGATTTGAAATGTATTAAGGGTTTAAGAGTCAATGAGGGTTTGATGATTTTAATGCACAACTAATTTGCTCCCCTCTCAGTTGTCTTATGTGTCTAACATATTTAAGGGGTCCTAAGAGGATGAATTAAGGGGGGTTAAGAGAATGAACTTAGGGGAAGTTTTGATGAGTTTTTTTTACTGCACAATGCAAATAAAACACAAAGTTCTCTATCTCTCTTGAAAGGAAACTTTCTTCAAAAAACTTTAGAAAATCACCCCAAGGGTTCAAATGTCGAGTCTTGACCTTACAAAGATAACTCAGTGGTAAATGTGATATGCTTATTTCACAAGGGGCACTAATGACTACAAAAATACTAGAGCCTTATAATATTGAGGGTTTTTATGAAATCTAAAAATTCATACAAACCCTAACTATAATTTCTAGATCTGAAATCTGAAAATGATTGTTATCATCTGATGTGGAAATTTGGTGATGCTTTATTTCCTAATACTAACCCAGATATATATAAAAAAATCAAAATATTAAGGGTTTAGATAAATCTAAATTTAAAAGCTAAGATCAATCATAACAAGTCAAGTGTTGCAAATAGACAAATACCCATCAAACCTATTCTTGTTTAATAAAGGTCAAACCTACAACGCTACAAGAATGGTGCAATCACCCAAAGAAAAGTGAGATACTTTTAGACTGTAAACATCCATGTATAAAACCAATTGTTGGCATGATATGAACAACATTCATTGTTGAACCATTTCAAAATAAAGGCTCAGACTAACCATACACTAGGATTTACAATCAACAAAACCCAAATAATATGAGTAGCAGATTCATCAAATATCTTTAAAATTTCACCATCATTACAAATGAACTAAAACTAAACTTTGAGAAGAAGGAACAAGAAACCTTCAAACTTAACACAAAAATTCACCAAATCAATGACCTAACTGTATTAATCTCTCTAGCATTTTTTCTCAAGAATTTCCAATCTTTTGCCCCTTTACATATGAATAGGCATAGGCCTTTTATAGATATTACATTTTAAATCAAGGGTTGCAATTAAATCCAGTTCAAGGGCCTAGATTGAATTTATTTTTAATATTTCAGATACATTAAATTTTGGCAACATATGCCCCATTTGTCTCCAATCAACTTATGTTACATTCAAATCTAGGAAGAAACAAATATCCCCTTTTCTTGATCTCGATGAATGTCCCTTTTGAAGAAATAAAATAATCAGTTTGTTGTCCTTTCAAAACACTTTTCTAGATGGCACATATTTGGGCACAAATTCATATGTAGATCAGCATTAGGAAATGAGGTTATATTTTTAAACTTTAGGTTTTAACCTCCTTGGCAACATAAAGCCTTGGAACACATCCATAGGTATCTCCCCTTTTTGAATTATTTAATTTCCTTCCAAAATTAATTTCATGATAGTTCATCAATTTTTGAAATGCTACAGCTTTATTTCAATTTCCTATAATCAACAACCATTATTAATAGCTCACATGCTAAAATATAATCCATAAAACATGAAAATTGAAATTGAATAAACATTTTCAAAATTTCAACTCCATCATAGAATTTCAGAATTTTAACCTTGTCATGAAATTTCAAAGATTTTACCCTTTCGTGAAATTTCAGAGATTCTACATTGTTAAAAACTTTTGGGAATTTCAAGCACTTTTGGAATTTCAGAGATTTTAGGCTTCTTGGAAATTTTAGAGATTTTTCCGTTTCGAAATTTTTTCTTTTTCGAAAAAAATTTCATTTCAAGGAATTTTCCATTTTAGGAAATTTTCCATTTTTTTTGGGAAATTTTTCATTTCGGGAATTTTCCATTTTGGGAAATTTCCTTTTTTGGGAGATTTTAGAAATTTGAAAGGGCTTGGAAATTTTCTGAAAATGGAAATTTTGGGATTTTACATGGGTCTTGAAATTTTTCTAAAATGGATATTTTGAGACTTTTTTAGTTTCACATGAAATTGAATAAACATTTTCAAAATTTCAACTCCATCATAGAATTTCTGAATTTTAACCTTGTCATGAAGTTTCAAAGATTTTACCCTTTTGTGAAATTTCAGAGATTCTACATTGTTAAAAACTTTTGGGAATTTGAAGCACTTTTGGAATTTCAGAGATTTTAGGCTTCTTGGAAATTTTAGAGATTTTTCCATTTCGAAATTTTTTCTTTTTAAAAAAAAAATCCATTTCAAGGAATTTTCCATTTTAGGAAATTTTCCATTTTCTGAATTTCCATTTTTTGGGAAATTTTCCATTTCAAGAAATTTTTCATTTGGAAATTTTCCATTTGGGAATTTTCTATTTTGGGAAATTTCTGTTTGGGAGATTTTAGAATTTTGAAAGGGCTTGGAAATTTTTGAAAAATGAAAATTTTGGCATTTTACATGGGTCTTGAAATTTTTCTAAAAT
Source organism: Sequoiadendron giganteum (assembly GCA_007115665.2). Taxonomy (NCBI): domain Eukaryota; kingdom Viridiplantae; phylum Streptophyta; class Pinopsida; order Cupressales; family Cupressaceae; genus Sequoiadendron; species Sequoiadendron giganteum. The sequence continues at coordinate 491,559,541 of CM021105.1, read as the reverse complement.
GGAAATTTTGAGACTTTTTTAGTTTCACAAATTTTCTCATTTTATGGATTTTAGCAAGTTTTGGATTTTTGAATTTTTTCAAAATTTAAATTCTGAAATTTTTTCAATCTTGTGGATTTTTGACCTTCATAGATTTTTTCCTATTAAGAATTCTAAAAAGGCTTTGGATTTTCATGAAATGGAATTTCAAGGATTTATGAAAACCCTAAAATTCCAAGAAGATGGTGAATATTCAAAACTCCCTAACTGTTTAACTAGAAAAAATTTCCAAAAACTTTTAAAAATAACCTAGCCTAATTTTTTATTCTTTATCCATAGGTGCAACAAAAAATACATACGGCATCCCAAAATTTACTTCAAGCTCCCCAAGACATTCTGAAACATTGCCTTATTCAAATAAAATTTGGACTTAATCCCAAAATGACATCCCATCATAATCATCCCAAAAGAGGGAAAAAATGGAAACCAATAGATGCAAAACATGAAGATGCAAAAAGAAGAAAGGGGGTCCCCATTTTAGATAGGGCATGTGTACAAGGCACAAAAAATAGCGACTCTATTGAGAAAATGTTCTTGAACATTTCAAGGATAAAGATCCATCTAAAACCCCAGAATCTCTATTTAATACTCCAAACTAAATTTCGCAAAAATGAAAACTCACTCAAAAAAATGAAATCATTAGTTGAATCAACTCATACCCATTCTTAGATCATCAATGGTGTATGCACAATGAGTTCATTCCGCCTCTTAAAGGTATGAAGCGACCACGACTCTATCATGATAAGCTACATAGATATTCCAACTCCAAAAGTAACCTAGATATTGCCTCATTTCCAGTTAAGCATCTATAGTCCCAATGAGGTTATCAATGTGATTTCCATGAACATTGCTCTATTTCCAACTAGGTTCCTATAGCCTTGATAGAGTTTTTTGCACACCCAATAATTTACAATATAAATATTCCTCATCATAATACAAATATTTTGTTAATTTTTAGGATTTTCCTTTTCCATTTTTCTTTTTCTTTCTAATCCTTTTGACTCATAAGCATTAAAGATCATCATGGGTTTTTTTTCACTCATTGCAACTTCCTAATGATAACAATGTAAATTGTGATGATCAAGTTAGGGTTTTTGAAAAGACTCAAATAATTATTTCTTTATAAGTCAAGTGATAGTTCTATTTGTGAAAGTCAGTTGTAGAGGGAAACATAGACTCCAAGATAACTAATGAATATTTATGAAAGAAATAGACATGAAATTCCAACAAAATACCTTATGACTGTACCATGAACAATTACCCAGTCACAAAAAGGAAAACTAACTCCTTCCAAATAAGAAGTGAGAAAAGTAAAGAAAAATAAAGAAAACTAACCTACAACAAACCCCTAAACCTACAACAAAGCAAGAAACAAAGTAGGAAAGTGAATCCTAATCTAATTATTTACAAGAAACTTGAAAAAACAAGGTTTTGACAACATGGTTTCTTAGAATATTAAGTGCTATCAAGGTGCAAGTCATATTTTAAAACTTTGTAGGTTTATCCTTATACTTAGAAAAATGCACTCTTATTGGGCTTCTTTCATACTTAATGAGAAAGTGAGACAAAATAAAAAAATTCAAACAACTTGGCAAGATCATGATTAACCCATATGCAAATTGTTTCTTATAAACATCCATAATCAAATTAATAAGTGTAATTATTGACAAGAGAGAAAGAGATACAAGCTGGGTGATTGCTTGTTCAGGAAGAAATTCATGTTTTTCATCCACTAACATGCCTTGGTATGAGATAATAGCACTAATTTCAGGAGGTCTTAATTTATAGTGCAACATTCCTCTCATGTTTCAAACATGCAAAGAAAAGTCACGATCATCAATAAATAACTAAGGGTGAAAATTAGATTGAACAAGTTTAGATTGAGAAGTATGGAACATTTCACCTACTTGTTTGTCTTCATGTATCATTGGCAATAGAATCAAAGGAACCTCTTCATGTGCAACAACTTCCTTGATGAAATGCATGTTGGAGGCCATCATAGGTTGATCTTCAAATACATTTTTAAATGCAGCAATGTCCTCATATGTATTGACTATAATGATGGATCTCCTTCCTTAACATCATTTGAAATTTCTTGCAAATTAGTATGGTTAAGATAAGGCTCATCATCACAAAAGAATAAAACATGTGAGTTTTTAATGCTGAATTCATTAGAATATAAAGAGAAAACAAAACTAGATAGACAAGAAGACTACCTAATTTCACCCCTTATTGGTCTTGGCTCAAAATTTTGATCATAACTATCGAGAACACCAACTTCTGTATTTAATCCTTCTTTATCCTCTTCTAGACATTTATTAACAAATTCTTAAAGCATCTTTATTGAAAACTCACTTGATGTACTTCCTTGTGCATCCTCTATAAGGAAGGTAAGGAACTCTCTGTTGGGCTTCTTTGATAGTTCCACTTGTTCTTCAACTTATCTTAACACCTTTTGGCACATCAAAAATTTGAATTATGAGTGTGCCACATTATGTATCCTATACTAGCTTGGTAATAATAACTCTTCCAAACATATCTTGTATCACAAGGTCAACAAATCCTTCAAAAAAATTATAACGAATTCAGTGTATCATGTCTATACTAAATATTCACCACTGATAAGGGAAATTTGATTGAAAACTTCCTTCTCTTGTGGTTTATCTAACTCAGGTGAGTATTCTATTTTATATTCTTGACCATATTCCATGTTAAAATCATGTATTTTCATAGGTTCCCTCTCATTTTGAAATCCATTGTTAGCCTCTATTGTCCTAGGTATTTTAAATTATTCCTTCTTGCATCCAACATCCTATATGGTTGTTTTAACACTTGCTGCTACATATTCTTCTGATTAAATGTATGCAGGCTCCATACAATCTACAATGTTACTTTCACATGGTTTTTGCATCAATCCGAAATTGCTCTCGACTTGATTGATTATATCTTTGCATGAAGGACAAGTGAACTCTGAATGAGGTGCATTATGCACCCTACACCAACTGGACAAGAGTATGTTTTGTAAAAAAAGCCCATTCTCACTACTCAACTAATCCTTAATTAATTCTTTGAAAGCTTCACCTATAAAATCAACAATTTCATCTAGATCTACAAAACTAAGGGTTCATGCACTTCCCAAAAGAAAATTTTCCTTTGCAAAGATAACCCCATTATGTCCAAAAATATTAGACAAATCAACTCATTATGCCTAGAGGTATTATGAATCCTATATTTCTCTGATAATGCAAAATGAAGCAAACTCTAAGGATGCAACTTCTTATTTAAAGCCTCTTAAAGCTGAAAATTGTCAACCTGGGGACTATCTTCACAACATGAAATGTGAAATTGTTGTCTTTCCATCTTGACTCAGATTTTTAATATTTTTAATTTTTTAATTTTTTTCTATAAAGAGATTTGCCATATCTCAGATTTGCAACATGAAAGCTCATTCAAATTCTAGCTTTGTTTCTTATGTTGTCCTTCCCTCTAGTGCCAATTTTTTTGATGAGTGTTTTTGCACTACATAACACAGATTAAACAAAAAATACTCTATCTCTCTTGAAAGGAAAATTTCTTTAGAAAACTTTAGAAAATCACCCCAAGGCTTTGGATGTTAGGTCTTGACTTTGCAAAGACAACTCAGTGGTAAATGTGATATGATGTTTCACGAGGGGCACTTATGATTCTACAAATACTAGAAACTTATAAGACTAAGGGTTTTTATGAAATCTAAAAATTGATGCAAACCCTAACTATAATTTCCATATTTGAAATCTAAAAATTATGCTTATCATCAAATGTGGAAGTTTTGTGATTCTTTCTTTCCTAATACTAACCTAGATATATAAAAAATTCAAAATATTAAGGGTTTAGAGAAATGTAAATCTAAAACCTAAGATCAATCATAACAATGGCAAGTGTTGCAGATAGAAAAAACTGCACCAAACCTATTCTTTCTTAATCAAGGTAAAACCTAAAAAGCTACAAGAATGGTACAATATCCCAAGGAAAAGTGGAATATTTTCAAACTCTAAACATTCATGCATACACCCAATTTTTGGCATGATATGAACAACAACAATAGTTGAACTATTACAAAATATAGGTTCAGACTAGCCATACACTATGATTTACAATCAACAAACTACAAATGGTATTAGTAGTAGATTCATCAAATATCATTAAAATTTCACCATCATTACAAATGAATTGAAACTAAACTTTGAGAAGAAGGAACATGAAACTATGGAACCTTCAAACTTAACACAAAAATTCACCAAATCAATGACCTAATTGTATTAATCTCTCCAAGATTTTTTCTCAACAATTTATAGTCTTCTCCCCCTTTACATATTAATAGGCATAGGCATTTTCTAGATATTACATTTCAAATCAAGGGTCAGGATTAAATCTAGTTCAAGGGCCTAGATTGCATCTGTATTTAATATTTGGGATACATTAAATTCTAGCAACATATGCCCCATTTTTCCCTAATCAATTTATGTTACATTTAAATCTAGGAAGAAACAAATATCCCCATTTCTCGATCTTGATGAATATCCCTTTTGGAGAAATAAAATAATCCCTCCATTGTCCTTTCAAATCACTTTTCTAGTTGACACATATTTGGGCACAAATTCATATGTAGATCAACATTAATTATTGAGGTTACATTTTAAAATTTTAGGTTTCAACCTCCTTGGCAACATAAATCCTTGGCACACATCCATAGGTTTTCCCCCTTTTAAATTATGTAATCTCCTTCCAAAAATAATTTCATGATAGCTCCTCAATTTTTTGAAAAGCTATAGTTTTCTTTCAAATTTTGAAAACCAAAAACCATCATTAGTAGCTCACATGCTAAAAATCCAATCCATAAAAAATCAAAATTAAACTTGAATAAACTTTTTCAAAATTGCAACTTCATCATAGAATTTCAAAATTTTAACTCTATCATGAAATTTCAGAGATTTTACCCTTTTGTGAAATTTTAGAGATTCTACCTTGTTAATAAATTTTGGGAATTCGAAGCACTTTTGGAATTTCAGAGATTTTAGGATTCTTGGAAATTTCAGAGATTTTTCCATTTTAGGAAATTCCCTTTTTCAAGAAATTTTCCATTTCGAGGAATTTCCTTTTTCGTGAAATTTTCCCTTTCAAAGAATTTTCCATCTCGGGGAATTTTCCATTTCAAGGAATTTCCTTTTCAAGAAATTTCAAAATTTGAAAGGGCTTGAAAAAAATTCGAAAATGGAAATTTCAAGATTTTACAAGGGTCCTGATTTTTTTTTTAAATGGAAAATTTGAGATTTTTTTAGTTTCACGAATTTTCACTTTCACGATTATTTGCAAGTTTTGGATCTTTGAAAAAGTTTAGAATTTTTCCAAAAATTAAATTTCAAGGATTTTTCAAAAATTAAATTTCAGGGATTTTTCAATTTTGAGGATATTTTCTATTAATAATTTTGAAAAGGATTTGGATTTTGACAAAAATGGAATTTTAGGGATTTATGAAAACCCTGAAATTTCAAGGAAATGGTAAATATTCAAAACTTCATAACTTATGATGTAGAAAGACTTTCTCAAAACTTTTAAAAACAACCTAGACTAATTTTTTATTCTTTATTTGGATAGGTGCAAAAAAAAATTACATATGGCATCCAAAAATTTACTTCAAGGTCTCAAAGACATTCTAAAATATTTGCTGATTTCTATATTAACTATAATTAGGAAATGACTTAATACTAATAGAAGAAGATGGATTAAGGGGAGATACACATGAGCCTTGACTCTAAGTTATGTGATAAATTTTTATCTATATATATAAACTATCAATTAAATATATACAACTATATATTTACCTATATTTATTTATTTTGTTGTATCATCAACATCCTCTCTTTTTGTAGATCATCTATGATTGTCACATGTTCATCCATAGAAAGTGTTCATAACATTTTAGTGGATGTTGTGGTTGTGTTGATGATATTTGGTTGTCATTAATGTCAAAACTATTAGCATTAAAGTCTTTAAGACTGTATATGTCGAGGATATTGAAAAAATTGTAATAAAATATGTTGCAGGTTGTATGTGAAGCAGTGAAGATCAGTATGATGGAAATTTCAGTATGTTGATGGTGAGAAGTTGCAGATTAAAGGGTTTATTTTTAGGTGTATCCAGTTTGTCCACCGAAATATTTAGAGATGTGCCTGAAGATTTGAGCAAGTTATGAGTTTTTTATGTTTCGACAGTTATTTTGTTACTATAGCTGGTGTTCCTAGAAGAAGATAATGTGATTTTTGTATTTTGAGCTATTGTGTATGCTCCTATGGTGTTTGTGGGTGTTTCTAGATCATGCTCTATCTATGTTGCATGCTCATATTGATCATTGTGCTCACGATTGCTGATTTTCTCTTGCATGTTCATGTTTTTCATGTTCATGGCTGATAGGGTGTTTGTAGCATGTTGTAGATCTTCGAGGAATAATTTTTCAAGGTGTTTTGTGTTCGAGGACATTATTTTGGGTCTCCACTATGTTGTGGTTGACCTTGGTAGATTCGTATTAATAATATTTATTGTTTTGGGCTGATAGTTTGTATTGATCTTATTATTTTGTTGAAGCCGACATGTAGCGATGCAATTCCTTGTTGGGGATATATATACTTGTTGGGGATATATATAACCAATTGTTTCTTCATTTGAATATGTATGGAAAAGAGTGATCAAGTGTGTGCACGTGAATAATGTTCTTAATCTTTTAAAGGTAGATCAGAGTGTGAAGAAAAGTGAAGAAGAGTGAAGAAGTGTTCATGTGCTTAACCATAACTATAATAAGGCATTAACAGATGCTATTTTCTCAGTTCAAGATCTTTCAGGTGGATTTAATCTAAAAATTTATGTAAGATAGTGAGTCTTCCCTTGGGCAGTAAGCGTTTTTGTATTGAGTAGTGAGCTCTAGATAGTGTGCTTGAATGCATGTGCATTCCCCACTTTTCTATACTTTTAATAGAGTATAAACTTGTGGATTAACCTCCACCGTGTTTTTTCCCCTAATAGGGTTTCCATGCAAAAATATTAGTGTTATGTATGTTTCTGATGTGTTGTTTATTTATGATTTCATGTTTATTAATCAAATATGAGAATAAGGGCTAGCAAATTCAATAAGTTTAAAATTTTGTGACAATTTATTCACCCCCCCATCTCAACTTTTTTCCCTTGTGTTGCCAACAATTGGTATTAGAGCAGGTTCCTTGGAAGAATTTTAACAACTTGAGGTAATCTGGGATGGCGACATATAAGAAGGATAGTCCGAGATTTGATGGAAAAACTATTCTATGTGGAAGACTCGAATGGAATGTCATCTAAGATGCATTGGTGAATCCTACTAGAGAATTACAAGTAATAGGTATGTTATCCCTCAAAATGGTCCTACTACTACTGCTGAGATTATGGATGTTGAATACAATATCAAGGCTAAGGAAGCATTGTTGAGTGCTTTGACTAATTCTAAGATGATGAATGTTATGGATTTGAAGACTGTTTATGAGATCCGGAAAAAGTTGGAAACTTTGTATGAAGGTGATGCTAATGTGAATATTGCTAAGCTACAAAGTCTGAAAGGGAAATATGAATTGTTGAGAATGGGTGATGATGATAATATTACTACTTTCATGCAAAGAGTGAATGAGTTTGTGTGTGATATCAGATGTGTTGGTGGACAATTGGATGAATCATATATTGTTGCTACAATACATAGATCCTTACTTGATGCATACAAAATCAAAGCTACAGCTATTGAAGAGCTCTGAACTGTGACAAATGTAACCAAAGATATGTTGATTGGTAAAATTACTACTTTTGAGTTAAATGAATTCAGTGATGCCCTTCCTAAGATAGAATCTACATTCAATGATACTACCACTGGAAGAGATAAGTAGAGATATGATTTGGGTGAAAGTTCTTCAAGAAAGGTATTCATGTATGAGGAAAAAATGAGATAGATTGAAGAAGAAGAGAGAGAAATGAATGAGCTTGAAGCACTTATTATCAAAAGAGAATCTCGAGGACAAGGTAAGTATAAAGGAGATTTTTCTTGTTGTCTTTCCTGCTTGTAGGTCCAACACTTGTTGTGAGAGCAATTTGATTTGTGTTGCGACATCATTGCTTGGATCGAGAGGTGGAATGAATGTGTTTTGAGGTGTTTGAGGTGTTTGATTGGTAGGAGGAGTATTGGTTGGTGTTTTCTACAAACTCTATTATGCATTCAAGGCCTACTGATATGCCTACATTTGTGTCAACAATGCTTGTTGTTGATCTTGCTGTTGGTGTTCCAACACTGCTTGTTGTTGGTCCATCTGTTTTTGTTCCCATAAAACCTGTTGTTGTTGCGCTAACAAAGCTTTTTGTTGGTCTAGCTGTTGTTGGTCGAGTTGTTGTTGTGCCAATAAAGCTTGTTGTTTGGCTTGTTGTTGTGCTTGAAAGTCTTACAGGGCTTGTTAGTATGCTTGTCGATGGATGGCTTGTAGTTGCGCTTGGTATTGTGCTTATGCCTGTTGTTGAGCTTGAGCTTGGGCTTTTGCTTGTGCTTGAGCTTGTGCTTGAGCTTATGCTTGGGCTTGAGCTTGTGATTGTGCTTGAGCTTGTTCTTGTGCTTGAGCTTGTGCTTCTTAGGTTGCTTGGGCGGTTTGTGCGGCTTGTGCAACTTGTGCAATTTGTTGGTTTTGCTTGAGTACCCTTTGATGATTATCTTTTTGGATGGCTTAGATCATGGTGATGAATGAATTCATCCCATTAGCTCTTGGTGGGATTGGTGGTGGATTGAAAATGATGTTGGGCGAGCTAGTGGTGTTGGTGGTCAGGATTTGGGTCATTGGTGGTGTGGTCGAGATGCTTGGTCCTTGAGAAGGTATTCCTTGGGAGATTTGAGGACCTATTGATTTGTTTACTGTAGTGGCTTGAATGGTTACCACTTGTTGTTGTGATGTTGCAAGAAAAAAGAGAGAATTCAGTGTGATGCTCAGATTGCCTGGATTTAAGAAACTAGATATGGGTAAGGGGGGAAGACCCACCCTCATAGGTGATGTGGATGCAAGTGGTAATGGGGAAAAGGGCAGCAAGTTCCCTTGAAAGGATAATGGGTCATTGAATCTCGTGGTTCCAAACAAAACACCTTCATGTTGCAGTAGAGAAGTTTGTATGTTTAGCGGATAGGTGGGTGTAGCATGGAATGAGGAAGAATTAGTAGGATTACAGAAAATGAGTTGGACTTACGAGTGTGATGGATTTACTAGAATAGAGATTTCCGGTATGGTGTTAATACTCACCTCTTTGTTGTTTATAAGCCGATGTTGTTGTAACTCATGAAACATAGCACTTCCTTTGCTTGCAATTGGTGAGCTTGGTGTGATAGTTGATGTGATTATGGGATTTTCTTGGATGATGCTAGGAATTGACACTGGGGGTATGCTCATAAGAGGCCTTTCTATACTAGTGCCTATGTGAAGGTCGGAAGGGAACTAGACCCCTCCTTCCGTTAACATGTGTAAGTATAGAGAAGGGTTAAGTTTAAGCATGGCATTGACAATTCTATGATTCTTTGGATTTTGAATCATTTCAGTTATTCCCCTTTGTGTCATTCCCAAGTCTTTATTGATGATATCATCTTCATATCCTTCCCCTTGAGGATTTTTTGATGGTAGAGAAGAGATACTTGGGGAATTTATGGATTTCGAAAGGCTTGCTTTGGTGATTACCGGACCTAAGTCACCGAAATTTGATATTTCATTGATGTTTTCCATGTTCTTCTTGTATTGTGATCTTGTTTGGACCATAAAAAATAGGGATCACTTGATCTTAATATTTCAAGCCCAAAAGAGAAGAACTAGGGAAGTTAAAAGATCAAAGAGGGTGGTAGTGATGACGGAATAAATGGATGAAGTGGATGAGTGAAACTTTTGAAGAAATTTTGAAGCATTATGCTAAACTTGTAGGACTTAGATTGATGGTGATGGTTTGACTAGGTGTGCTAAGTCAAACAAGATTGTAGTGAAGTTTGTAGACCCTAGGAAGTTGTGTTATCTTAGGGAAAACTTGCACAGGGAAAATAGATTGGCTAAGTGTGTTAAACCAACTAAGGTGATCATGAACTAGTAAAACGTTAGGAATTTGTGTTATCCTAGAGGAATATTTGTTCAATATATTTTTGACTATTTGGCTAGGTGTGTTAAGCCAAGATAGGGTGATGCTGATTTAGCCCTTAAGTTTAGCATGAGTGATTTTTTCTAAAGTTCTCAAAAATTTTGTTGATGGCATGAGATTTGATTGATGAAAAGATGGATGGGAATGACGAATTTCATCCTAGACTTGAACCTAGACACAACTCTCTTTACAAAACCTTGGTGTTGAAGAACATACTAGACTTCCTATGTGAGGAAAGAAAACATTTTAAAAAGCTCAGGATTTTGTTGATAGTAGAATGCATACAAAGTTGGATTATTTCTTGAAGCTTTTTTATAGAAGTTGTACACTAGCCTTTCTCTTACTTCAAGGAGCATTTCAAGGCATTGTTTGTGGGCTTTTAGACTTATCCTTTTGAACCTTGGTTTTTGGATTTTGACCTTTCGAGAAATCATTTGAAGCAACACATATCAGGTCCAATTTGTCCTTTATCTTGGCTTAGTGGATTTATTTTTACCAAAAACACTTGTTTGATTATGTTTCAAACTATATGTCTAATGTCCCAATTTATTTTTCATCCCATAAGGTCCATTATGTGGAAATCAAGGAAATTAGGGAAAAATTTTCCTAGTTTTAACCTTAGTGAAAAAAAGTAATGATAAAATCCAAGCACTTAGAAACCTCTAGGGATATGATCCCTAGGGAAAGCAAGAGTATTTAAATTCATCAAAGGTATTTTTTTCTTCCAAGGGGTTTGAAATTTGGAGCTCTTTTGTGATTGTTTGTTTTTCAATTGTTTTGAGAACCAAGCAATGTATTTTTCTTTTCCAAGCAGATGTACAACCCTAGGATGATGAGACAATATTTTGTTGGGTTCCCACTTGGACAAATCTAGCTACGCATATTTTGTGTGGATGACTAGATGCTTGACTACACTAGCTTCCATCCACAACACACACTTCTCAGGTCATCCAAGCATTAGTACCCATGAATCTCCCATGGCATAATTTTCATCTCTACAACAAAACCGCATGTATAACGTGGAGTGGCTTCAAAGGACATGACCTTTTGCACCAACATAATAGATAAGGATTTGGCCTTTTCTAAATAAAGGGTTTTAATTCAGGCATTCCATTCATGGGGGACTATCCAGTATGGTGAGATACCATTGCTACCCTTCTCATTGGAATAATCCTCGTGATTCTTGAACTTTCCTCAACAATCCACACTTATATACCGGTTGGAAGTCGCTTGGCTTTAGCGTGTTTCCTTGGGTCATTACTTTTTCCCACAAGGAAAGCCCACTAAGATAAATAATAGCAAGCTAACATATCCTATAGTTCAATCAACCTTCATTGAAAAACAAAGGGATAATACTCACAATATACCGTGCTCACACTCGCATGTTTGGTTCAGTTTTAATTCCAAAAAATGAAATGTGGAGGCAATCTTTTATGGAACTTAGTGTCACCAAAAAGACTTTTGATTCTCAAGATTGCTGTGAACTACGAGAGAAGCGCATATGTTGTTTTAAATGACACTACTTTGCAAAAAGAATTACAAGGCACAAAAAACACATGTTCATTTTAAATCCCTCAAAGCAATAACGAGTTCTTTTTAAGCACCAAAGGAAATGTGACATTGCCTTGTTCAATTTTTTAAACCTTTAAACAAAATCTAGTATGTTGTTCCTAAGGTTCTTTTTAGCCTTTTGCAAACTTTGAAAAATAAATTTTTCTTGTTCTTTTTAAACCCAAAAGGAAAATTAGTATTTCTAAAGCATGAAGGTAACAAATTTCTCTTAAAAAATAGAATTTAAAATCCTTCAAAAAGTGTTGATGAAAACTTTTGTGTTTAAAAACACTTTGTGTATGATGAACTTGATATCATGATGAACCTATTTATTTTCTTTTTCCTTGCTCCAACCTGCAAAATGATAGAAAACCAAAGAGCACAAAGACAACAAACAAGGTCAAGAATTAGAAAATCAAAAAATCAAAAAGAACATGTCAAATTTTAAACCTGATTGTTTTTCACGGCAGATTTTGTAGGAGCCACATAGTTTGTAGGAGCAACGTAGTTTGGAACAAAAGCGGTGCTATATAGTGCCATGCATTTGACTGTGAGAAACACTCTACAGGAACAAAGAATGTAGGTGCAGTGTAATATGGTCAAGTGACACAGTTTGTGAGGCGGCTAGGTTTGAAATTTTAAAGTTTTTGAGGTGGGAAATAGTGTGGTGCAATTTGGGAGTTGAGCGGTGCAATATGGAGCCGTGTTTCTAAAAGCGGTATGATATAGCACCGCAGACCTGTGTGCAACACATTTAGAGATTTTAAAAATTTAACATGTAGGAAAGAAGAGCGACACAGTTTGGAAATTTTATGCCGTTCGGTGTAGCACCGCATCTCTGAAAGAGGTATAGTATGGTGTTGCGCCTCTGGAAGTGGTGTAATATAGCGTTGCGGAACTATGTGCGGTGCAGTTTCCTGTGTATGCAAAAATGTTAGAAAAAACATGGAATTTGTGAAAAAAACATGATGAAATCTGTGATATTTCCCTCCTTCTAGTGCCAAAATGTGAACCCCTAAACTTGCAAATGCACAAGAACAACAAACAAGGTTAAATTCTTAGATCAAATGCATACAAGCATGAGAGATTCCCCATGAAATCTATATATTTAACTCAAACTAAGAAAATGAAGAACACAATATGGAAAAACATATAAATCCTAATTAAGAAAATAAAATTAAGATCCCATAGGGGAATTGGTGTCAATTGAATGTTGAAATTGGCCCTTTCCCAACTCCTAAGTTGCAATGTGAATGATTTGTGAAATGTCAAATCTCCCAAGGAGATTTGAGCATAACCTAACTATAAATTATGAAAATGATGAATGGTTGAGTGGAAATGGGAAAAATTAGCTCTCAATGTGAAGAAAGTAACTTTGCATGAAATTGTGGATGAGAAATAAGGAGAGAAGCCTCTAATTTATAGATTTGAATTTGGAAGAATGATCAAGCTTTGAGCAATGTGGGACTAACTTTCAATCCAATGGTTGAATGCCACTTGTCACCATGTGAATGGTTGATGGTTGTGCATATTTTGGCCAAAGTGCCGATAAATGTAATTAGTTTGAATTTGAATTTGTGAAATGACTTGTTGAAGAGGGAAGAGAAATGAAGTTAATTTCACTTGGCTCAAGGAAAAGGACATGTAAGAGGCCTTAAATACCTTGTTGGAAGGACCAAGTCCACTTGGACTATTTGAATTCAAATCGAGGGAATATTCCCTTTTGATGCCATGTGAGGGAAAATAGAGAATTAAATAAATCAAAGTAATTGATTTATTGTGCAAGTTGCATTCTCTAGAGGAGTGAGAGGGATTAACTTAATCAAGGTTTTGATTAAATTAATAGGAGATTTGATGATTTTACAATTTTGACTCAAATAGATGAATTAATTTAAATCGAAATTGAGAGAAAATGATTAATTAAATAAATGATTTGATTTATTTAACTAAGGAGGAATATGCTAGATTAAATCAAATAAGGTTTAATTTATTTAATTTAATAATACGACTTTAGAGATAAAATGATTTACTTAACTAGACAGAGATGTAAGATTAATTAAATTAAATTGATTAATTTAATCACTAGAAGAGGAAGACTTAATTAAATGAATAATGATTCATTAAATTAAGGGATAAAATATGATGAACTGTTGAGAGTATGATTTTAGAGGAAATGATGCTAGTAATCAGGATCAAGTGTGCCGAACCGAAAATGTACATTTTCCATGTCTACAGTTAGATTTATTTTATGATGCTTATTCATGATTATTCTAGGATGATGTGGGTTACTTTCTTAAGGAAGAAATCTGAAGCTCTAGAAAAGTTCAATATTTTTAAAGCTATGGTTGAGACATAGTTAGGTTTGAAGATTAAGTGTCTGAGATTAGATAGACATGGTGAATTGACTTCCCATGAGTTTAATTCTTTTTGTGAAGTGCATGGGATAAAGAGACAATTATTTGCACCATGGACCCCTCAACAAAATGGAGTTATGGAAAGGAAGAACAGGACAATTCAAGATGCTACTAAGAATATGATGCTAGAAGGAAATGTTCCCCATATCTATTAGAGAGAAGTTGTGAGTACTGTTTATATCCTCATGCAGGTACAAATCAAAGGTGATACCAGTAAGACCCATTTTGAGCTATGATTTGGTCATAAGCCTACTGTTAGATATTTCAAAATCTTTGGGATCAAATTATATATCCAAAGAGATGAACATATAGGAAATTTTAATGCTAGGAGTGACGAAGCAATATTTCTTGGTTATTCTACTAAGAGTAAGGCCTACCGGTGCTATGTAATGCCCTGCCATGCAACCCTAGAGGAAGTTTCAATTTACTAAACAAGCGTACAATTTTTTTTTTTTAAAAGAAGAGAATTAAACCCACATGATCAGCTAAATTGACAACATCCCCTAGGGTTACATAACTGAGATTATTTAAAACCCCAATAACATACATCAACTAGAATCCATTGAAAGTAAATAACACAAGTAATAACATTCAACATCATAGAAAGAACGAGATAAGATAAAGCATTCATTTACATAAATCAATTACAAAGGATCTATTACAATCCTCATTCCCGGAATGAGTACAAATACATAAGTCTGATTATTACAAGGTCCACCTCATACACAAGAGGGGTAAAACAATATCATTACATTATGAGATAGAAAATACAAGAATCCAAAAGGTAGACAAGTAAGATGTCCATCAAGAAGTCTCACCACCAACTACTGAAGATCAAGGGGACCCAACAGTTATGGTGCATGTTCCACCCAACCATGTGGTACTCGAAGGACCACCCCCCATGCTAGGAGATAGTAACCAAGTAACATGGACGAGAAACCTACCACCTCAAACCAAAGGCAGACTCATACTGATACAGACTGACTCAACCACACATATGCACAATAAAGTCAAAACTCTAATCATGGTTACATTGCTTCCAGACATAATATAATCAAGTGTGCTAAAGAAAACATATGCACAACAAAAACACGGTGTTATCCTAGACAGAGTGTCATCGCAAGGATTTTCATGAGATATCCTTTGGGCATTCTTCATAGGTTCTAGAAATCCTGGTGACCTCAATCGAATCCCGACACTCATACTAACTCAAGCGGAATCAACTACCTCTTATAGGGATGAGATAGTGATCTTGCCATTCTAGGCCTTCTCACCCACCCCAAGTCTAAAAAAACCCTTGTGCCTGTGAGTGAGGTTAACTTATCTTGGTTATTGTGAACTACATCCTAATATGCTAAGTATATTTACTTTAGTTCTCAGTTGTTAAAATCACTTCTGAAGGTTTCCCGGTTTACCTCTTTGGGCTCCGGCCCCTAACAAAAGCCACTCTTCTAATTGGATAACACACTACAAAAACTAACTCCAAGGGTTACTCAAGTGCTACAGAATTGAACCAAAACACTCTCTCCAATCCTAGGAGGAAAACACAAAGAAGTCCACTCCAATACTAGGAGGAAACTAGATGCTTGTAACACTACCCAAGGGAAAATAAACAATATTTTAACAAGGGAATGACCCACGCTTAACTGGAAGACTTTACAACCAATCAACTCAACAATCATTCACAAAATACTCATTAAAAGATACATCAATGAACTCATGCATTGGAAATGAAAAATTACTACATTTGGTTATTCTAAAACCATGTTCCTAATCTAATGTTTCTCACAAGAGAGGAACTATTCCATTCTATACTTTATATTGAACAATAAATTCTTCATCAAAGACTTAAACTTCTCGACTGAATCAACTCATGAGAGTAATAAATTTAACTATAACTAACTGTTTAGTTGGAGAATGCTTCTATGTTTAACAAGGTATGTAACCATAATCTCCACAACGAAACATCATGCATAAAACTAATATTCGATATAAAAAGAAATATCTCCCTTCTCATTTGATTCAATAAATCAACTATATAAAAAAATTCATTCTAATAAGGTTAATAATTTAATATATAACCTTAATTATATTCATACAAATATACATATATATTATATATCATATATATTTAAATATATAATATAAAAGATATATATATATATAATATATATAAATAAATTAAATATCATATAAAATAAAAAAATTAAACCGAATTACAATTAAAATTGAAAATAAATTAAATAAAATAAAAACAAAAATTAAAAACGAAATTTAAATAAAAACAAAATTAAACAAACAAAACACAAAAAAATACACACTGGCAGATGTGACAGGGTACCCCATACCCTGTCACTGTCCGCAGTTCCCTCCATTGTCGGCGTACCCTGCGCCGATTGTACATACGTACAGCGGCCGGGACAATGGGGGCCGCAGTCCTCATTGGACAGTACGTCCCCCATACGGGTGGCGCACTGCCTAGTGGGTACTACGTACCCACTGTGCAATAAAAAAAAGCCGTGGGGCCGAACCCCCACCAACATCAAAATTCTTTTTTTTTATAAAAAATTTCTCCAACAGAAATTCGTACGATACGTACGCAGGGTACGAACGTACACAGGCCCGTACGGCGGCCGAAATAACATTTCACAGAACTAAAAAAAAAAGATTTATATATATATGTTTATATAAATTATATATATCATATTCAGAATATGGTATATGTAATGTATATGAACATATATGTATAATTTTTTTCCAGAATTTCCTCTTCTAGAGAAATTGAAGAAAATAAGTTAACAACCAGAAAATAAATTTTGTAAACATTGAAACCTTTCAAAACAAAGGTTAAATTCAGAATAGCAAAAGAAACCATTCCCTTTTCTTGGTGTTTTCAAATAATTCTAAACACAAGAAGATTAATACATTGATCTAGGGTTTTTTCCACAAATTTTCAAAAAAGGTTTGCATTTTAACACACATAAATCTGAATATCAAAATATTGAAGTTTAACCTAGGGTTTCAAGAAAAATCCCCCATTTACAAATTTCATATCATTTTAAACTAAATAGGTTAAACAGGGAAATAAAAGAGAACCTGGTTATTTGCAGCCACCAAATTTTTTGATGCAAAATTTCCTTTGAACTCTTCACAATTTCTTTTCCCCAATGCAAAGAATTTCCAGCAAGCTTTTATCTAATAGCTCCACCTTCTTCACAGAATCTTTTCTCTCCTTTCAATTTAATTCCTCAACCAGAAAATAATTTCCTAAACTTTCATCAAAATTTCTCCAACAATTTTCATGCCTATCCAAAAAAATGAAGGGAGAATAATCCCCAAATTTTTCTGCCCTAAACTTATAAAACAACATTTCCTCAAAATTTCCAAAATAACCTAATGTAACCCTAATTCACTTTCAAATGCAAGAATTGAATTTACAAGTTAATTTCATTTTCTCAATTATTTGGAAAGGCCCTAATGTGACTTTAAAGTAAAATTTCAATTTCTCAAATTCCCTTTTTGATTTAAATTAATTTAACCATCAAATACACTTACTGAATTATTATTAAATTATCTAATAACCAAATCCAATCCCTTGAGATTTAAATTTAATCAAATAAATAATTTAACTTTAATTAGCTTACTTACCATTATTTATTAATTAAATTTAATCCCTTGGGATTTAAATTTAATAAATTAAATAATTCAACTTTAATAAGCCCACTTACAATTATTTACTAACTAAATTTAATCCCTTGAGATTTAAATTTAATTAAATAAATAATTTAAGTTTAATTTAAAAAAAATCATTTTAAATATAACCAAGAGCATAACATTAATATAATATAAAATAAACATTTCTTCCAGTCAATGCAATTTTCAAAAGAACTATTTAAAGGGTTCACACATTTCGAAACATTACTTAACATCCAATAAGATACAACATGATTCAATCATCAAAACTAACGACACACTAAGGCTAGGGTGTAGACCTGACACATGTTACCAAGCTACTATCTCCCATTCAACTTAACCGTTGGATCGACACACTCAAACCTGTGGAACCAGGTGGAGTCGATGTCATGTACCTGCAACCTGTAATCAAATAATCAACATGATATATGTAGTATATAATTCACACCGTGAGGAAGAAATCTCGGATTCGCAGGTTGCTCGCAAGCGAGTGATGCGAACCCGTCTCCTTCACCAATACACTCATCAAAGATTGACACTAACGTCATAACAATATTCTCATAAATAATCACATGATAATTCTACTGTCATCATTAATTCATTAAAGCATGTAAAATAAAATCAGATAATCACATCACATAGTAATAGTTGTCGCTCAAGATTAGCGATCAAAACATCATAATAAAAACGTGTCCAGTATCACAGTAGTTGCAATCCAATGAAAGCATAAAACAACATGAAATGAGAAGCAAAACGGAGGGGTATTACATCCTCCCCCCCAAGGGCTAGGCTTACTCCTGGAAGCCTGCAAACAAGTAGGGGTATAACTCGCTCATCCTAACTGCATCCTCCCAAGTGGATAAAGCATCATCCCTGGGATCCCACTGCACTCGAACCTGATCAATATCTCGCGCTCAAAGAGCAAGCGTTCTGCACTCCATTACGGCCATGGGCTCCAAAGCCAGCTGCCCATCCTCTACCTGTAAAGAATTCCAATCAAGGACATGAGTAACATCTGGATGATAAGGCCGAAGAACTGAAACATGGAAAACGTCATGAATACGTGCAAGACTGGGTGGCAAAGCAAGACGGTAAGCAACTGGACCAATCTTTTCAAGTATCTCGAAAGGTCTGACAAAGCGAGGCACCAACTTAGAACCCTTTCCATAATAGATTGGACTCTTTCGCGGACGCACCCGCAAGAACACTCTGTCGCCCACAAAAAACTGACGATCCACCCTATGCGCATCCGCATACTTATTTTGCCTATCCTGTGCTGCTACTAGGTGCTCTCTAATCCGATCCACCTGTTGCTCCATTACCTGTAACATCTCTGGTCCCAATAACACTCTATCCTCTAATCGATCCCAACTCAAAGGTGTATGACAAGGATGGCCATACAATGCCTGAAAAGGTGCAATGCCAATGGAACTCTGGTAACTATTATTATAAGCAAACTCCACTAGATAGAGGTAATCCTCCCATCATGTCTGCTGGTCCATTACATACATGTGTAGCATATCCTCGAGGATTTGATTAACCCTCTCAGTCTGTCCATCTGTCTCTGGGTGATACGCTGAACTAAAGTTCAACTATGTTCCCATAGCATGCTGCAATGATGTCCAAAGAGCTGAAGTAAACCCTGGATCCCTGTCCAAAATAATCTGACATGGAATACCGTGCAACCTCACAATATCCTCCATGAACACTCTAGCAACTGATGACGCATTATAGGTAGAACGCATAGGCGAGAAGTGTGCTACCTTCGTCAACCTATCGACCGTAACCATAATAGCATCATGTCGTCGCGAGGAGTTGGGTAAACCAACAATGAAATCCAATGAGATAATATCCCACTTCCACTCAGGTATAAGGTGTGGCTGAAGAAGACCTGCTGGGTGATGATGTTTAGCCTTCACTCACTGACACTCCAAACATCTGGCAACAAAATCTGCAATGTCACATTTCATCCCTGGCCAGAAATACAACTGGCGCAAATTTGCGTACATCTTCTTCACGCCAGGATGGGCAGAATACGGTGCACGATGTGCCTCAGTCAAGATTAGCGATCAAAACATCATAATAAAAAACGTGTCCAGTATCACAGTAGCTGCAATCCAATCAAAGCATAAAACAACATGAAATGAGAAGCAAAACAGAGGGGTATTACATGCTACAATAAGAGATTGAAGAAAATGGTTGAAAGAAAAAATGTTAATGTTGATGAAGACATTTCTAGACCATCTACAACTTGTGGATATGATTCTAATGATCAGAATGATAGTACAAAAATATGTCAAACTTCAAATCAAGTTTAGATTGTTCTAGTGAATCAAGAAGATCAAAAGGAAGGAGAAACTAGTGAAAATGCAAAAGAGATATCACAAGAGCCTGAAATTCAAGAACATCCTAAGAATCCAAGGTATGTAAGATTAAATCATTCAAAAAATTAGATTATAGGTGATAAGTGTAGACACCTAAAAATGACTTAGGCCTGCAAGCAATATTTTACCACCTTTCGTCCTAGCATAATTATAACATTTGAATTATGTCCCTAATCCACATTCAACTATTAATTAAATAATTCATAATCTCTCATTCTTCATGATTATTAAATAAATAAATCTTATTTATTTATTGTAATATGTCACTATTTGTCAAAGTCTTCTAATAATTAAATAAAGTCATCAATTTATTTAATTAATCCTTATCATTAATGTCCTCCTGATTATTAAATTAATATATTTTAATATATTGATTTAATATGTCACTAATTCCTAAATCCTCTCTTAATTAAATAAATTCATTTATTTATTTAATTAAGTAATTATCTCTTCTAAATTAAATAATTATTATTAATTATTTAATTGCCTTTTGTGACATTTCCCTATTTTTAAATAAAACAATTTATTTAAAAATGACTTCACATAGTTAACTGATTATTCTTTTAGTAATTGATTTCAAAAATCAATTACTCATTATCTCACAAATCTTTAGTTTGAATTAATTTAATCCAAAAGGGGAAATATTCTTCTACAAATCAAGTAATTTCCAAAATTATTGATTTTCAAAAATCCTATTCTCTTGTCTTCTGATTTTTACTAATTTCATCTCAACTGTCACATTCAGTCTTGATTTATTTCATTTAATTAAATCTTATTCACACATATGGGTATTTTTCCGTAACCCTAATTGAGAGTTGCCTTATTGAATCTTGACCTTTGATTCTAGGGTAATCCTCAATCTCTCATCTTGTCCGTCCATTCAAGATTGCATTTTCTATAAAATGACAATCTTGATCTCATTTTCGGATCCATGAATCATTATTATAGATCAATCATTGCTTAATTTATTATTTTGGCATTCTCATTCTCACACATTAGACATATTTTAGTTAAGACTTTGCATAATAGAATTTACTTTCTAGTTTGCATAGTTTATTTTATTAAATCCTTCAAAGGCATTTGCTAAGGCTAGACATTAGAGTTTTCTCACACACAAAGGCTGAGGGCATCCATTTATTATCACAACAATCTCAAGAAGGTACAATGGAAGTGGTCATGGAGGAGAGAAATGGGTGAGACTATGCTAGTCTCATTCCTTTTCTCAACATTTCTCCTTTGCATTCCATTGAGTGATTTATTTATTATCGCATGCATGTTCTAACATAGATCTGTTTTGCAGGATTAGATTTATATCATTACAATAAGAATAAAGGTATCCAAACTAGGAGAAGATTTGCAAAAGAATACTATTTGATATGAAATACTAAGCCAAGTAATGTAAATGAAGCATGCAAAGATGAAAATTGGATTGAAGAAATGAAAGAAGAACTAAAAAAAATTGAGAAGAATAATACATGGATTATTGTTCCTAGACCTAAGGATACAAATTTAATTGGAACTAAATGGGTCTTTCATAATAAACTGAATGAGAAAAGTGAAGTTATCATAAACAAAGCAAGACTAGTATATAAAGGATATTCTTAGATTGAAGGAATTGACTTTGAAGATAATTTTTCCCCTATTGCTAGAATTGAAGCTCTGAGGCTCTTTCTTGCTTATGCTACTTGAAAAAACTACAAGGTTTATCAGATGGATGTCAAGTCAGCATTTCTAAATGGTGAATTGGAAGAAGAGGTGGGCATTGAGCAACCTGATGGATTTCAATTGACTGATAAGGGAGATATGGTTTGTCGGTTGAAGAAAGCATTGTATGGACTCAAGCAAGCCCCTAGAGCTTCATATGCTTGTAAATTGGACAAGTATTTGTTGAAGCTTGGATTTAACAAAGGTATTATTGATAGTAATCTGTATTTCAAGATTGATGATGATAAAGATTTGATTATGGAAATATTTGTTGATTATATCATTTTTGGAGGAGATGATGGTTTGTGCATGAAGTTTGCTGATGAGATGTAGAATCAGTTTGAGATGTCAATGATTGGAGAGATGAAATTATTTTTGGGATTAAAAATTTATTAGTTAGATAAATGGATCTTTATATCTCAATCCAAGTATGTTAAAGAATTGCTAAAGAAATTTGGTATGGAAGATTCAAAACTAGTCGGTACACCCATGGTGATCAGATGTAGGTTGACAAAAAATGATGATTCTCCAAAGGAAAATCATACTAGATACAGATCAATGACTGGTGGATTGCTTTATTCGACTCAAACTAGACCTGACAACATGAATGTTGTATGTATTTTTGCAATATTTCAAGCTGATCCTAAGGAATCTCATGTGACTGATGTGAAGAGAATGTTTAGATACTTGAAGGGAACAATTTATTTTGGCCTGTGGTATCCTAGAGATGATAATCTTACTTTGAGTGCCTTCATTGATGCTAATTGGGTAGGAGATATGAATGATAGGAAAATTACTAGTGGTGGTGCATTTTTCTTTGGAAAGAAGTTGATTTCATGGTTAAGTAAAAAGAAGAATGCCATTTCTTTGTCTACTACAAAGGCAGAATACATTGTTGCTACTAAAATTTTTACTCAAGTATTATGGATGAAGCAGATGTTGAAAGATATTAGAGTTATGTATGATGAGCCTATTGGTATATTATGTGATAATTCAAATGTAATTAACATTTCTAACAATTTTGTGCTGCATTCAAAGACCAAGCATATATCTATCAAGTTTCAATTTTTGAGAAAGAAGGTGAGTGAAAAGGAAGTCAAATTGGATTATGTGCCTACTAAGGAATAAATTTTAGACATCTTTACCAAGTCATTTCCTAAGGATAATTTTGAGTATTGCATAGGGAATTTAGGGGTGATTACCTCTCCTAATTAGAACTAAGATGCATTGTCTTTCATCAGTTTGTGCATTTCATAGTCATATATTGATTCAGATTGATGTTGTGGTGGATGCTACTTAGGGGGAGTAGTCAGATGATTCAGATTTGTGGTTCATAGCTTGTGTGTACCTTTTCCATTGATGTCAAATGGGGAGAAGAGAAATGTGAAAAACTAGGAATTATCTAAGGAGAAACGAGTCAGAACCTAAGGGGGAGTAAGTGTTGAAGTTAGTTGCATTGATGGTGCTTTTCATATCATGTGTTGAAATCAATGCCAAAGGGGGAGATTGTTGGATGTTTTGGTTGTGTTTTTGATATTTGGTTTTCATTGATGTCAACTCTATTAGAATTAAAGTCTTTAAGACTATATATGTTGAGGATATTGAGAAAATTGTAATAAAATATGTTACAGGTTGTCTGTGAAGCAGTGAAGATCAATATGATGGAAATTTTAGCATGTTGATGGTGAGAAGTTGCAGATTAAAGAGTTTTTTTTTAGGTGTATCTAGTTTATCCACTGAAATTTTTAGAGGTGCGCATGAATATTTGAGCAGGTTATGAGTTTATGTGTTCCAACATTTATTTTGTTACTGTAGCTGGTGTTCCTAGAAGAAGATAATGTGATTTTAGTAATCTGAGTTGTTGCATATGCTCCTATACAATTTTTGGATGTTTCTAGATTGTGCTCTATTTTTGTTCCATGTCCTCATTGATCATTGTGCTCATGATCAATTATTTTCTCGTGTGTTCATGTTTTTCATGTGCATGGCCGACAGGGTGTTTGTAGCGTGTTGTAGATCTTTGAGGAATAATTTTTGAATGTGTTTTTGTGTTCAAGGAAATTCTCTTGGGTCTCCACTATGTTGTGGCTGACCTTGGTAGATTCGTATTAATAATCTTTATTGTTTTGGGCCGACATTTTGTATTCATCTTATTAGTTTGTTGAAGCTAACATGTAGCAATGTAATTCCTTATTGCGGATATATATAAGTGATTTTTTCTTCATTTGAATATGTATGGAAAAGAGAGATAAAGTGTTTGTGTGTGTGTGAATAATGTTCTAAATGTTTCAATGATAGAGCAGAGTGTGAAGAAGAGTGAAAAAGTGTTCATGTGCTTAACTGAAACCATAATCAAGCATTAGTAGATGCTATTTTCTCAGTTCAAGATATTTCAGATAGATTTAATCTAAATATTATTGTAAGATAGTGAGTCTTCCCTTGGGTAGTAAGCCTTTTTTTAATTTTGCAGTGAGCTCTAGATAGTGTGCCTGAATGCATGCATTCCCCACTTTTCTATACTTTTAACAGAGTATAAACTTGTTGATTAACCTCCACCATGGTTTTTTCCCTAACAGGGTTTCCACGCAAATATCTTGGTGTTATGTGTGTTTTTGATGTGTTGTTGATTTATGCTTTCATGGTTATTAGTTAGATTTGACAATACGGGTTAACAAATTTAATAAGTTTGAAATTTTGTGACAATGGATTCACCCCCCCTCTCAATTGTCTACCCTTGTGTTGCCAGCACACTTTACTAGTAGGTTTCCCTTGATATCTAACTAGTTTTATATTGGTTTCAACAATCAAATGTGAGTAATGTATAATCTTCTTATGTCTTTCATAGTCTTCAAATGTAGGAAAACCATTATTTCTTATTAGATATTTTCATAGCTAGGTGACAACAACAACCAAAAAAACTAGTTGGATACTTTTAGTTATCATCATCCACTCTAGGATGCACCAACTTATATTTTATCTCAACACATCAAGCCAACAAATACTCTTTTTCCTTTCATTCCCCTTAGGTCGAACAATAAAATACATGTCTTGCAAAAAAAAAATTTTAATAGTGTGACATGTAATTCACATATAAAAATGCATACATATAAAATTATATATATTATAAAATAATACAATAAAAAACTAAAAGAAAATATCTTCTTGTATAAGGTCTGAAACATGATCATAATAATGTAATGCAAACACTTTATTATCTTCTCTAATTGTTGTTCCATGTTCATCATGTGTTGATGTAGCTGTTAAGGCTCTTTGTTTCCATTCTTCAACCCATTATGTATTTTCAAACACTTCCCAATCACCCACAATACAAAACTAACAAAAACATGTAAGCTTTCTTGTCCATTTTGTCCACATGTTTGCATTTGAACTCTTAAAAAATTTCATTTTATTAATCCATTAAATATTTCACAATCATGTTGAGTAAGAAGATTCTCTTCTTCAACTAACCAAAATAATCATCAGATTATTGAGTTCTCACTTGATCCTGTAGATAATTTTATATTACATAAATCTACTTGATTGCGTGTGCATCTATAATTTTTTTTTCATCCTCAAATTTTAGTTTCTCTATCAAGAGCTCTTTTAACACATGCTCAAGCTCCATCATGTTCTCCTTTACCATGTCGAATTTCAAAAAATTCAACATGTGTTGGATATTATTTTCATTGTGAGCTCTACATAACTAGTAAAATATTCTAGCATTCTTGAATTATCCCATAGAATTATCTAACCATATGAGATGTTCTCTCATTTGAATTTCTCTTTCTTTCTTTATTTTTTAAATATATTAAAATAATAATGAACAAAATTTGATGAGTGTAACTGATTATCACTCAAATAAAAATGGTACTCCCTCCAAAAAATTCTATTTTATTCTATACTATCATTTGCATGTCTATATATAATATGAACAAATATAGCCACATGCATTGAACTATAATATTGGGATTGGATTTCCTCTTGTGGAGAAAGAGTATAGTTTTATTTAAAGTCAATAACTAATAATATAGTTTGAATTGGAAATTTGTTTTTACATGTATGAAATTGACCTTCAAGCCATCGAGCATACTGAGATCATTTGGCATATTTGGATTCTTATCTTTAAATTCTTTAATGAATGCAAGTAGACTATTTTTTTTATGATTAGCCCACAATGTTTTCCAAATTTTTCATCCTCTAAAGGATATTAAACATTTTGAATCTTTTAACATCCACTAGTTGTTGTCCAATAGTTTGTAAACTAATTTCATGCATACATACATTTAAATAAAATAAGTGTCCATTAGATGGTTCACAAAATAAACCTTCTATAAAATATTTAATTATTTTAGGTGGCATATTAATACCATATTCCTACATAATTTAATTAGTATGCAATGTACAACATTTATATTAAATAATATCATAGTAATAAAAAAATTGTAAATGAGTTTTACAACAAGAGATTCATTGTTTATTAGTTTTAGCATACCAAGGTTTACATTTTTTAAATGGTCTTTGACTTAATATAGTATTTGGTAAGATTGGATCATCTACTTTTTTTTATAAAATTTAGTTTGAGTCATATCTAATAATTTTTTTGGATGAGGGTCATAGATTTTTAATCTCACTCTTAATTTGAAAACATTTATAATATTATATGATATTGTTGTATTATCATGTAAATGTAATCAAATCTTACTTAGATAGGATCCTAAATATCTATGGAAACACTAAGGTCTGAAATTATGTGTGAGAATTCTAAGTCAAAACAATTTCCAGATTTCTTCTTATACTTGAATGTGCTGATTGTAGAACATTTATTTATTTCGATGTTTGGATATCAATGAGGGAACCAAGTTTAATATGTTAGAGACTTGCCTCTAAGGGATGCATCCCTTTGGGTGCACGGGTCACATAGACAGCCGCCCAACACTTGGATTAACAAACTTAACACATATATCCTCACATACATGGCAGATATATATTATATGAGTTCCAATTTTATTCAATGCAGATTTTGAATCATCTTTTATTTATTTCAAATTTATGCATGCTTATAAATTTGACTAACTTATTTTCTAGAAATATTAAATATGAAGAGCTATTGATCTTATATAAACGATGATGATGCTTATAGCAATCATCGTTTATATCTAACCTAAGCTACCATTCATCAACACTCTCTCTTAGCTAGGGAAGATATTTCAAATCAAATAAGTGGAGATATCACCTTCACACGTGATATCGAAGATATGATATGTTTTCTCAATGTTGTCAAGTCACATGACATTCTTCATAACACATCTTCATTATGGTATGTGCACTGACATCAAGTCACATGATGTCTACCATAATTCATGGCATATCCATGGATATAAATATCCACCATGATTATCTCTTAAGGATCACAATGATCTTCAGATGATATCAAGTCCCATGATATCCATCAAAGCGTCCAAGAGATACTATCATGACATGTCCACAGATATCAAGTCACATGATATCTATCATGATATTTTATCATTGTAGAGTCATCACTTTACAATGTCAAATACAAGTGTTCATTATTAGAAAGATCGTCACCTTTCAATAATGTACACAAGGGGAGTAGGCCCATAAAGTCATGGAGTCACACACATGACAAAAGAGTTTACACATTAAACATCTCTATATATTAGTACAATTTATAAACAATTAGTATTTCAAACATAAATAACAAATTACATTTCAACCATACCAAGTTTCTTCCTGAAGTGATCTACCTTGATTCAGGAGAGAGGCTTGGTGAGAATGTCTGCAGTTTGATCATTTGTACTGATATAATCCAACTGGATCACTTTCCTTTCCACCATATCTCTTACATAATGATAGGGGATCTCAATGTGCTTAGATCTATCATGAAAGACAAGATTCACAGAGATTTTGATGCAACTCTGATTATCACAATGAATAATTGTAGGATTCAAGGGCTCACCAAAGAGTCCCACAAGCAATTTACGAAGCCAAACTGCTTCTCTTTCTCCCATTGAGGCTGCAATGTATTCAGCTTCTATTGAGCTCTGTGCAACTGAAGATTGTTTTCTGCAAATCTAGGAGATCATAGCCAATCCTAAACTAAAGCAAAATCCTGATGTGCTGTTCCAATCGGTTACACTTCCAGCCCAGTCTGAATCAGAGTACCCATGTAGATCTAGTTGATCATTCTTGTAAAGAAGATCATATCCAATAGTGCCTTGAAGATATCTCAAAATATGTTTCACAACCATCAAGTGAATTTCCTTTGGCTCACACATGAACTGGTTGAGAACATTCACTACATAGAAAATATCAGGTCTAGTGTTAACTAGATACATCAAGGATCCAATCATCTGTTTGTAAAGGGTTGGATCTGCACATTTGGATTTTGTTGCTGCTTCTTTCAATTTATGAAGGTTGGTTTCCATAGGTGTAGACATCGGTCTATAGTCCAACATTCCAAATCTTTTCAGAATACCAATAGTATACTTCCCTTGGTTTAGGATAATGCCCTCTAATTTATGCCATACTTCCAAACCTAGGAAGTAGTGTAGAATACCCAAGTCTTTCATGTCAAATTCAGAAATTAGATCCTGCTTCCCTTGAGCAATGAGGTGATCTTCTCGTATTATTAGCAGGTCATCAACATATAAAATAATTATTAGCATATCACCTTTGATTACCTTGAAGTAGAGATTGGAGTCAACATCATTCTTTGAAAATCCTAATCCCAAGAGATAGCTATCAATTCTTTCATACCAAACCCTGGGAGCTTGTTTAAGTCCATAGAGGGCTTTCTTCAGTCTGCATACATGTGAGTCAGGTTTATGTATCACAAAACCTTCAGGTTGTTCCAAATAGACTTCCTCTTCAATGGTTCCATTTAGGAAGGCATTTTTCACATCCATTTGATGGATCTTCCAGCCTTTAGCTGCTACAATGGCTAAAGCTGCTCTCACTGATGTGTAACGGGCAACAGGTGCAAATTTTTCTTTGTAATCATTGCCTTCCTTTTGAGAAAAACCTCTTGCCACAAAATGTGCTTTATGTTTTTCTATACTACCATCAGCAACATGCTTGATTTTGAAGAGCCATTTGGAAGAGAACAAATTTCTCTTTTGGTCTAGGCACTATATCCCATACATCATTCTTTAGAATAGACTGATATTCCTCTATCATTGCATCCTTCCATGCTTGATGTCAGAAATCTTCTGTAACACTGACAAGTTCTGAGTTTATGATGTTGTTCATTAGAGCAACATAGCTAGAGAAACGTTTGTGTCTTTTACTCTCCCTTAACATTCCTTTAGGTGTTGCATGATCCTTTGCTTCTTTGATCATCTTCCTAGCCCAAAGTGGTCTCTTTATGCTAATGTCATTTGTATTCTCATTTGAAGTGGAAGGAAGTTCATGTGGCAGTTCCTCTGGATGCTCCCTCTGAATCTCAGGAGCGGGTTCCATTTCAAGTACTCTAGGGAAATAGGTTTTTGTCTCACTAGAACTTCTTGCCCTCTTGAATGCAATGTCTTCTTCAAAGATGACATCTCTACTCAACTCAATTTGTTTAAGCCTAGGTATGAATATCATGTATGCTTTGGAGGTTTCACTATAACCAACAAATACTCCCTTCTTTCCAGAAGGTTCTAATTTGAATCTCTTCTCTTTGGGCACATGAATATAGACAAGACAACCAAAAATCCTAAAATGAATAATGTTAGGTTTTATGTCGGCAAAGGCTTCTTTAGGAGTTTTGTTATCAAGATGAGAATGAGGACATCTAATTTGGATATAGACAGTAGTCCTAGAGGCTTCTGCCCAGAATGAAGTTTCAATGTTTTGGTCTAGTAACATTGCCTTAGCAGCTTCTACAATGGTTCTATTTTTCCTTTCAACAACCCCATTCTGTTGAGGGTTGTAGGCAATTGTGAACTCCCTCTTAATTCTAGCACTCATGCAGAATTCCTTAAAAATATCAGAGGTGTATTCTTTCCCATTGTTTGTCCTTGAGGTTTTTATTTTCTTTCTGGAGAAATTTTCAGTAAGGGCTTTAAATTCTTTGAACCTTCTAAGGATTTCTATTGACTCTTTGAACTTAAGGAAATAGATCCAGGTTTTCCTAGAGAAGTCATCTACAAATATCACATAGTATAGAAATCCTTCCTTAGAGGGTACAAACATGGGTCCACATAAGTCTGAGTGAACCAGTTCTAACACATTTAGGGTTTTTCTCAAACTATTGGGAAATGACCCCTTTGTATTCTTTCCTAAGGCACGACCTTTGCAAGTTTCTTCATGAGATGGTTTTAACTTAGGTAAGCCTGTTACAAGTTTTTCTATAGAAAGCAGGGCATGCAAATGAAGGTGTCCTAATCTTCTATGCCAAATCTCATTTGAATCAAAGGTGTCAAGGGTAAGGGCTTGTTTAACCTTAGTGCAAAGTTTGTAAAGGTACCCTTTTCTTACACCTAAGGTTTGGGATTTCTTGATTGTTGAGTTCTTAGGCCATGCTAGAACTTTCTCATCCATAAAGGTGACTCTATAACCATTTTCTTCAAGGGCAGAGATGGATATAAGATTCCTCTTTATTCCATTCCAAGTACAAATAAGACTCCAGTGAGTTGTAGAGAAAGCCCAGATTTCAACTTGATGGAACAAGTTCCAACCCCTTTTACTGGGTGTGCAGAATTGTCCCCAATGGTTACTTCTTCATTAGACCTTTCAGTCACAGTATCTAAGTGTTCTCTAAACCCTGTGATGTGTCTAGAGGAACCACTATCAATTCCCCAGTTATGGGTGTTGTTGGATACTTGACTAGATAAGGCTGTATAGAACACAAAGTTCTCAGAATCATTATCTGAATTTGGCTTTCCTACTTTAGCAAAGGATTCTTGTTGTTTAGTCCTATCAGGGCACTTCATTGCATAGTGACCATATTGATCACATCTAAATCATTGTACTTGTGAGGTATCTTTCTTCTTATAAGATCCCTTTCCATTGGAATTTCTCTTTCTTTTAAAAGATCCTTTCTTGAAGGATTTTTTCTTAATCCTTTTATTAGACATTGATTTGAGTACATGAATGTCTTCATCTATGTTCTTTTGTCTATTTTTTTTTGTGGAGAATCTGGTTTCTTCTTGAAGGTGGTCAGTTCTTAGCCTTTCAAACTTAGGAAGTTTAGATCTCGCACTCACTCCTTGAACAAATGACTCCCATGATTTTGGTAGGCCTCCTAGTGCGATTAGGGTTATCTCTTTGTTGTCAATCTGATATCCAATTGTGGATAATTGATCCCTCGATTCAATAATCCTCATGAAGTATGCATTAATGGACTCTCCTTTGTTTATTTGGGCATTGTTGATTTTCCTTTTTAATGCAAGAGTCCTACAGGTGTTGTTGATCTCATAAGTACTCTCAAGAGATTTGTACATATGGTATGTAGTTTCATGTTTTTCTAGGATGGGCACTATATGATTCCTAACTACATCTACTAGGATTTTCATGGCCTTTTCATTGTTTTCAATCCATTGAGTTTTCTTAGATTCAACCTCTGGTTCCTTCTTATTTTCTCTCACAAGTGAGTCTAGCTTATTCTCTTTAAGGATCATCATGATTCTAAATTTCCATGATGTGAAATTGTCTACTCCTGCAAGATGATCTTCAAATCTGATCACACTTGACATTATGAAGAATGTAATGTGAATTCGATTTTGAAAAATACAAATTTTCTAGAGCAAACTGATTTTAGATTTGATTTGGATTCACACAATGTGGATCTAATACCATGTAAATGTAATCAAATATTACTTAGATAGGATCCTAAATATCTATGGAAACACTAAGGTCTGAAATTTTGTGTGAGAATTCTAAGTCAAAACAATTTCCAGATTTCTTCTTATACTCGAATGTGCTGATTGCAGAACATTTATTGATTTCGATGTTTGCATATCAATGAGGGAACCAGGTTTAATATGTTAGATACTTTCCTCTAAGGGATGCATCCCTTGAGAGGATGTGTCCCTTTGGGTGCGTAGGTCACATAGACAGCCGACTAACACTCGGCTTAACAAACTTAACACATATATCCTCACATACATGGCAGATATATATTATATGAGTTCCGATTTTATTCAATGAATATTTTGAATCATCTTTTACTTATTTCAAATTTATGCATGCTTATAAATTGGACTAACTTATTTTCCAGAAATATTAAATATGAAAAGCTATTGATCTTATATAAACGATGATGATGCTTATAGCAATCATCATTTATATCTGACCTAAGCTACCATTCATCAACATATCATGCCAATATTTTTCAATTAAATATTTGATTTCATTAGTTAATTTCATGTCCGACATTGGGAATCTACCACTAAAACTCTAACATTGGTTAATTGGAACATTTTCAAAAATTTATCCTCTCTTGTCCACTCTTATCAAAGTTTTAGGATTTAATTTTATATATTTACTAATCTTACTTAACACTATTTTATTCAAAGTTGATTTATTAACTAAAGCAATTGTTATATCACATTGTGTTGCATTCTTATCTTTCGATTGAATTTTTTTCCTATAGGATCAATAGCATTAGAAATACTAGATCTAACTCGTTCTATTGAATCATCTTTCTTTTTTAGTTTTTAAAAAATGATTAATTTTTTCATCACTATTCACATTTTCCATATATATTCATCAATTACATCATGAGTTGGCATTGAAAATCCTATTTTTTTTTCTATAAAAAAATATTTTATTTAATCTATTTCTATGAGTTCTCATTTTTCTTCAAGAAATTTTACCAAGAAGGTTATGTAAGACATCTCTTTCAATTTAAACAAAAAAAAATTCATTTTCATTCATACAATGTATTTCATTTTCATTTTCAACAATACCATGGATTCTATTCTCATTTTCACCAATACAAGGGATTTCATTCTTATTTTCATTCATACAAGATATTTAATTATTTTCTAGTTTTTCCATTATTTCACTAGTATAATTGATATCATTGTTGTTATATCCATATTCATTTAAATAATTAATATCAATATCATCAAAATATGGGTTTGAAGACATACGTATATTTGTTTGAATAGTTACATTTTTCATATCATTGAAAGGTGGATTTGAAGAAATACCTAAAGTTGTTTGCATCGTCACTATTTCCATATCATTCAAATTTTAATTTGAAGACATAGTTGGGTTTGTCTCTATAATTGAATTTTTTCATATTCACCATTTTCACATTTGTATCATCTACATTCATCCCATCCTTCATGTGGTCTCCTATTCAAGAATCATTGAAATAGATACTTCAATATTTTTCATTTCATGAATCCTTATTCTTCTATCTCTTTGTCATTTTTTCTCCATCTCTTTATTTTATTCAATTTCTTTGGATTTCATTAACTTCCTGTAATTTTTTATTTTTCTTTGATTTGATTCCATGATTAGCAAACCCTCTCAATTAAAAAAAAAAAAAAAAACCTATTTTTAAATTGTTGTACCTCCTTGAAATTTTGAAATAAAACTATATATTGAGATCCTTTATTCTATAAACTCTAAAGTATAAATAAATATGAATATATCAAAAACCCTACTTTTTAATTTCTCTTGAGTAAACTCTTCGTACTTGATTCTACTTTAAAATAATCAACGTGTGATTGTCTCCTTCAAAAAATTGAATATAATATTACTTGTTAAGATATTTCACAAG
This sequence comes from Sequoiadendron giganteum, assembly GCA_007115665.2. NCBI lineage: Eukaryota > Viridiplantae > Streptophyta > Pinopsida > Cupressales > Cupressaceae > Sequoiadendron > Sequoiadendron giganteum. Next base: position 491,525,822 of record CM021105.1, on the reverse strand, counting down.
ATTGTGCAAATTTCTTACCAATGGTGAAATCGTGTGATGGTTAAGTTGTTGTGTTGTTATTTCTACCATCAAGGTTCAAACTCCATTAGGGTGTAATTGTTGAGAATTTATATTGGGGATGAGGTCCCTCATTTATGACCTCATCGGTTCATAGCTTTGGGCGAAAAGTGTTTACCCCTATTAATAAAAAAAAGATATTGCACAAGAAAAAATTGAATTAAAAATCATACTAAATGTCGTGTTGGTCCGTATTGCACAAAGAGAATGTTGCAAAAAAAGGTGGTAAGTCATTTTTTTACCAAATTTTGAAAAAATGGGTATAATAGAAATAGGTACTTGTTTTAAAATGAGTAATCATTCTATTTTATAATGGTATCCCTTTCTAAATTAAAATGGGTACTTTTTTTAGAACGAGTACCCATTCCATTTCTCAAATGGTAAAAGTAGGAATGGGTGCCCATTTTGAAATAGGTACCCATTCTAAAATATTTACGGGTACCCATTTTAGAATGGGTACCCATTATTTAAAGTTTGAATTCCCAAGCCACTTGTTGCTTTGATTTTGAGCTCGGGAAAGATTTGGTAAACCAACCCCTAACCTTTGACCTATAGCTAAAAAACTAAGGCAATGTCAAGAGAAATATCTAACTTTGGCAATATAGCTGATGGGCTTTTTTTTAGAATTATATATAAAATTAAAACCCATTGTATATCACGATGTCTAGTTTTCAAATATGTAATTTTTTTATGATTGTATTATGTTTTCTATTTTTAATTATTTTTTAAACAAACTGGTCCATAAACTTTAAATGTCAGGCTTTTTTAGTTTTTTTTTTTAAATGTATGACATCAATCTATCAAGAAATTATCTACACAACAAAAAAAAACAAAAAATGATTAGTTTAGCTCAAATTATGGGTATGTACATAGTTTTCCAAAATAGTAATTAGGGCCAATAAAAAACTACTAAAATAATATTTAGAAAAATTTATAAAAAATATCTTCATCAATCTTTAGTTTGTTACACATATTTCCATAAAAGGAATTAAAAAATAATTTTATATAGGTTAAATTATGGTGTTTGTACACACGCATGGTATGGTCCTAAAAAAGTGACTTTTAAAAAGTGGTTTTTACACATTGTCTATTAAAAATTAATTTGTATCATTTGGGTATTAGAATAAATTACATATTTGGAAACTAGACTCAAAATACTAAATTTGATCTTACTGAGTTTTTTAATATTCAACGTGTAAGTGCTTCAACTTTTCAGTCCAACTCTAACAAATTTTGAAAATCAAGAAAAACACTTCCACTTTTGATCTCTTTGTGGACCCAACTTCTTGCACATGTCTAATAATGAAATAATTGTATCAATATGCCTAAATGGGGAAAGTTAAATGATATTTTTGTTTAGAAACTACAAAATAATCACATGGAGAGAATCAAGCAATTGTAAAAATTGCCTCTTGGCCTAAATTGATACGGTGTTGTAGTTGTGTAAATGACTTTCATTTAAATGTTATTAGTAGCTTGAGTATTATTTATCTTGATGATTTTTTTCATTTTTTTAAATGATTGATAGTTTTTTGAGGTACAAATTTAATTTGACTAGTAGGAGATGATGAAGGTGTACCTTCATATTGACTAATCGATATCTAATAATCACAAAGGGTCATACAAAAATGTGTAAATGAAGAATATTTCATCAATAGTATCAGATCTCTAATATTAGGTTGTAGGTTTCCTATGAACACCCTTTGAATGTCAACATCTAGAATACTATAGGATATTTGTGAGTAAAGAGCTTGGTATCATCCCATAAAATTGGTTATAGCATAACTTGAGGTCCAATTTCCACTTGAAAGTGTTGAATGAATTCATTAACTAATTGCTTAAAGGACACTATTGAGTTATTTGGTAATGAAAAAAATAAATCCAAGGCCATATCTTTCAATGATCTAGGAAATATTTTTGTTAAAAGTGCATCTTCAAAAATAAATTTGCTACACAAGTGATAAAAGTTGACACATGGTTATTGGGATCTCCTTTTACATTGTACTTTTCAAAGCAAGGTATTTCAGTGTTTTGTGGTATGGGTGTCTTTAGGATGGAAAATGACAATGTGCTATGTGTGAGGTATGTTGGAGGATTTCCATTAGATCGATTATGGTTTAAGTTTGAAATTTTTTGTTGTATGATGAAATATTTTACAAAATTTTGTTTATCACATGATCCTTTGGTGACATGTTTTAGGAATGTGTTGAGTATGGCAAAATATTATGGATGATTGAAATGCTATTTTTTTGCATGTTTGTGAGGGGTGATTAATATGGATGTGTGATAGGTGAATGGAAAAAACTATAAGGATTCCCACTAGAAAGCCCTAATATTCAGATTAAACCAGTGCTATGTTTTTTTGTTGATGCTATGCCTGGGGATGTAAAGGTGGGAATAGAAAGCATTGTTGCATGGGAAGAAAAAAAAGTTCCTAATTATTTTTGAGTGTTAGTCAAGGCTTGAATATAACTAGCCACTATATGAATGTTTTCATCTACTAAATGAGATAGGATATGAAATAAATCTATCCCTTGCGAGTCATTGATAAAATTCCTAATGTTATCCAAAAGATGAACCATATCTCCCGCTAAAGGCTCAATACTTAAGAATTGTTGAAGTCCTTCTAAGTATTTGTCTAGTTGTTTCAGTCTCTTTAGAGACATGGGCAAAAAAACTACCAATATTTTTTATGAGGTTCAAAACACTTTAGTTCTTGTAATGTCAAAAAAGAGTCCTTAGCATTTTTTCAAGCTTGTTTAGCTCCTTGCAGATTTCGGCCCAATTTGGCCTTGATTTAGTGTTGTAATGTGGATAACACATTCAAATTAGGTCTTGGGTCCTTGTTAATTAATGCACTTTAATGATGCCTTGTAAAGGTGTTGTAAACTGTTGTGATAGACTTTCACACTTTTCTAGGATTTATAAGCATAATTAACTTTATTTTCATCATAATTTCTCTTAGCCTTGCCTTATTTGGTTTGTTGTAAAGTGTTGTAATACACTTTCACATTACTCTAGTATTTTCATCATTTTTTTCTCTCTCTTATACTTTAATTGGCCCCTGTTTGCATCCACAAGCCTCATTTTGGTGTATTTTTAAGGATAATCCTCACAAATGACATTTAAAACATCAAATCCTTGAAAAACCACCTCAAATTCCTAAGGTGAGACTCATTCTCCATTCTATGTGAATGAGTCCCCTTTGTTGGGACCCATTCACCCATGGTGGTGAATGAGCCCCCCTTAGCTAAAAATTAAAATTTAATTTAAATCTTTGGTGGGGTTTTATTCTCTAAGATCTGGAATGTCGGCTTGTAGTGTTGTAATTTTAGGAATTCTTGCATAATTGGGTATAAATACATGGTTCTTTCTCTCATTTTCCCCCCCAAGCATTGAAGTACTCATCCTAATAGAAAATTAAGTTCACATGCATTCATTTGAGCAAGAGCATTCAAGGATTTCAAGGTAGATTATCAAATATTCAAGAGCATTCTTCAAGCATCAATCATCATGTCAAAGATCACATTCTTCATGTTTGTTATTGTGCTTACAATTGTGGTGTAGAGTTCATCATTGGAAGATTGGTCACCAAGTTGTCAAAACAAATAAAAATTGTCAAGATAGTGAACAAACCTTGGAGGAACTTGGAGAAGACCTATAGATTGATTTTAGAAATTTCATACTTGGATTTGAATTGGAAGAAACAGAGCAGACTGAGGGCTACATAATACAACTTTGAATTTCTAGAAATCAGAAAGTGGACTAATTCGCCACTATTAGCGAATAAGTCTCACTAATACTATCTATTGGAGGATTTTGTTGATCTTAGTACCCTTTTGTCTGAAACTTGTTTCAACATAGTTTCCTAAAACTAGAATAATTTTCCCATCTTGGTGAATGAGTCCTAGTTGTCTTCCATAGTGAATATTCTAGATTTTCAGGCCTTCATCCCATCTTCTTTAGTTTCCCAAGTGCAAATCTCCAATTTCACACATTTATATTGTTTTTTGTTTACATTTATAAGTCATTTTGCATACTACTTTATGTTTTCAAACATTTTATTTTCCAAGTGAAAACTTGGTGGTGAACCCTCATTTTATATCATTCCATCCCCTAGAACAACCCTTTTTCTAGATTTCAATCACCTTTGCATTAGAATCTCAAGGGTTGTTCTCGAATGAAGTGTTGAAGTTTGTTTCCCAAGGTCCAAAACCCTAGTGTGCACACAAAATTATCCATTTTATTTTGGTGAAAATTTATTTAAAGCATCTTTAATTCTGATTTGGAGTGCATTTACATCCTATATTTAGCTTGCATTAACATTGCATTAGATTTTGCATTGGTTAATTTGCATTCTAGTGTTTCAATCTTTACATTAGTGAAAAGATAATTTAGCTTGCATTATTGCACTTAATTTCATTAAAAATCAATAAAATTATGCACGTGCCTCTTATATTTGCATCAAAAAACATGAAAATCATAAAATTTAATTCAATTTTTTAAATTTTTTTCACAAAATTCATACCTAGACTCATTCACCACCTTGGGCGAATCAATCCCTTTGCATATTTTATATTGCATTTTCTATCATTTGTAGTCCATCTTCTAAGTTTTTGTTTCTTGCTCTTACCCTTTTGTTTTGGCTTGAATATTCTCTATTTCATTTAATTCATTACATTTAGCTTACATTCATTCATCTTGTGCATAGATCAAAATTGCATTGTTACATAGCTTAGAATCTGAAATTTTCATCATGGATATGTGCTTTGGAAAAATTTGGATGTCCTTAAAATCCTTAGTAGATGTGTTGAGTTGTTCCTTTGGAAATGATCCTAATGATCTTCAACTCACTTATGCTAACTCAACTCCCAACGAATGTCCTCCTCATTATGTTGACATCATTGGAGAAGATGATGACAACATGAATAGGTTCCTAAATGATTTTCTTAATAATCTTAAGGCTAACACACCCTTTTATCCCTCCATGAATGAACCAAAACCTCCTACCATACCACCTCTTGAGATGTTTGGTTATTTTCATCCTGAAACAAAAGTTGTTACCTAAGTTACCTACAATAGGTGAACTTGGTTCCTCTAAACAAGCAAACAATCAAGCCTTTTATAATAAAAACATCACCAACACTCCTATCAATCTTCAAGAAACATATGGAAAAGGTTTCACAATCTTGAGCAAACAAGGGTGTGATACAACAAGTGAACATGAAATTCATCACCTCTTAGAAAAAATACCAGCTGAGGAGAATAAAAGGGGAATAACATACCAAGATCCCCCTCACAATGAACTTGTTCCTAAAGAATATCTAAGACTTCGTAGTGATGGTATGGTTATATTAGATCATCATCCTAATTTGAATGTTCTTCCTAAAGAATGCCCAATAATTCCTAATAGTGACAAGGATGAACAAATCTCCTCATATCACTCTCCTCAACCTTTAAATAGATAACTTGATGAAATTAACAACAAAAAAACCCCAACAACAATAAAAGGACAACTGAAACATCTTCTAGAGATAGGTCGTCTTAAAATTGCACCTCGAACTAGAAGCAGATTTCAAAAAGATAATATGAAGTATTGTAAGTATCATATGATTCTTGGACATTCTAGTGACGAGTGTCAAAATTTCATAAGGATCCTTCAATACTTTGATATTTTAGAAATAACACCTTAAAGTGGGATCCCTTTCCCCCTTGTCATGTACCAGTTGTAGAACATTCCTTTCTCACTGTTACATGACCCCTTTCCCATCGCCTACCTCAGCTCATTCTTAGAATCAGTGAGCATAAGAAGTTGTTAGCCTTGCCCTATTAATACATTTTTCATTGTCTCTTTGGTTCATCATTCAACTTCCACGTATACAGATTGAGATTGGTAGGTGGATTACTAGCTCATAGGTTGACTCACATTTTCCTTACTAGTCTTTAATATTTTTTATTTTTATTTTTTTCCTTTCGTGTGATTGCATGTGCATAATATGATCCACCATAGCATTTTGTTTTCTCTCTTTGTGACATTCCTCTACTTTTACCTTCATTCTTCTCTATGTCATGAATCACTTTCTCTTTTTCATCTTTATCTTTCTCTTTCTTGTGTTTTCCTTTTGGGGATGACACAAGGCATTGATACATTCATGTCTCCTTCATGTTGACCCAAAAGGATTTCTTTTCTTTTCCATTTTTCATTTCATTTCTCTTTCTTGTGTTTTCCTTCTAGGGATGAAGCAAAGCGTCATGACACCCTATGTCTCTTCCATGTTGACCTAGCAGGTTTTTCCTTTGTTTTTTATCTCTTTGTGTCATTCTTCTAGTTCTATCTGTATTTGGGGGATGATGACAGTTCTCAACTCCTTACAAATATTGCAACAATCAACATATTGACCCCAAATCCATAGATCCCTTATGTTTTTTGTGTCTTCGTTTTGGGGGCAACCCCTCTTTGTTTTCTCTTGCATGATGTATCCTTACTCAGAAACATATAAATTGGCATAGGGTTTTCCAAGTTGGCTCTCATGTCTTTCTTCCTGCTTGCATTTTTCATTTTCTACTTTAAAGTAATTTCTCACAACATGGTGTTTAGCAATTCCCTTAAAGTGGGGGCATACATTGACATTATTTATTTTTCATTTTTCCTTTTTTTAATTTTTAGTGCAGCCTTATTTCTTCATATGATGTGTTTTTAGCTTTTTTGATGACATTGGGTGTGATTTCCTTCATCACCATGATATCTCTTAGCATATTATATTCCTCTTAGTGTCCTGATGTGATACACGACATCCCCTAAGTTGCTAATCTTCTATTCTTTGATTGGTCCTCTCTTGAAGACAATAGACATGATGTTCCCTAAGTTAAATACCTTGCATGAACTAAGAAAGAATACTTTGAGCATTTCCTATGTTGAATTTTTGGCCACCTTGCATAACATAGCTTGTATACCTATGGATCCATCATGTTTGTTCATGATCTCCAAGCATACAAAGTTTTGCTTGTCTCATGAGGCTCGAAAACCAGATCACTTCCTTTTTGTGTGGTGCCTTATTAAAGTTATCGGGAAATATAACTTTGGTATGGTTTGAGCAAGAAGCCCAACTAGCAACATGAATTTCCCCATAGCCACTTTTGTGTGTGTGAGTACATACTAGCCATGAGTGTATGTTTCTCATCCCTTTTGTACTTCTCACCCAGCGGATAGCCATGAGTTTCATAGTGAGTATTCATTTCTATCAGATGAACAACCTAGATGTAATCCATGTCACATTCAAAAAATGGTGAAAGCTTATTCCAATTTTCTCCTTCATTTCTCTTTCTCATCTTTAGCATTATATGATTGGCCTTGTCATTGTTCTTTATATCATTTTCATGTGTGTTCCTTTTTATTCATGTTCGTTTGCCATGGGATCCTGGTCCTAGGGGCTTGATCATCCCTCTTGATTTTTTCCATCTTGTCTTACTAGCATGAGTACATTGGAACCCTCCCTTGATGCATTTTTGTCTACTTTAGTGTGAGTTTGAATAAAGTTCATCCTCTCACTAAAGAGGAGGCTAAATGTAATGTCAAAAAAAGGGTCATTAGCCTTTTTCACGCCTTTTTAGCTCCTTCTTGCGGATTTCGGCTCAGTTTGGCCTTGATTTAGAGTTGTAAAGTGTATAAAACATTCACATTAGGTCTTGGGCCCTTGTGAATTAATGTAATTTAATTATGCCTTGTAAAGGTGTTGTAAAATGTTGTGATACATTTTCACACTTTTCTAGGATTTCTAAGCATAATTAACTTTATTTTCATCATAATTTCTCTTAGCCTTACCTTATTTGGTGTGTTGTAAAGTGTTTCAATACACATTCACATTCCTCTAAGCTTGCATTAATAATTGGGCTCTCTTATGCTCTAGTTGTCCCCATTTTGCATCCACAAGCCTTATTTTGGTGTATTTTTTAGGATAATCCTAATAAATGGAATTTAAAACATCAAATCCCTAGAAAACCACCTCAAATTCCTAAAGTGGGACTCATTCCAAATTCTAGGTGAATGAGTCCCCTTAGGTGGGAACCATTCACCCAAGGTGGCGAGTGACTCCCCCTTAACTCAAAATTCAAATTTAATTTAAATCTTTGATGGGATGTGTTGGAAACAAGCTACACTGAGAGGGGGGATTGAATCAGTGTTGTGCAAAAATTAACTTTATTAACCTTTATCTTCAAAGCACTTGTAACATGCAACCAAAATGCATGAACAAGAAGAAAACAATCACAACACCATAACAGAAGAATTTTTACCTGGAAACCTTGTTAGGGGAAAAACCACGGTGGATAGCCAATCCACAATATGATCTGAGTATACTAAAAAAAAAAATTACAATATGGGGAATGCACTTGCATTCAGGTGCACTGCCTAGATCTCACTACTCAAAGAAGACTCACTTTCTTAGAAAGAAAGTCAGATTTAAACCATCTGAGAATTTGAACTGAGAAAATAAAATCTACATATGCTTGATTACAGTTCCGATTAGGCTCAATTTTCAATCTTCTATCCTTCAGACTGATTTTGCACTTCTACTCTATTCTGCTCACACTCCCAACATAGATCCTTTATGCACAAGTGAAAATATGTGTTATTGCTATTTTTTTCTACTCTTATTCTCTATTCACATCAACACACACATATACATCCCAAAATTATATGAACGATCTCATATATATTCACAACTTAGAATTTAATCAAAATATGTCAGCTTCAATAAAACAAAAGAATATTTACAACTATCAACTCAAATCATGAGTAAACCTTAATTAACATCCACAATGGTCAGAAAAAACTTAGCTAGGACCTAAACAAAGATGCAAAAAAACAAAAATACTTAACTAATTGCTTCCCATACATCCAAAACATGATACATTCACGAAGTCAGCTCTAGTACTAATAAAGCAGATAATTAGCCAACTGAATCTTCAAACTCGCACACGGATCAATACGAGGCACTAAGATTCATGGATAAAACTAAACATACATTGATCAACCTTCACTGAGATACGCAACAAAAAATATTAATTGAAAATCTTTATGTGAATCGATGAACCCAAAACTTTTGGATTCTTTTTTCTTTCTTAATTGTTTGCAATCTGATTGTTGGTGTGATCAAATGATGATGCGTGGATCCAATCACCAACTAGGGTTTTCATAAATGACAACACCAAATGATATTCGTAGTGTCTCTTGCAAAAAATATCCCCCTTTGGTATTGATGGCAACTCTTAGTGAAAAATGACTAAGTGTCGGATCAATACCAACATTAACTACACTACCCAAAATTTCATAAACCAAACTCTTCTCCAAAACATAATTCTCCCCCTAACATGATTATGCATTTTGCACTCTATTACTCTCCCCCTTTGACATCAATGGTAAAGGCAGAAATCCGCATAACAAAAATAAAACAAGACTGTTATGAACAAGTTGCTTATGTACAAACATGCTTCTTTAACTTACATAAACTTGAAAATGTCTGAAAAATATTTCTTCAATGGAGCCAAATTCATGTCCCAAACTCTTTTGATACTTTCCAAGATTGTTATGTGTCCTCAAACCAAGTAGGATTGTGTCTTTGTAGACTCCAGGTTTGTTGGATCACCCACTTCCTTAGCATCTTTTTCTTCTTTCAATGCACTTGACATAATTTCTATCTTTGTGACAATTAGGCCTCTAAGTTCACATGCTCTTGCAACAATTTTGTCATTTTCATGCTTTAATCTCTTTATTTTGTGAGACAAAGATATCACTTCACCTTCTAACTTTCCAACACTACTAGTTAAAGGATCAAACGCATCAAAAATAGTAGCTAATTGTTTTTCCATATCCTTAACCTTTTTCTCATTGAAATTAGTAAATTTTGATAAAGACAAACAAGACATGTAAATCTTCCCACCTTCGGATAGAGAAGTTTGGATATTTTCCACACAGATGCCTAGAATTTTTTTATCCTTAGCAATCATTTCCTTCAACCCATTTAATATTTTAGCATCAAATTATCTCTAAACTTTAATCATAGTTGATTTATCAAGTGATTCAAAGTGAGTACTTATTTATTTGATGAGCCCCTTTAGTTCATCGAAGGAGGAACCGATCAGATATTTCACATGAGTGGGCATTATCTTTTCCAGGACTCTACATGCAAGATTCAGATGTTCACTATCCTCAATATGGGACTTCAATAGTTATTCTATGGCTTTTGCTTGGGAAAATGATGCTACTTTTATTTTCTGAATTGGACTTAGGGTATATAGGTCGATCAGACCCTCAATTAGTTTAGGATCAAATTATTCTTTTTGTTCTACCAAAAAATTCTTCACTGCCTCTATAGTGTCTCTTGCTTCTACTAGAATTGGCTTGACATCAAATTTATTCTCTTCAACCATTGCTTCCTTAGTTGTAGGTTCTGAATTATCTTCAGGGATATCCACTTTCTTGACTAATACACTTTCCAAAACTTTAATTTCCATAGGTATTTCTGCATTGTTTGCTTCAGGAGGGATCTAAATATCCTCAACTCCATCTTGTTTCTCTTCTTCTTCTCCCAAACTAGAAATATCATGAGTTCCTTCAAGGACAACATCAATTCTGCTATTTAACAAAACTTTTCTCATAATTTGTTTAGTTTCTTTAGTGACCTCTTTGGTTTGACCAATCATTAGCTTGTTCACTCTTTTTTGCTTTTTAATTCCTTATTCAATTTATTTAGTATTGACTTCATTTCTTCCATAGATACTACTAGACACAATTCAACAAGAATTATTTCTCTCATCTACTCGTCTTCTGATTTGGCATTAACTCTCCTCATCTCCAAAATGTCATATAATATTTTAAGTTAGGCATTATTTCAATAAGAAATTTATTCAAAATATTCAAATGTTTTATTGTTGCCTCCTCAAGTATTCTCTAATCAGATTTACCAAAAGATTCATACCATTTGAAAAGTGGCTTGAGATTCCCATCCTTAACCAAATATTTTTCAACTTCTTCCACTGACATAGCTGGTTGGTCAATTTTTTCCTTTTTCTTTTCTTGATCATCTCCATTGAAGGGCTTTCTTTTTGTAACAATTTTTTCCTTAGTACCTTGATGCTTGATTTCCCTAACTCCTCCATCAGACTCTATTTCATCCTCAAAGACTACTATATCCACTCTTTCTTTTATCTTTCTTCCTTTTTCCTTCTTTACTGGATCCCTTAGATTGAGTTTTCACAAAGATTAGCTTTTCTGCAAGGGTGGATAGGGATGCAAAGCTTCTAGTTGACCCAGCTCAAGAAGATGGTATTGTTGGACCATTAGATTCAGTTTTTATTGCCTTCTTTTTTGTTTGAGCTTCTTCTCTTTTCCTTCTAGCTTCCTTTAATTTTTATGTCAGTATGCCCATACTTTCTACTAAAACTTCCACCTCTTTTCTAACTCTTTTAACTACCACAAGTTTTTTGAGTTCATTGTGTACCTTCATATTATTGTCTACATAAGTTTCGAATCTCTCTTTTGATTGATCTAGAGGCTTGCTCAATAAATTTTCTACATACATTTCTAGAATGTGCTCCTCAAATTCATATCCCATCGACATGATCCAGATTGTTTTGGGATTAGTGGCTTCCATCATGCATTGATCAATATCTACCATAAATAAAATTGTATCCTTATATTTATTTATAATGGAAGTGGGAATCCTCTCTCTGTCCTAGATCATATTCTGAAAACTTTTGAAATATCCCCATATAGTGGCATTCTTTATCTTAATGTCTCTAAATCTATGAAAGAGATCTTTGATCTGAGTAGCTACTATTTTATTCTTTTTCCAATGAACCTTTATGAATCATGGAACCTCGTCCATAAAGTAAAATAATAAGCATAATAGGGTATGTACAGGATCATCATGGAAAAAATAGGCACTTAAGTGGCGATAAAAATTCAGAAAATCAGAGTTAGGAAACTTGACATAAATTTTTGAATAAGTTATCTATATTATTTCAAAATAATGTAAGAATTAAATTTGTAGAAAATTGAATTTAGTTTATAAACTACTAGGTTTATTTAAAATAATAAAAAATCTATTTGGTGAAAATTTGAAATTTCAATGCAGTAGTACTTAAATTTCAGGGAAAAAATAAGAAGTAGGTGTTTGTCTGACCACCCTAACCATAATAAAATGATAATATTTTTTTATACTATTTTAGTAATAAGTAAAGGAATCATGTCCCAATGTGATGCATATTTTTTTGTAAGTTTTTTCAGAGTAAAAAATTAATTATGAAATTTTTATTACAAATTTTAAAAAATATAAAAAATACTTGTCTGACCACCTTAACTTGGTCAAAACTTCATGAAATTCATTTTATTATTATTTAATCCTATATTATGTGAAGAATAGAATGTGACACATGTTTTGGATTCAAAAAATGTGATACCGTTTGAAAGTTATAGATGTTTTTCAATCTGCCTATCAATCGAGACTTTAGACGTAATTCAAATAGAAAATGAATAATAATTATTTATTAAATTCAAAGTAAAGAATAATTTATATTTGTGGAAACATTGTAATCTCCTTTAGAAACCCTTTTCATTTCATCAATTTTGCATAAAAAAAAAGTTGTCAACCACATGGGCCATCATATCACTTACATATCGCAATTTTTTGGCCCGTCATGATCCTGCACATACCCAATAGCAAGTTACCATACTTAAAATAATTTTTCTTATCCTTGATCTTCCCAAGATTTTGCATCAATTGAATTCTTAGTAATTCACAAAGATCATAGTTTTCATTTTCCTTTACAATTTGATAGGCTACATAAATGGTTGTACCCGACATAGAGTTGTCTCGGTTGGAATGATAAATTTTGTGCCCACTAACCATAGATGCAAATTTGACATCTAAATCAACAATGTTGTCAATTTTCATTGCTCTTCTATCATACTTAGATCCTGTTGCATCAATGATCATTTGATTCTTCACTGATCTCAAAATCGGTAGTCCACTGAAAGAATTTAGACTTGTTACAACATTGATAGCCTCCTTTATAATTTTGAAGGGTATACTTAACCACATGAATTCATAATGGACTCAACTCAAGATGTAACGAACCCATTTGGACTCCTCAAAGATGGGAAATGTAACAATCTGTTTAAATTTATTTTCTTTTAGGATTTTATATTCTAGCTTCACACATAAATCATCTCCTATGATGTGATTATTATATAAATTCAGCAGTTGTGAGCTTCCCAGATCTTCAATATTAGCATGAATATAAGACCTAAAATCTTCTATGTGTAACACATCATATGGAACAAATGAAAAATCTCCTAACGGGTTGGTCTCAATAGGCTTGTAGGGATGCCATTTGAATTTGGGATGGGGTACGTCCTTAACTTTTACTACTAATGGAGTAGCCATATTCACCAATTCACAAGTTCACAGAGTTTTTCTGATAAACACGTTTCTGTCTGATCACAATTTGATTATAGAAAGCTTCTTCACACTTGAATTTTGTCTCAACTAGCCAAGGTTCACCTTAGACCTCGCCAAACTTCTTTTCTTCAAAATGCAAAGTGACAAATGAAATATAGAAATTACTTTTGATCACTCACATACTTAACCCTTTTTTTCTCACAATATAAGCTTTTACCCTAACTCATTCAGTTACACTGTTTTCATGCAGTGTGACAGATAAATATTTTATGGACCTTCATCATTGCATAATACTTTGTCTAATAGGTTCAACAACATCTGTATAACATCTATTCCCTTACAGAACTTATACACATCCCGGTGTCAGTTACCGACAGGGGGTTAAGAGATTTTCTTGACAGCTCCCCCTAGGCTAAAGGCCTAAAACTAATTCCCAGATGAACTACCAGAAGCAGGTTCTGGTGTTGGTAAATTTTCTTCATTAGAGGGACTTTTCTTCACCCATTTATTCTATGTTTTCTTCTTCACCTTATTTTTAGTGACTTTTCCTTTTCCCTTAACATCCATCTATATGTTTTTCCTTTGATTTACTAGACCTCTTCTATTCCAACAAAATCTGGAAATGTGACCAAATTTGTTGCAGTTGTAGCACACAACATTTTTCTATCTAGACCAGTTGTTCCACTTATTTTATTTTTGTATGCACTGGTTAGCATTATGCCCAAGTCTATTACATGTATAATATCTAACATTTCTATAGAATTTGTTCATCACATTTCTACATTCATTTGACTTATGACCAAAAATGTTGCAATTAAAACACTGACGTGAGAATGATGGACCACTTGGATTCATCCTACTTCTACATTGAGAAGCCATATGTCCAAATTTATTGCAACTAAAATAATAACCATTAAATCTCTGATAATTAGGTTGTCTTACCAAATACCTTCTAGATTTGTTCATTTTATTTCCTTTATTCAATCTCCTTTGTCCTAATCTAGAACTTTCTCCTTCTTCATAACCAAGACCTCGCTTGTCACCATTTGTCCTCTGACTACTAATTAGTTCATTAAGCTTGGCTGAGCTAACTTTGAACTTCTCCTTGTACTCATTTGCAGTAGCAAGTTCATCTCTAATATCATCAATTTTCTTTTCAATTACTTCCTCATTATTTTTAGTTTGTTCCAATTCATTCTGCAAACGACTACATACTTAATATTTTTATTTTAGAGACTATTCAAGGTTCTGTTCATTCTTCTTTCTATCTTCAATCTCCTTGGTCATCCTCATCATGATAGATTCCATTTCACACTTTAGGATTGTATTATCTCTGGTAATATTTTCACATTATTCTATCTTTTCCTTCAATGCTTGACTGAGTTGTTCATCTTCAATGATCTTACTATCATTTTTCTTAATTTGATCACAAAGTTCCTTTCTCTTCTCTTCGGACTTATTGATTTTTTCTTTCAAAGACTAAATGAATTTCTCACTATCTATGAGGTTTTCTTGTAATTTTTGAACTCTAGAATTTGACTTATCAAGATCATATAGGGCCACCAAAATTTGTTGTTGAAGATTGCTTAAATCCATTGAAACACTTTCCAAGATCTCCCCAAGTTGTTAGAATTCTTCTTCTGGGGAACTAGCTATAATACCAATTATTGGAAACAAGCTACACTAAGAGGGGGGTTAAATTAATGTTATGCAAAAAATAACTTTATTAACCTTTATCTTCAAAGCACTTGTAACATTCAACCAAAATGTATGAACAAGAAGAAAACAATCACAATACCATAAAACAAGATTTTTACGTGGAAACTCTATTAGGGGAAAAACCACGGTGGGTGGCCAATCCACAATATGATATGAGTATACTCAAATAAATTTTACAATATGGGGAATGCCCTTGCATTCAGGTACACTTTCTAGAGCTCACTGCTCAAAAAATACTCACTATCTTACAAAGAAAGTCAAATTAAAACCATCTAAGAATTTTAACTGAGAAAATAGTATCTACATATGCTTGATTACAGTTTCGGTTAGGCTCAATATTCAATCTTTTGTCCTTCAGACTAATTATGCACTTCTACTTTATTTTGCCCACACTTACAACACATATTCTTTATGCACAAGTGAAACTATGCATTATCACTCTTTTGCTCTGCTCTTATTTGCTATTCACATCAAAACACACATAAACATCCCCAAATGATATGAATGATCTCATATATATATATATATATATATATATATATATATATCTGCAACTTAGAATTTAATCACAATATGTCGGCTTTAATAGAACAAAATAATATTTACAACTGTCAGCTCAAATCATGAGTAAACCTTAATGTGCATCCAAAACGATCGGCCATAACTTAGATAGGATTGAAACAAAGATGCATGAACACAAAAATACTTAACTAATTTCTTCCCATACATCCGCAACATGATACATTCACAAAGTCAGCTCTAGTACTGATAAAATAGAGAATTATCCAACTAGATATTTTAACTCACACAAAGATCAATATGAGGCACTGAGATTCACGAATAACACTAAAAATACACCGGTCAACTTTCACTGAGATAAACAACAAAAAATACTCATTTGAATTGATGGACCCAAAACTGTCATATGATTTGTTCTTCCTTAACTATTTGCAATCTCACTACCCATGTGGTCTATGTACATTAGAATGTGTAAATAAAAATGAATCTAATCTAATACACCAATGAAACATTAGATTAAAGAAACTAAATTAAAGAAAGAAAAATGTAAACTCTAAACACAGGCAACTTCTTCAAATTCGTCCCATTGTCCTCTATCTCCAAGGATTCATTTCAAGATGTTGGCTCTCAGTTGTTTTAAACAACAGCTTGTAGAATGGCAGCTTGAGAGAATGAGATTAATGAAAATGCATTTGCATTGCTAATATGCTTTAAGCTATGAAATTGAAATGCTAATTAAATGCTAGAAATGCTTGATAAAACTGAAATTCCACTATAATAACTACATATGAAAATCTAAAATTCGAGGTCCTTTTCAACTCACAAGAGGTCTGTATTTATAGATTTTTGAAGGAAAGAATCCCATTAGCTAGGATCAACAGTTGAGTTCAAACTTGTTAAGATGAACGGTGAGAGATCGAGAATTTGAAAAGAAGATGGAATTTTAAGAAACGGATGGAAAATGAAGAGACAAATGGAAGATGTGTCCATAATTAAAATAGATAATATTTAATTATGTGAGAGAGAAATATGAAAAGGCCTTTAATTAAATATTGAAAATATTTAATTAGGTGAGGAAAGTGAAGAATTTAGAAAGTGTTTTAATTAAATATTACAAATATTTAATTAAATGTGAAATGAAGAATATCATTTAAATTTAGAATTTAAACTTGTGATAATTAATATAAATAAATTGTGAAATCTATTTAATTAATTAAGAGGAAAATAACATTAATTAAATAAACTTATTTATTTAATTAAACTAGAAGAATTGGAGAAATGAACAATATAAATAAATAATTAAATTTATTTATATGTAGATGACTTAAGAATATTAATTAAATAATTCATATTTAATTAATTAACAGGTTTGGTTAACCATGACCATTTTTAGATGTGTACATTTTGCCCCTCTTTGAAGTGATGTGTTTTACGCATTGCTTCAAAGAATTTTTCCCCAAATTTTTAGAAATTACCGATGCTATATGCCCCCTCGAGAGATGAATCAGATAAAGATGATTTTTGAATTTTTTTGAATTTTTATTTTTTACTGATTTTCTATCTGATTCATCGACCAATAAAGATGATTTGATGAAAACCCCTATTGAAAGATTGATATGAAGATGAAGAAATTTGATTTTTCCCCGATTGATGATTCTTTTCGATTGATTCAGCATGTGATAGTGAATTTGTGATGATTGATTGATGATAATTGATAAGAATGATGGGATAGATTGATTGAGATTATGCAAATCAGATGTGATGGATATGATAATGATCATGCACAAACTAATATGGATGCAATCTATCTAATATGCAAACTAAAGTGCAAAGTTGTCATTTTGTGAGTTGCTTTATGCTTTACGTTTCATCATTGAGCCTTTTGATATGTTGAAATTTAGTTCAAGCATCAAAGGGTATGTTAGCACTAATGATGACCTAAGTACTTCTTTCATAATGTTTGATGTAGAAAGTTAATACAAGCATCGAGGTATAATTGAACCAAGATGACCTGAGTATCACTTGCATAAATAGACAAAAGTTAACCATTTTCCTATGCAAATTTCGAAATGTCATCAATGATACCTTGTAGAGCATGTCCCACGACCAATTTGTACCATACTAATGATTAGCTTTTAGACAACAAGAAAATAAAAATCATACTTCTTCCTCATGATTCTAGTTCAATACATCATTGAACCACTCCAAAGATATGATGTCATCAAATATCAAAACAACAATTTGCAACTTATGCTTTTAAGTTTGTCATTCATTTTATTCAAATTTAGATCATCCAATTTGTTTCTGTCAACATAGTCATGTAAGCTCATTTTAATTGGACAAGACTGTTGTTTCCGATCTTAGACACATGCTATCATTTTTGCCTGCTAGAAAAGCTCCAAGAAGTGAACTACCCCCTAGTGACCCTGTACTCTGACTCCTGCTAGACACAACTATTGCTAAAGATAACCCTCAAATCATCAAGCCATGATGAGATCCTTGTCGTTCCAAGGAGATGATGCAATGTGAATGCGATGATGATGTCGATGAAAAGATGGATATGCAAGATGAATCCTAATAGATGACAGAGCCAAATGCAATCACAAACAACGCCTGTTTGCCAAGTTTTCACCATTTGTTTTTATTGCATTTTTCCTGATTTTATGATTTTTTTTGCTATTACCAAGATGCCTGTTTGCCAGGTTTTCATCAAGGCAATGTTTTTTTTTGTTTTTTTAAAGACTTTTTGTATTGTTTTTTATATTTTCTTAGGCGTAGAACTTCTTCAAATGAATGTTGTTGGTTGGATCTTCAAACAGGTCCCCTTCTACTATTGAAAACTGATATGCCCTGGATCCAAATGCTGCAACGATAACGAAAGGGCCCAGCCAATTAGGTTCGAACTTGCTTTTATTTTCCCGATCCTATTGATTTCGAGGGTTTCTTTGAGAACCAAGTCACCCACTTGAAAAGTTTGTGGTTTGACTCTATGATTGCAGCTACGGGACATGATCTATTGATACCCCTTCAAATGATTAACTACCGTTTGACGTCATTCATCAAGCAGTTCTAGCTCTTGCAACCTTGATACTCGATATTCTTCATCATTGATTAACCCTTTGAGTGATACTCGAAGTGAAGGAATCTCAACTTCCAGTGGTAAAATAGCTTATGCTCCATAAACCAAAGCATAAGGAGTAGCACCCGTTGGTGTGCAAATACTTGTTCTGTATGCCCATAATGTTGGATTCAATTGGACATGCTAATCACGACCTGCTTCATTTACTATTTTCTTCAAAATCTTTAGAATTGTTTTGTTTGAAGCTTTGGCCTGATCATTCCCTTATGGATAATAAGGTGTAGAGAACCTATGTTGGATGCGAAATCTTTCACATACTTCATCAACATCCTGATTTTTAAAGGGTCTACCATTGTCTATGATAATGGAGTTGGGAATGCCATATCTGTAAATGATATAATTTAAGATGAATGAAGAGATTTGTTTTCCCATAACAGTTGTTAGAGGAACAACTTCAATCCATTTAGTGAAATACTCAGTGGCTGTAATGATAAATTTATGTCCATTTGGAGATGATGGGTGTATCTTGCCAACCAAGTCCAATCCCCACTGAGCGAAAGGCCATGTTGTGATGAAGGGTTGTAATTCCTGAGCAGGAGCATGAATGAGAATCCCATGAATATGACATTTTGCACATTTCTTCACAAAGATGAATGATTCCTTCTCCATGGTTAGCCAGTAGTACCCTAATCTTACAAGTTTCTTTGCTAAGGTTAGTCCACTTGAATGTGTCCCACAAATTCCACCATGGACCTCTTGTAAAGCCTTTTCTGATTCATCACGTTCAAGACATCTAAGGAGGGTACCATCCAGACCATGTTAGTATAAGACATCAGCAATTAAAGTGTAACGGGATGATTGATGAATGAAATTTCTTTTATGATTCCTAGACAAGTCTAAGGGTAAAGTAATATATCTTAGGTAAGTGTAAATTTGGCCATATAAGGGAGAGTCAGAACTCCTCAGATGGAAAATGATTTGAGTTTTAGGATTTTCATGGGTAGGAGAATACAATTGTTCCAACAAGAAATTGTACCATTTTTGATTCTCTGTCAACTGGAGTAGAGAGGCGATTCTAGCCATAGCGTCTGTTGCTTTATTATCAATGCATAGAATTTGTATGAACTTGATATTAACAAAGTATTTCTTAAGATCTTCCACCATTCTTTTGTAAGGTATCAACTTGTCATCTTTAGTGTGATATTCTTCATTGGTTTGATTTATAACAAGTTGTGAATCACCAAAAACTTGAAGTTCTGCAATTTTCCAGTCTACTGCAATTCTTATGTCAATTATCAATGCCTCATACTCAGTTGTGTTGTTTGTGCAAAGAAACATTAGCATATAAGATTTTGGGATTGTATGTCCTTGAGGTGTAATAAAAATAATTCCTGCTCCTAAACCATGTTGAGTGTAAGAACCATCAAAGTAGAGTGACCATGACTGCTAGATATTTGTTGTGAACACGTCGGCATCAGGAAAATCAACATGTATTGGGTGTTCTACTAGTATTGGTGCTTCTAATAATTGATCTGCAATTACTTGTCCCTTTATAGCTTTTTGATCCACATAATGAATATCAAATTCACTTAAGATCATAACCCATTTAGCCAACCTACCAGTTAAGGTTTCCTTACTTAGAAGATATTTGAGTGGGTCAATCTTAGCCACCAGCTTTACTATATGAGTTAGCATGTAGTGTCATAACTTTTGAGAAGTGTACACTGCTAAAAAAGCTTTTTCAATGAAGGTATAATTTAGCTCGTGACTTGTTAGGGTTCAAATAATGTAATAAATAGCTCATTCTTTTCCTGAGTTGTCTTCCTGTTCCAATAATGCTCCTAAAGATATTTTTGTGGCAACAATATATAATATGAGAGGTGCACCTTGTACTGGTGGGATCAATACTGGTGGATTCATGAGATACTGCTTTATCTAATCAAATGTTGCTTCACATTTGTACTCCCACTTGAATGTAACATTCTTGTGTAAGAGATGTGTAAATGGTAAAATTTTATCCTCCAGTTGAGCAATGAATCTTCGAATGGATTGTAATTGTCCCTGTAGAGAGCGTAGTTGACTAATGTTCCTTGGTGGTGGCATATCAAGAATTTCTTGTACCTTAGCCGAATCCACTTCAATTCCCTTTTCTGATACAATGTAACCTAATAGCTTCCCATATTTTACTCCAAAAATGCATTTCTTAGGGTTAAGTCTCACTTTGAATTTTTCCATTCTTTTGAAGATTTTTGATAAGATATCTATGTGTCCTTCTTTGGTGTTAGATTTGGTGAGGAGGTCATCAACATAATATTCCATGAATGTATGCATCATATCATGAAAAATTGTTTTCATTGCTCGTTGGTATGTAGCTCCTGCGTTTTTCAACCCAAAAGGCATTACGTTCCAGCAATAGGTACCCCAAGGACATGTGAATGTTGTTTTATCCTGATCTTTTGGTGCAGTCTTGATTTGGTTGTATCTTGAAAATCCATCCATTAATGAGTACATTGCATGTCCAACGGTTAAATAAAGAATCATATCTATGTTTGGTAAGGGAAAGTCATCTTTAGGACACGCTTTATTCAAATCTCTAAAATCTGTACAAATTCTAATCCTTCCGTCTGGCTTTAAAACAGGCATGATATTGGAGATCCATTTCATATAATCCATGGACCGGATGAATCCAACATCTAAAATCCTTTTTAATTCCTCTTTAACCAATAATGCAACATGTGGATGCATTTTTCTAAGTTTTTGTTTTACAGGTTTTGCCCCTGGTGAAATAGATAGATGATGCATGATGAGATATGGATCCATTCGAGGCATATTTGCATAGGACCAGGCAAAACTGATTTGATTATCTTTGAGAAATTATGTGAATCTAGGTACTTCTTTGTTTGTTAGAGATGCAACCAATTGCAAAACTTTGGGCTTTTCTGTAGTACTTATATTGAGTGCCTTTGTTGGTTTGATTAGAATGGAAGACCTTTCCTAATAATGCTCTGGGAGAGTGTCAAGTTTCCCATCCTCTAGCGCCTTTGAAAGGTTTTCACCATTGGATACGCTTTTTATTTTTCTCTTTTCTTGATCTAATACTGCCTTTGTTAGGTTTCCACCATTAGATCTTTCTTTCACTTTTCTTTTTTCTTGATCTAATACTGCCTTTGTTAGGTTTTCACCATTAGATATTTCTTTTATATTATTTATTTCATAGCTAAGAAACTTGGCACTTTCCTATCGAAAACTTTGATCTTGTGATTCCCTGGTGGAACTTGTTTTGGGATGGGATGAACAAAGAAATTTTATTATGGTTTCATCATTTGGAAAAGTTGGAATATCAATGGGTGCTATTTGTTCCCAATCAATGAGTTCAGGATGTACCAAAGGAAATGGATCATTAGGATGAGTAAGGTCACTAGCTGTAAGAGTCAAGGTGTGATCGTTAACATCATTATAGGGGAGATCTAAGATGGTATCCTCCTATGGATAATCTGTTTCGCTTTGAATCAAATCGGTTTCACTTGAGTCATGATTGCTTTGTAGGACATAATCAAACGGAGGAATTGAGCTTTCCCCTTGTAAGAATGTAGGTGAAAACTTGTGTATGACATCCACCCTTTTCTCTGAGGTAAAGGTATCATTAGAGAAGCTATCCCATTCATATTCATTTGAGTCTGTGTCAGAATTGTTGGCATGAAATCTCAGGATTGCTTCGATTAATTCTTCTTTAGACCTCTTTTGTATCACTTCTTCCTTTGTATCTTCACCATATCCCAACCTAGTTTTATCTCTTGGGTGCATGGTTTTTAGGTTGATAGGTTCAATGATACCCTCTTTTCTTTTACCTATAGGGCCATTTCCTTCATAACCCATTTGTTGCATGATAGCATAGCCTTTTCCGTATTGTTCTGTGGGTAACTTGATATGCTATATAGATTCTTTTTCATATTTATAGAGCCAATCAAGGATAGCTCTATCTTCCATTTCATTTTCTTTGATGAATGTCCCATTAAACTTGGTGATGGGAGTTGAAGTTGAGGCTAAAGTTATCGTCGCCTATTGTATGGAAGTTGAGGGTTCACCATGGGATCTTGGAGATATGGGTAAATTAGAGAGAGATAAAGAATACTCTCATACTCCATTATCTTTCGATTTTAACTTGGTGCCAAAATTACTTATCATTTCACTTGCTTGTTCGTGGTACTTGGAGGTATAGATGGCCAAATCCTCTCTATTGTGTGGGACGAGTGTTTCCTGAGTTTCTCTAAGGTTAGAGAAAGTTTGACTGCTAATGTGATGAGTAGGTATTGTTACTTCTTGTCCATCATATGGAAACTTCAAACATTGATGATAAGTAGATGGAATAGCTTGCATGTCATGGATCCATGGGCAACCCAATAGTATGTTATAGGTTAGATCTCGATCAAGAACCTGGCAAAAGGTATTCTTCACAACAGGTCCCACTTTGATTGGTAGCATGATGAGACCTTTGGAAAACCTTTCTTCATCATCATATGCCTTGATTGTAATTTTCCTCTGTGGATCTATAAAGTCTGCTGAATATCCTAAAGCTAGGACCAATTTTAAAGTACCAATGTTTAATCTGGCTCCCCCATCTATGAGGACACATCTAATGTGGGCTTTGTGAACCGTGACCTCTAAGTAGAGTGATGAATTATGTGGATGCGTTAAGGATGAATCATCTTTTTTAGAAAAAGATAAACATGTGTAGGAGGAAAAGTGTCCCACCATGGCTTGAAATGTATTGATATCCAGATCAGGGGATACAGTTTTATCAACAAGTGCCTTTTCCAGAATGTCCATATGTGTAGGTGATAACTTTAAAAGCTCCAAGATAGAAATTTGGGCTGATGTTTTTCGCAGTTGATCAACCAGATTGTATTCACTTGGAGGGGGAATTGTTGCTTTAGATGAACTACCTTTGACAATGATTTTGGCTTGTACCCTTGAAGCATTGACCTCTTGATATTCTTGATTACCTTTGATTTAGATAACGTTTATTTGAGGATCATCAATATAAATATGATTGATAATGACATCATGGATGTTATTAACATTCTTGCCCTTGTCACTCAAAGATTCCCCTTTCTGATAATTAGGGAGTGGATTCTTGAATGCTTGATGGTCGTTATTGCCATTATGTCCCTCAACCAAGATGGTATGATTATCAATCAATCTTGAACAATATTCTTCAACCCTTGGCAATTCTTTGTCTTATGACCTTTGCACCTATGATAATCACATAAATATGAGTAATTCCACGATGGTGGTTTAACTCGAGGCTCATAATCTCTTTGTGGTGGCAATGTAATAGCATTTTGATTCAATAATTCTTTGAGAATGGATTCCAAAGATTGGCCCAAGGGAGTGAAACTCTCTCGACTCAAAAAATATGACGATCTGGGCACATTTGAATTTTGATTATTGCCAAAATTATTTCCATGATTATTAGTCATGTTTCTTTGATTGGAGACATTGCCTTGGTTATTAGAATTTCCAAAATTCTTGCTACGTTGAACACTTGACACATTAAGGATGGTAGGATTTGTATTTACGTTGTTAGCACCTACTACCCCATCGTTCACAACATTTTTATTTCGGGTCCAAAATCGTGACTTGTCATTGTTGTTATTATGGTTGTTGTTGTTGTACGAATTTGAAACCTCTTTATCGATTTTTAGAACTCCACACTTGATAAACACACCTTCAATAGTAATTGCATTTTCAATCAATTTTTCAAACGATTGAGGACAATGAAGGTTTAGTCTATAACTCATTTCCTGATTAAGACTATCGATGAAGATCTCCATCTTTTCTTTTTCAGGAACAGGACGAGAGTATTTAGCAAACACCCTTCTCCATCTTTGCAAAAATGTAGTGAAAGATTCCCCTACTTTTTGTTTTACCTTAAAAAGATCAAGCATGGTTATCTGGTGTTAGATGTTGTAGGAATATTGTGATATAAATTTTTTTATTAACTCCTCAAAAGTTTTGATGGGGGGAGTGATTTTTGAAATCCACTCCATGGATTGTCCACCTAGACTTCGTGGAAACAACCACATTAACTAGGTATCATTATGAGCAAATTCTAAGCTCATATTTTGAAAATCCCTTACATGCTCAATGGGGTCAGTTTTCCCATTATACCTATCAAACTTAAGGATTTCACAATGTTTTGGAAAAGGAATCATTCGAAGACTCCTATCGAATGGATAAGGACATATTTCATCCAAAACATACTTCTTTGTTGTACCCCCTTGCATTTCTTTTATTTGTCCTTGTAATTCCTTTATCTATTGAGTAAGAGCACCAAAATCATTGAGAGGAATTTCAAGATCCTCTTTAATCCCTTCTATGTCAAAATCAACAAGTAACTTAGCTCCTTGATTAGCTAATGAAAGGAAATATCTTTCCTTTTTTCATTCTAAAATCCTTTCCATAAGATTATGGAATTGAGGATCCTGCTCCATTTCTTGAAGTTTTTCTTCTGTTAACTCTTCAGTATTTGAAATGTTATAAAGGTTTTCCTCCCTCTCACTATTATCACCCATGTTGTTCACTGTACTTTCATCTTTTTCTAAGTGCTTTCGAGATCTCGTGATAACAGGCATAAGCTTTACTCAAATTCTGCTAACTTTGATCAAAGAAATGAAATAGTGCAATGGTGATGGATATGAAAGTCAGGATAGAATGAAGATTCTATGACTTAAAAGATTTTTAATCTTTAGCTCATGATTCCCTGATTGAAAGGATGAAAATCATGTTTGCGGGAATTAAACCAAAGATCAAAAATAAAGATGATTTTGCGCTTAGTGAAGTTTGATCTTAGATTTATAGAAAGATGAGTTTAATGAATGCCTAATGTGTTTGAGCTCTCTACTGCAAAATTTGATTTGGACAAGTAGCATATGTGATTGCAGGTTGGGGAATATAAGAAGAATGAATACGTTGATTGTGGTTGTGCCTTTGAGAAAGGGCTCTTCTTTGAAAGAAAGCCCATGAGTATAAAGGTTCTACAACATAATTGTCAGCTAAACCTCTAATATAGTCGTGATATCAATGAATAAAGGTTTTTTGTTCAAGCAGGACCTTTCGACTTTGATATAGAAATTTCCTCTCTTCAATATCTTCTTATAAGTAAGAGACTTCTTGGGCTTTCTAATCTTTCTTTCTAGGGACTTCTTTACAGAGGTTGCAGACTTCCAAACTCTGAGCATGGGAAAGACTAGACCGATAAGACTTGATTTCTGAATGTTAGAAAATTACCTAGGCTCGGAAAATAGATGGGCCAAAATAGAGATTGAATGCACCAAAATAGAATTCCTATGCATCAAAACAAAGCACAGATGCGCCGAGACAAAGCACAGATGTGCCGAAATAGAGCACCAATGCACTGAAATAGACCCAGGATGCGCTAAATTATCTGCTAGACCTTTGAGACAGACATGTTTGCACAATTTTGATATTTTTTGATGATCTTAATCTGATTTAAATTTGAAAAACACAGCATAGAGAAGAAGACAATTGTTTTGTTAATCCTAAAATCTAAACAAAGAGTGTATGTTCTTGAGATTTTCATAGGTTTTGAACAAGATAAGCAATTCAGTCAAGCTCACTCTTAATTTGTCAAATAGGTCATCATAGTAACCATAGCCCACAACTTAAAATTGCATCGACTCACATAGCCATGTCATCCCCTAGAGGGCGCCCGTGTTTTTGTCTTTTCTAGGTGTGTAATCAAGGTGATGGAAGTGGATACCGAATCCCCTGAGCAAAAAATCCATGGCGATTATATGGTGAGTGTCTTGGGGGCAGATTCTTCCCTCCCCTTGCATCGTGATTAAGATGATGTTTGGATACTGACATGGCTAGCTTTCTACACTATGGTTTATAGTAAGGATATCCATTCAGTGTGGCAAATAGATAGACTCCCTCGAGAGACCTCCCAACCTTTAGAACAATGGTTTTGGGGATGGTTATCCTGTGCACTACTATCAAGTTAGATTTTCATCAACAACTTGCTTTTGATTAAAGTGGGTTGGAAACCTTGGCTTTAGGTGTTCCCACTTAGGTCATTCCTCTTGGATGAGTACTTTTTCCCACAGGAGCAGGCCTTCTAAAGGATGTAATAAAGCATTAAATTGCAGAAAATAAAAGGTAAGTCTAGTATTCTGATCACCCAATTAAGGGGAGAGCATAAACGTATTACCCACAATCACAACAAACAATAATGGTTCAATTTTAAATCCCAAATTGACAATTTTCTACACTAAGTGGAGATGTTGCTTCACCAAAAACATGGGATTCATTTTTAACCGAAAGAAATTTATGTTTGGTGAC
Source organism: Sequoiadendron giganteum (assembly GCA_007115665.2). Taxonomy (NCBI): domain Eukaryota; kingdom Viridiplantae; phylum Streptophyta; class Pinopsida; order Cupressales; family Cupressaceae; genus Sequoiadendron; species Sequoiadendron giganteum. The sequence continues at coordinate 491,498,624 of CM021105.1, read as the reverse complement.
TATCCTAGGATTGGTTAATTTAGATTTAAATGTCTACCCTAGGGTTGCTTCATTCCATTAAAATAAAATTTGAAAAATCTTGTCTACGGATGGCGTCAAAATCAGAATTTAAAATCTTTACAATTGTATGTGCCAGAACAGGTCATCTATGCGCCAAAACAGGTCATGGATGCGCAGAAAGATCTTACAGGGATGCATCGAAATAGAGTGTCTATGCGCCAAAATAGGACATGGATGCACCGAAACAGTTAATGTATGTGCCAAAATATCTCATCCATGCGCCGAAATAGTCAACGTATGCATTGAACCAAGCCTCGTATGCGCTGAACCAAGCCTTGTATCTGCCAAAACGCAATTTTAGTCTGTCACCTACCAAAAAAATCTGCAAAAAGAAATTTTAAAATGTGGGGCTTGGCCCCATAGTGGGCACCAGAAATGTGTACGTTAGAATGTGTAAATCAAAATGAATCTAATCTAATACACCAATGAAACATTAGATTAAAGAGACTAAATTAAAGAAAGCAAAATGCAAACTCTAAACACAGGCAGCTTCTTCAAATTTGTCCCATTGTCCTCTATCTCCAAGGATTCATTTCAAGATGTTGGCTCTCAGTTGTTTTAAACAGTAGCTTGTAGAATGGCAGCTTGAGAGAATGAGATTAATGAAAATGCATTTGCATTGCTAATATGCTTTAAGCTATGAAATTGAAATGCTAATTAAATGCTAGAAATGCTTGATAAAAGTGAAATGCGACTATAATAACTACATATGAAAATCTAAAATTCGAGGTCCTTTTCAACTCACTAGAGGGCTGTATTTATAGATTTTTGAAGGCAAGAATCCCATTACCTAGGATCAACGGTTGAGTTCAAACTTGTTAAGATGAATGGTGAGAGATCGAGAATTTGAAAAGAAGATGGAATTTTAAGAAACAGATGGAAAATGAAGAGACAAATGGAAGATGTGTCCATAATTAAAATAGATAATATTTAATTATGTGAGAGAGAAATATGAAAAGGCCTTTAATTAAATATTGAAAATATTTAATTATGTGAGGAAAGTGAAGAATTTAGAAAGTGTTTTAATTAAATATTGAAAATATTTAATTAAATGTGAAATGAAGAATATCATTTAAATTTAGAATTTAAACTTGTGATAATTAATATAAATAAATTGTGAAATCTATTTAATTAATTAAGAGGAAAATAACATTAATTAAATAAACTTATTTATTTAATTAAACTAGAAGAATTGGAGAAATGAACAATATATATAAATAATTAAATTTATTTATATGTAGATGACTTAAGAATATTAATTAAATAATTCATATTTAATTAATTAACAAGTTTGGTTAACCGTGACCATTTTTCCATCCCCTAGAACACACCCTTTTCCATATTTCAATCACCTTTATATTGGAATCTCAAGGGTTGTTATTGAATGAAGTGTTGAATTTTGTTGTCATAGGTCTAAAACCCTAGTGTGTACACCATATTATCCATTCCATTTTGCTAAACATGCATTTAGAGCATCTTTAATTCTAATTTGGAGTGCATTTACATCCTAGATTTATCTTGCATTAACATTGCATTAGGTTTTGCATTGTTTAATTTGCATTCTAGGGTTTCAATCTTTGCATTAGTGAAAAGCTCATTTATCTTGCATTATTGCACTTAATTTTATTAGAAATCAACAAAATTATGCATTTGCATCTTATATTTTCATTAGAAAACATTAAAATCATAAAACTCAACTCAAAAATTCTAATTTTTTTCACAAAAATCCATACCTGGACTCATTTGCCACCCTGGGAAAATCAGTTCCTTTTCATATGTTGCATTGCATGTTTTGTCATTTGTATTCCATCTTCTGAGTTTTTTTTTGCTACTCTTACCCTTCTATTTTGGCTTGCAGATTCTTTGTTTCATTCAATTCATTTGATTTAGCTTACATTCATTCATCTTGTTCATAGATCAAAATTGTATTATTCCATAGCTTAGAATCTAAAATTTGCAACATGGATATGTGCTTTGGAGAATTTTGGATGTCCTTAAAATACTTAGTAGATGTGTCAAGTTGTGCCTTTGGAAATGATCCTTATTATCTTGAACTCACTCATTCTCACTCAAATCCTAATGAATGTCCTCCTCATGATATTGACATCATTGGAGAAGATGATGAAATCATGAATAGGTTCTTAAATGATTGTCTTAATAAACTTGAGACTAACACATCCTTTTATCCCTCCATGAATGAACCAAAACCTCCTACCATACCACCTCTTGAGATGTTTGGTTATTTTCATCTTAAAAAAAAATTGAACCTAAGTTCCCTACAATAGGTGAACCTGGTTCCTCTAAACAAGAAAACATTCAACCCTTTTATAATAACAAGATCACCAACACTCGTATCAATCTTCAAGAAACATATGGAACAAGATTCACAATCTTGAGCAAACTGGGGTGTGATACAACAATTGAACATGAAATTCAACACCTCTTAGACGAAATACCAGCTAAGAAAAATACAAGGGGAATATGATAGAAAGATCCCCCTAACAATGAAAATTTTCCTAAATAATATCTAAGACTTCGTTGTGATGGTATGCTTATCTTAGATCATCATCCTTATTTGAATGTTCTTCTTCCTAAAGAACACCCAATAATTCCTAATTGTGAAAAGGACGAATGGATCTCATTAGATCCCCCTCCTGAACCTTCAACTAGAGAAGATTATGAAATTCACAACAACAAAACCCCAACAACAATCAAATGACAAATGAAATATCTTCTAGGCATAGGTCACCTTAAACTTCCACCTTGAACTAGAAGTATATTCCCTAAATATAATACAAAATATTGTGGGTATCGTAGGATTCTTGGACATTCTACCGATGAGTGTCAAACTGTCATAAGGATCCTTCAACACTTTGATATTTTAGAAATAATCCCTTAAAGTGGGATCCCTTCCCCCCCTTGTCATGTAAAAATTGTAGAACATTCCTTTTTCATAATTACATGACCCCTTTCCCATCACCTACCTCGGCTCAAACTTGTCTTGCACTCAATGGGGGTAAGAAGTTGTTAGCTTTTTCCTAGTAATGAATTTTTCATTATCCATTTGGTTTGTTATTCACCCTCTACTTATACATACTGAGATTGGGAGGCGTATGAATTCCTCATAGGTTGACTCACATTTTCCTTACTAGTCTTTTAAATTATTTGTTTTTCATTGTTTTTCTTTTGTGTGATTGCATGTGTGAAATGTGATCCCCCATAACATTTTTTTCTCTCTCTTTGTGATATTCCTCTATTTGTACCTTCATTCTTCTCTATTTTGTGAATCACTTTCTCTTTTTCATCTTTATCTTTCTCTTTCTTGTGTTTTCCTTCTAGGGATGATGCAAGGCATTGAGACATTCATGTCTCCTTCATGTTGTCCCAAAAGGATTTCTTTTATTTTTCCTTTTTCATTTTCTCATTTCATTTCTCTTGTTTTTTCCTTCTGGGATGAAGCAAAGTGTTGAGATACCCTATGTCTCTTCCATGTTGACCTAGGAGGTTTTTCATTTGTTTTTGCTCTCTTTGTGTCATTCTTCTAGTTCTATGTGTATTTTAGAGATGATGACTGTACTGAGCTCCTTATAAAACATTTCAACAATGAACATAATGAACCCAAATCCATATATCCCTTACGTGTTTTTATTTTGGGGACAACCCCTATCTATGTTTTCTCTCACATGATGTAGCCTTACTCAGAAACATATGACTTGGCATAATTTTTTCCAAGTTGGCTCTCATGTCTTTCTTGCTACTTTCATTTTCTATTTTATACTTTAAAGTAATTTCTCACAACATGGTGTTAACAATTCCTTAAAAGTGGGGGCATACATTAGAATTATTTCTTTTGCATTTTTCCTTTTCTTGGTTCTTAGTGTAGCCTTCTTGCTTCATACGATGCATTTTTCATTTTGTGGATGACATTGGGTGTGATCTCCTTCCTGAGCATGATCTCTCTTAGCATATTATATTCCTCTTAGTGTCCTAATGGACACACTGCATCCCCTAAGTTTCTAATCTTCTATTCTTTGATTGGTCCTCTCTTGGAGACATTAGACACAATGTTCCCTAAGTTAAAGACCTCACATGAACTAAGAAAGACTGCTTTGAACATTTCCTATTTTGAATTTTTGGCCACCTTGCATAACAAAACTTTCATCCCTATGGATCCATCCTATTTCTTCATGAGCTCCAAGCATATGAAGTTTTTCTTGACTCATGAAGCTCGAAAAAAAAATCACTTCCTTTTTGTGTGGCACCTTATTAAAGTTATCAGGAGGTATAACTTTGGTATGGATTGAGCAAGAAACCCAACCAGTGGCATGAATTTCCCCATAGCCATTTGCATGTGTGTGATTACATAGCCATAAGTGTATGCTTCTCACCCATTTTGGACTTCTCACCCAACATACAACCATGAGTTCCTTCGCCTTAGAGTGAGTATTTAATTTTCTCGGATAAACAACCTAGATCTGATCCACATCACATTAGAAAAATGATCGAAGCTTGTTCCAAATTTCTCCTTCATTTCTCTTTCTTGTCTTTGGCATTATATGATTGGCCTTGTTGCTATTCTTTATATCATTTTCATGTGTGTTCCTTTTTATTCATGTTTTTTTGTCATGGGATCTCAGTCCTAGGGGCTTGATCATCCCTCTTGATTGTTGTTGTCTTGTCTTACTACCATGAGTACATTGGAACCGTCCCTTGATGCATGTTTGTCTACTTTAGTGTGATTTTGAAGAAAGCTCATCCTCTCACTAAAGTGGGGTCTAAATGTAACGTCAAAAAAAGGGTCCTTAGCCTATTTCGCGCTTGTTTGGCTCCTTGTAGATTTCAGCTTATTTTGGACTTTATTTAGTTTTTTAATTAGATAACACATTCACATTAGGTCTTGGGCCCTTTTGAATTAATTTAATTTAATGATGCCTTTTAAAGGTGTTGTAAAGTGTTGTGATACAGTTTCACACTTTTCTAGGATTTCTAAGCATAATTAACTTTATTTTCATCATAATTTCTCTTATCTTTTCCTTATTTTGTGTGTTGTAAAGTGTTGTAATACACTTTTACATTCCTCTAGGATTTTCATCAATAATTGGGCTCTCTTATGATTTACTTGGCCCCTTTTTACATCCACAAGTCTTACTTTGGTGTATTTTTAAGGATAGTCCCAACAAATGGTATTTAAAACATCAAATCCCAAAAAAGCCACCTCAAATTACTACGGTGGGACTCATTCACCTAGAATGGTGAATGAGTCTCCTTAGGTGGGACCCATTCACCCAAGGTGGAAGATGAGTCCCCACTAACTCAAAATTAAATTTAATTTAAGTCTTTGGCGAGATTTTATTCTTTGAGATCTAATGTTTTCTTGTAGTGTTGTAATTTCAAGAATTATTGCATAATTGGGTATAAATACAAGTTTCTTTATATCATTTTACCCCCCAAGCATTGAAGTACTCATGCTAATAGAAAATTGAGTTCACAAGCATTCATTTAAGAAAGAGAATTCAAAGCTTTCAAGGGAAGATTATCAATTATTCAAGAGAATTCTTCAAGCATCAATCATCATGTCAAAGATCACATTCTTCATGTTTGTTATTGTGCTTAATTTTTTTGTGTAGAGTTCATGATCCAAGCAAGATTTTCATTCAAGATGTATCTCCTACAAGCACAAATCAAGAACCATTTCCATTGTGACCATCTCAAGTAGATTTGCAACACTTTATTGCAAGGGTTTGGTCAGTTGCAACATCATCTTTTGTTTATTCATCAATATCCTTTCCATTTTATTTCTATTTCAAGGTTTAATTACCAACAAGGGGTTTGACCAAGGCAAACCCCCATTCCCTAACCCCACAACCATTTTTCCCTCTCTTTGCATGTGATTTGCAGGTATAGGTTGAAGATTTATCAATGAGAAAGATTGGAAGAGTGGTCATCAAGTTGTCAAATAAAATCAAAGTTGTCAGGATAGTGAACAAACCTTGGAGGAACTTGGAGAAGGCCTAAGGGTTTATTTTAGTAGTTTTAGACCCAAATCTGAATTGCAATAAATAGAGAAGACCGAGGGCTACATAATACAAATTTGAATTTCTATAAATCTAGAAGTTGACTAATTCACCACTATTGGCGAATGAGTCCCACTACTGATGTCTATCAAAGGTTTTTGCAGATCTAAGTATGATTTTGTCTAAAACCTATTTTAGCATTGTTTTCCCGAAATTGGTCTAATTCGCCCAACTTGCCGAATGATTCCTAGTTGGATTCAATAGTGAATTTTCCAAGGTTTTAGACCGTTATCCTACCTTCCTGAGTTTCCCAGGTGGACATCTCCAATTTTACACTTTTATATTACTTTTTTTTACATTTCTAAGTAATTTTGTGTGTACTGCACCATGTTTTCAAAAATAAAATTCCAAGACTAAACTTGGTGGTGAACCCTCATTCAACATCATTACATCCCATAGAACACACCCTTTCCCAGATTTCAATCACCTTTGCATTGGAATTTCAAGGGTTCTTATTGAACAAAGTGTTGAAGTTTGTTGCCCTAGGTCCAAAACCCTAGTGTGCACACAAAATTATTGATTTCAGTTCTTATAATTTATGAAGTGAAATCACATCACAATAATAGAAACATAAATAATTTATAAATATATAATATAGAATTGCACAAAAATCACAAAGAGAAAACTATGACCCAAATTTTGCCTAAATTTAACATGACAATTGTGTTAGTGCCTTAGACTAGAGAAGTTGAATTTTGTTAATTTAAAATTTTTGAAATGAGATATAGCTTTTGAGGATCCTAATTTACAAAGGTTCAGATCTGGCACTAGACAAATTTCCAAAATTCACAAAATCCCATATTTTTTGTATTATACATAATTATGTATCAATTTTTATATTTTAAAAATAATGTAATATGTTTCAAATTTAATTTTTATATTGTAAGATGTAATAATCAATTGAACCTAGTTAGAAAAATAGATCAATTAAAACTTTTGTATTTTGAAATGACAAGCACACTACATAACTCTTCACTTTTTTGCTTCTTTTCAACAAGAGATGCATGCATGAATGACAACTTCAAAACATTCTCAAATTGCTTTCAGACCTTAAAATGATAAAATTGCAATTTCAAAAGGTTTCTAAAGTACACAAACATTAGGATTTGCCAAAATATGATGTGGGAGAAAGGTATCTAGGGTCTAAATCACACCTCCTACACAACCACCCACTTGGCTACTAACCTCAATGGAAGAACCAAAATGGTGGATCAAGGTTCCGATTATTTTGTTTGAGATAATTTTATGTTGATTAATTTATTGTGGATTGACTTAATTTGATGATGTAAATATGCTCCTAGGTCAACTATGAAAATGAAACAAATTGTTATATTTTTAGGAAATAACAGAATAAAAAACAATAAATAGAGTACAAAGCAACAAAGTGTAGACATAGATGAACCTGACATGTAAATTTGAGCTTGATCTAGCTGGATAGGGAAACTAATGCCCTAGACCTAGAAGTGCACACACTCAAAAACAAAATTCAAATCTTAGTTGGTCCTTATTTGTAGGCTCTTCTTTTCCATAATCAGTTTTGTAACTTTGTGTCACTAATAAATTCCACTCTCCCTATTTTTTGGTCTGTAGGGCTTGAATGCTTGAATGATAAGTTAGGTCTTCAATAATTTCCCAATTCACTTCAAATCTGTAACTTGTACACAAGAAAGAGGGGAAAGAGTTGTGCCGTATAGCATGATGCAGGACCACCACTCTGGTGATGTGTTTATGCTAATTTTTATGTTAGGAGTCTTATTTTTGTTATTTTACGTCTTAGGGAGTCTATCTGGATAATTTCAAATGGTTTAAGTTGTGTAAATAGGCCTAGAATTTCAATTTTTCTCTCGACAAAATGCAAATTTGAATTCTCTAGGTGATTTTTGGCTTGTAAAAGGTTGGGGTTTGTTCCATAGCTATATTTTTTTGGGTTGGTTGAGTCCAATAAGGTATTAGAAGACCATGAAAGACCATGTAGGGTCTTTTTAAATGATTTTTGTTCAATTCCTAGGTTGTAAACGTGTATATTTTGCAAGTTTAAGGCATAAAACATTAGGTTACATTTAGGTTTTTGAAGGAAAAGAATAATTTCGATGGAAATTTTTTGGTAATGTTAATTCACCTTGAATGAATGTAAATACACATTCTAAGAAGTTGGAAAGGAGTTTTTGGTTGAACAACCTTGTTTCTTCACCTTTTTTGGCCAATTTTCTTCGATTACAATATGAAAACAACCTTGTACAACCCTATACAAACCATTGGTAGGCCTAAGAGTGGATGGAATGACATTTTTGTGTTTTTCAGATTTAAATTATGTTTATGTCATTAAATTTCATGAAGTTTTGAGCAAGTTGTAGATAAAATACTACTAGCAGCCCTATTGTTGAAATAGGGTTTTCAATGGGTGACATAAGTTCATATCTTATGTTATAACTATTTAAATTTGATGAAACTTGGTGAAACCCTACCTTAGGTTGCTTCCGAGGATCTCACCAAAGAAGAATTCCTTATTCAATCATATGAGTGAATTGTGTAGGTCTATTTGTTTGCATTGTTCTTAAAATTGTCAAAACCCTAGGTGTCTTTGAGGGTTTAGTGAAAAAATATGTTTCTTGAGTTTTCCATAGTAATGTAAGGAGTTGAGAAGACCCTCTGGAGTGTATTAAAGGTGAAAGAATTCTAAGAAGTCAAATGATTTTTTTTGCAACAAATACCCAATTAGGACATTGTTAAGGGTTTGAGATTGGTAAGAAAGGTTTGTAGGAATTTTTTTTAAGTAGGGTTGAGACACTCAAAGAAGAGTCATTTAGAATCTGAAACACATTTTTCTTTGAATTTTTTATTTATCTATATCATTATTGGTATCAAATCCAATTTAATCCAAGAAAATCAATACAAGGGTTAGAAATATGCCTCCAAGACTCAACACTACTGAAAGGGTGGCAGAAAGAATAGAAACATAGTTGGGAAAAGCCCTTGCTAGAGAAATGAGGGAAATGAGAGTCAATTTTGATGCAATACTCACTATAGTGGAACCTAACCAAAGAAGAGGAGTAGTTATAGGGGATATGAGTGACCAAGAAGAAGTAGTGGATGAAGCATAAGCACCAAAAGAAGACCCTCAAGGAGAGAGAGATGTTGATGATGTGAGGATGGAATATTATTGAGGGAAATCAAGGGTGAAGGAACCAAGGTGAAGATAGAAATTCAAGTATATGTAGGTATTTTGAATGATGGAGAACTCCTTGATTGTATAGGGGGGGAGTTGGACAATTAACTTGAATTTGAGGAGGTACCTGAAGAGAAATAAGTAGAGTTTGTTAGGACCAAGTTAAAATGTCATGCATCCCTATGGTGGGATTATGTTCAAGAAGAAAGGAAAAAAAAATTAAAATCCAAGATTACTTCTTGGAATAGAATTATTTCCAAGTTGAAGGGAAAATTATTGCATGGTGACTACATGACTCAGTTGTATAGGAAATTGCAAAACTTGAAACAAAAGGATATGTGATTGAAAGAGCACACTAAGGAGTTTTATAAGTTGAGTATCAGATCAAGACACATGGAGGATGATACTATTAAAGTTTCAAGATACCTTAATGGGTTGGAGTATAGCTTACAAGATGAGTTGAGCCTTACAATCCCCAAGAAACTTGAAGATTGTTATCAACTAGCCTTAAAGGATGAGGAGAAGATGAATAGGAAGTGAGTAAAGTAGAATAGAGGTAGAGGAAGGACTTATACAGGTAGATGTCCATATGCTGGTAGAGGAAAATCACAAAGAAATAGAGGTTAGTCAAGAACCTCACAAGAACAAGAACCAAGTTCAAGAGGATGTTTTAGAGGAAGAAGGCCTAAATTTAGGTGTATATATGGACAAAGAGGAGGATTCAATGGTTTCACAGTAAGATGCTACAAGTGCAACAAGTTTGCAGGTCACCAAGCTTAAGAGTGTCCAAAAAAGCAATCCACTACCACCATCAGGAATGAAAGAAGAACCCAAGTTTCTAAAGGAAGAGATGCAGAAAGTGTTAACTCCTCACCACAACTAGAAGAACCAAAGAAATGAGAATATTTTTTGATGAGGAGGACATTGATCAATATTCCAATGGAGAAGGAGCCACCTCAAAGGAAGTCATTATTCTGGACTATTTGCAAGTGCCAAGGTAATTATTATAAAGTTGTTATAGATTTAGGTAGTACTGATAATCTAGTTGTTGCTGAGATGGTAGATAAAATAAATTTGAAAAGGTTACCTCATCCTACACCCTATAAATTCTCATGGTTGAATAAGGGGCAACAAGTACTAGTCAATGACTAATATTGGGTAGAGCTTCAAATAGTAAGGTATAAAGAAAAGGTGTTATGTGATATCATCCATATGTATGTATGCCACATTTTATTTGGTAGGCCTTGGAAATATGAAAAAAAAACAATGCATGATGGTAGGAAGAATGTATATATTTTGGAGAAGGATGGAGTTACCTACACCTTAGCACCTTTGAAGGAAGAAGATAAAGAAACAAAATTCGGATCGAGTGTGATGTTAGTGGGTGAAAAAGATTTTTTAAAGATAATGGAAGAGGGAGAAATGGGTTTTGTAGTGATGAATAGACCCAGGACTGTCATAACAACAACAATAATTGATGAACTAACTTGGGAAACACAAGACATGTTGAAGGGGCATGCAGATATAGCTAATGAACTTCCAAATTCCTTGCGTCCAATGAGAGATATTAGACACCATATAAAATTTATACCAAGGGATAGACTACCAAACAATGTAGCCTATAAGATGACACCCCAACCAAATTAATACATTAGAAAACAAGTACAAGAGTTCCTTGACAAAGGGTTAATAAGGGAGATCCTTAGTCCTTGTGTAGTTCCAATTGTTCTAGCACCAAAGAAAGGAAGTGACTGGAGGATGTGTACTAATTATAGGGAAATAAACAAAATAAAAATCACATATAGGTTGCCACTTCTAAGAATAGAGGACTTAATGGATTGTTTGTGTGGGGAAAGTCACTTTACAAAGATAGATCTCAAAAGTGGATACCACCAAATAAGGATCAGACAAGGAAATGAGTGGAAAACAACATTAAAAAATAATGAGGGCCTATATGAGTGGTTTGTTATGCCATTTGTCCTTTCTAATGCACCTAGCACCTTCATGAGGCTTATGATTTATTTGAGGTCCTCAAGCCATACATTGGTAAGTTTTATTTTTTTACCCTGATGACATATTGGTTTTCAATTCTGACAAAGAAGATAATTTTCATCATTTGAATTTGGTGTTGAGAAGGCTACAAGAGGAAAAAATGATGATCAATCTAAAAAAGTGTGATTTTATGAAGATAGAATTTATGTACCTTGGTTTTTTGGTTTCAAAGGGGATTTTGAAGATGGATCCTAGCAAAAGGAAGGAAATATTGGAGTGGCCTACACCTATATTAGTTATGGAGGTAAGAATTTTCCATGGTCTTGCAAGTTTTTATAGGAAATTTATCAAAAATTTTAGTCATATGTGTGCACCTATCATAGAAACTATTAAAGGGGATAAGAAAGGGAAGTTTGTGTGGACTGAACAAGCTGATAAGAGTTTAAAAATATCTAAAAAAGAGAGTGACTAAGCAGCCTATCTTGGTTTTACTTGACTTTAACAAAGTCTACCAAACAAAATGTGATGATAGTGGACATACAATAGGGGAATTTTTAAGCCAAGACAATAAACCGGTAGCACATTTTAGTGAAAAATTGAATGGTGCAAAGAAGTACTCATCATATGACATGGATATGTATGCAATGGTTCAATCATTTAAGAAATGGATACTTTACCTATACCTAAATATTTTGTGGTATATACAAACAACCATACACTTCAATTCATAAATAGTCAAGGAAAAAATAGTCAAAGGAACATTAAGTGAATTGAATACTTACAAAATTTCACTTTCACAACCAAACACAAGAAGGGGTAGAGTAAGAAGGTGTCTGATGATTTAAGTAGAAGGGAAATAATGGTGCAAGAATTTTTTTTGAAAAGTGTTGGGATTGAAGCGCTCAAGGAGATGTATGAGGATGATGATGATTTCAAAGAATTTTATGAAGTTTGCAAGCAACCTATTAGCACTAAGAAAGATAAGTGGCTAGATTATCTTATACAAGATGGTTTGTTGTTAAAGGGAGCACAAATTTGTGTGCCAAATTTTTTTATGAGGGAAAATATCATTAAGGGGAAGCATTGTGTGAGTATGGCAAGTCATTTTGGACTTGACAAGACACTAGAATAGCTAAGGAGGAACTAATTTTGGCCAAGGATATAAATCGATGCAAGAATATTTGTGGAGAGGTGTATTACATGTCAAAAAGAAAAAGGGAGCAACACTAATGCAAGACTATACCAGTCCTTACCCATTCCCAATAGACCTTGGGAATCCATCATTATGGAATTTGTTATGGGACTACTAAATACTCAAATGGGTTTTGATTAAGTTTATGTAGTTGTTGATAGGTTTTCCAAGATGGCCCATTTTATCCCTAGAAAAATTATAAGTGATGCTTCATATGTTGTAGTTTTTTTCTTCAAGGAAGTTGTTAGACTTCATGGATTGGATTGAGTATAGTCTTTGATAGAGATAGTAAGTTTATAAGGCAGTTTTAGAGAAAATTATGGAGGAAGCTTAGTACAATCTTAGTTTTAGTTCAGCCTACCACCCTCAGACTGATGGAAAAAATAAGGTGGTCAATAGGAGCTTAGGTAACCTACTAAGATGCCTTTCAAAGGATCATCCTAAACAATGGGATCATGTGTTATCCCAAGAAGATTTTTCTTATAATGACTCAGTGAATAGGAGCATTGGCAAGAGTCCTTTTCAAGTGTCTTATGGAATGCATCCAAGAGGAGTGTTTGAACTAAGGGTTTCTTAGTGGTATGGAAAAGAAAAGTATAGAGGGTGAGAAATTTTCAATTTTTATGCAAGAGATACATCAACAAGTGAAACAACAACTCCAAGAAAGTGTGGAAAAGTACAAGCAAAAGGAAAATTTGAAAAGAAGGGAGGTTAGTTTCAAGGTTGGAGATATTTTCTTAGCACATCTCAAGAAGAAAAGGTTTCCCAAATGTGAGTATACGAAGTTGAAGATGAAGAAGATAGGTCCTTGTAGGATTGTTAAGAAGTTTTCCAATAATACCTATGAGATAGAATTGCCTAGTGGAGTAGGAATATCACCAGTTTTTAATATTGCTGACTTGTATCCTTAAAAAGGGGCTATTGATGATGAAGGAGTAAATGTATAGAATATATCAGATGTTGATTGGATATAGGACCTACCACCCACCAAACCAATAGAGTTAGAGTGCATTCTTGACACCAAAGAGAGCAAGAAGAAAATAAAAGATAAATAACTTTAGTATTTGATTAAATGGAAGCACCTTCCATATGAGGAAACCATATGGATGATAAAATAATACATCATCAATTATGGGAGGATAGTTGCAAACCTTCTCGTAGGTGGAACTTGAGTTTTATTCTTTTTTTTCCCTTGGGAGTATGATGCAAGAGCATCACTCTAGTGACTTTTTTATTCTCATTTTGATGTTAGGAGTCTTATTTTTTTTATTTTCTATTTTTGGGAGTCCATTTAGATCATTTAAAATGGTTTAAGTTGTGTAAATAGGCCTAGAAATTCAAATTTTTCTTTTCCTGCCAAAATGCAAATTTGAATTTTTTAGATGATTTTTGGCTTGTAAAAGGTTGGGATTTGTTACTTAGCTATATGTTCTAGATTGGATGAGTCCAATAAGTTCTTATAAGAACATGAAAGACCATGTAGGTTATTTTTACATGTTTTTGTTCAACTCCTAGGTTGTAAAAGTGCATATTTTTCAAGTTTAAGGCATAAAATATTAGGTTACATTTAAGTATGTAATTTTGATTGAAAATATTTGGTAATTTCAATTCACCTTGAATTAATGGGAATACATGCTCCAAAAATTTTAAAAGGAGTTTTTGGTTTTAAACCTTGGATCTTCACCATTTTTGGTCAATTTTTTTGTAATGACAGTCTGAAAACAACCTTGTACGGCCCTGTATAGAACATTTGTAGGTCTAAGAGTGGATTGAATTATATTGGTGTGTTTTTAGGTTAAAATTATTTTGGTTTCATTAAATTTCATTAAGGTTTGATAAAGTTATAACAAAATTACTACTAGCAGCCTTGTTGTTGAACTAGGGTTTCTAGCGGGTGAAATAAATTCATATATTTTGTTTTGACTATTGAAAATTGATGAAATTTGGTGAAACCACACCTTAGGTTGCTTCCAATGTAATCACAAAAGGATAAGTCCTAATTCAATCATATTAGTGAATTGTGCAGGTCTATTTTTTTTGCATTGTTCTTAAAACTGCCAAAACCTTAGGTGTCTTTGAGGGTCTAGTGAAAAAACATGTTTCTTGAGTTTTCCATAGAAAATTAAGGAGTTGAGAAAACCCTATAAAGTTTAGTAAAGGTTAAAGAAGTATAATAACTCAAATAATGAGTTTTGTTGTACCAAATACCCAATTAGGACATTGTTAAGTGTTTGAGCCTAGTAAGAAAGTTTTTTAGGTAAATTTTTTAAGTAGGGTTGAGACACTCAAAGAAGAGTCATTTCGAATCTAAAACACATTTTTATTTGTATTTTTAATCTCTTTGCATAATAGGGGCTTGCCTAAGTTAAACCCATTTTTGGTATTTCTACCTCCATAATGGATATGATGGTGTAAAAGAGTGCTTAACCTAGGTCAGGCAAAGGAAAATAGACAAATAAGTGAATTTTTCTATAGTTTCTGCAACTTATCACTCAGATCTATATTACTTAATGGACTAAATTCATTGTACTCATCACCTTTAAGGAGAATTAGATACTTGATATGAATTTCTAAAATTGTTAGTCCTCACAAAATAAATGGACATGAAACATGGATGAACTCACATGAAAACTTGATACAATGCTAACATGATGCTTGAATGAAATAATTTTGCAATAATTCTACTAATTCTACACTTGAATACCTTTTAGAATTCTCAATTTCCACTTAAAATAACTAGGATTGCATAGGATTTTGAATGATGAAAAAGGAATATTTATATTTATTTACTTAATTTCCCACAAATTAATTACCAGCAATTGACAAATTATTTTTTATTTCTAAATTTTAAAATACCAAAATCAACATATGTAAATTGGGGCCAAAACAGGTTTGAAAGGTTTTCTAACACCCTAGTCCAAACCTATTTTATGTATTTGAGTGTCATTCAATAATTATTAATTTATAATCCCCAATTTAAATCTGATTTTCTAGATATGATCATAAAATGAGAAAATTAAAAACATAATTGGATCTAAGAACAAAAGGTGGAGCTAAACATAATGTGTGATTATCAAGTGTGAAAATTTACAATAATAGACAAGCCATACAACAATTTTCTCAACCTATATTGAACAATATTCTCCTTATCTCTTTACTCAAATCCTTATTGTTGCTACATATAAATCTCCTCAAAGAGATCAACATGAAAGAAGGTTGTTTTGACATCTAATTTTTTGACTCCAAATCAAGACTAGAAATAAGAGATAAAAAAAATCTAATAGTACTTAACCATAGAATAGGTGACAAAATTATCAAAATCAATACCAATATTTCGTGCATACCCCTTGGCCCCCAATCGAGATTTATAGCTCTCCAAATTATCATTTAATTGCCTTTTCAACTTGAACACCCACTTATTCCCAATATATTTTCACCCCTTAGGAAATGGCACAAGCTACCATATCTTATTATTTTGTAGAGATTTCATCACCTCTTCCATGAAAACTCTCAACTTTCTTACCCATTCAGCTTCACAAGCCTCTTGATATAAACTAGGCTCACACATATCAGTTACTTATACACAAAAGAATACAAGGAGGAAAGTACCTTTTAGATGATTTGGATACTCTAGGGATCTTCATACAAAGGGTAATAAGTCACCCTTTATCTCATTTATATGTTTTTAATTTTGTTGACTTTAATTTGGTACCTGTTGATTATCATCATAGTCTTCCATCTCCACTATAATGAGTTATGTACTCTTTTTTTTCTTTAGCTCCTTGCATTGATTTTTCATTAAAATAAAAATTCCAACTAACTATAACCTTGTTGGTAGTAGTATCTCAAAAAATACACCCATTTATACCATCTACATAGCCAAGAAAATTACATTTTATGGACTTCATGTATGACTTATTTCCATTCTCTTCAGGAATATGAAAATAAGCATCAAAACCAAAAACAAAAGGAAAATAGTAATCAATAGGTTGACCTATCCATAATTCTTCAAGACTTGTATTTCTAAGGATATAGTGGGTGATCTATTGATAAAGAAACAAGTTGTAGAAACAACCTCAACCCAAAACTTATGCTCTAAACTAGTGGTTCTTAGTATACATATAGCTCACTCCATTATTGTTTGCTTCGTGCATTTAATAACACCATTTTTTTTGGTTTCCTAGCAACCAGAAATTTCCTTACAATGCCATACAAGAAAAGTAGTTAAAATCCCTTGAACAAAATGTAGCATCCTAAATCATCACCATTGAAAATTTCATGCTATGTTTGGCTCCCCCTTAAGTGCTTGAAACTAATTATGCTTTAAATTTATCCATTTTACTATCATTAAAAAACCAAATTAATTTAGGGAAATTAAATTAATTATTTATTTAACAAGCACTCAAAAATTAAATAGGTCCAAACTAGGGTGATCTTTCCCTTTTCTTCCTTATTTTGGATGAAAATTTAATATTTTAGTGTTGACCTAAATATGTTTACAAATTTTAATTCAATTTTTGGATTTTCAAAAGAATTAATTTAGGAGATGTTGAATCACATATAAGTATAAATATTTTTTCTCCATTTTGAAGCTATAAAGAAATTTAAATATTAATTGAGAATCATGAAAGGTAATAAAGAAAATTCAAGAGAACATGAATAAGCAGAATTCTATAACATTTTAATAAGTCAAGATCATGTTTGCAAAGCATCATCAAATCCATGTTCATGCATAGTAAGATACTTCATTTTTCTATTGTTATGAGTAGTAACCTTTTTACAATATTTTCAAACAAAAATAAAGTTCTCCTTGTATGAGATGATTCAAATGACTTTAATATATTAAGGAATATAGATTTCAATGGTAGGGTATGTGCAAGATCATGATGGGCCAAAAAGTGGTGATATGTAAGTGATATGATGGCCCATGTGGTTGACGACCTTTTTTTACCCGAAATTGATGAAACGAAAAGGGTTTTTAAAGGATATTCTTAGTTTTCCACCAATATAAATTATGATTTATTTTGAATCTAATAAATAATAATTATTCATTTTTCTATTTGAATTACGAATAAAGTCCTGATTGATAGGTTGATTGAAAAAAATCTATAGCTTTCAAAGGGTATCATATTTTTTGAATCAGAAACATGTGTCACATTCTACAATTCACATACTATAGGATTAAAAAGAAAAGAATTTAATTTCATGAATTTTTGACCAAGTTAAGGTGGTCAGATGTACGAGTTTTTATATTTTTTTAAAAAATTAATAAAAAAATCATAATTAATTATTTACTTGGAAAAAAATTACAAAAAAATATGCATCACATCAGGACATGGGTATTGTACTTATATCTAATATCTTATAAAAAAATATGATCATTTTATTTTGGTTAGGGTGGTCAGACAGACACCCACTTCTTATTTTTTCCCTGCAATTTAAGTATTACTGCATTGAAATTTCAAATTTTCACCAAATAGATTTCTTAAAAATAAAAATAAACCTAGTAGTTTAGAAACTACATTCAATTTGCAACAGATTGTAGTGCTACATATTTTTGAAATAATGTAGTTAACTTATTCAAATTTTTACATCAAGTTGCCTAACTTTGATTTTTTTGAATTTTATTGCCGCTTAAGGGCCTATTTTTTCCATGATGATCTTGCACATGCCTAGTAATTTACAAAATAATGATTTATCATTTGTCTTTATCTATTTTCCTCTACCCAACCTAGGGTAAGAACTCTTTATCCAACATCATCATAGTTTTTTGTGGAGGTAGAATAACAAAATGGGTTTTGAATTAGGTAAGCCTCTCTATGGAAAAACCCTTATTCTCTTGTCTTTATTGTAGGTTACATATTTGACGTGGATTGGAGAATATTGAAGATCTCAAGAACTCAAACCTTGATCAAGAAAGTACACACATTTATTAAAATTACGGAAGGATCAATTATTCACTAATTGGAAAAGTTTCAAAATTATTTTGATAGAGAAGCAACTACTAACTTTGATGCTCCAATGCAAACCCTAAAACTCTAAAAACCCTCATTTTTAGACAATGACACCCTCACCCTTGTCCACGTAGTTTGACTCTAGATTTGAGTGTTAGATTCCTTATCCTCTACACTTTGATCTCCTACTATTTTTTTCTATGTTTCATTTATGTATTTTTCGGATTTTTTGATAATTTATTGTACCTACATAGTTTTACCTACTTGTATAATCAATAATACACATTACATCATTCAATAATCTCATCCCAAACAAAAAAGGGACCAAAACCCTAATCAACCATTTTGACTCTTCCTTGAGGACAATAGCCAAGTATTTTCTTTTGGTTATTTTTTGTGTCCCCCAAATGTGAAAAGGTGAAATTTTTGGTTTATTTTAGCAATTAGCCCTAGATACCATTTTCATATCTTTCATTTTGGTGATCTGGAATCTCTTACATTTATATAATTTTGATTTAAATGTCAAATTTTCTAAGAAAAGAGTGAATGATAGGCTATTTGAAAGTTTAATTATTGAAATGTATATTCATGTTATATTAAACCTTTTAAAATTATTTTCATTTCATAAAATTAAAAGTATTATCTTTTCTATATTT
This sequence comes from Sequoiadendron giganteum, assembly GCA_007115665.2. NCBI lineage: Eukaryota > Viridiplantae > Streptophyta > Pinopsida > Cupressales > Cupressaceae > Sequoiadendron > Sequoiadendron giganteum. The sequence continues at coordinate 491,479,530 of CM021105.1, read as the reverse complement.
CAAAGATAGATTTAGTTATTTGTCATGTCCTGAATTCTATAAATTGTCATTTATCAAGTAGATTGAACTTAATGCACTCATTTAATTGCTTTAACACATCAAAATTCATGCATGAACATGTGCCTCATATAAAAAAGTTAGGTTATCTTATATTTCCAAAACTTTATTTGATCTCAGACTTGAACTTTTATAGTCTAAGATCCTCACACATTGTATCACTTATCCAAACTTTTAAACTTTTAAAATTCACATTCCTAGACTAGGCCAAGCTCACCCTTGTCTTGCCATATTTTCCCTAAATTTTAGTGACAAATATGTCTCTATAATCTATATTCAATGAGTTGTCTTAATTTTTTTAGTATCTTCTCTACTTTTTCCATCATTATCTTCCTCTTTCATCATTTAGGAATACATGCATCTTGGATCTTATAATTAATTTATAAGCTTCACGACTTGGTGTTCTTTATCAAATACTCTTATGAGATGAAGTTACAGACTCGTGTCTTCCCATGCTACAACTACATCTAGTGTTGAGCTTGATTTTGGTAACTCTTAAACTCAAGGAATCACAACTACACAATCAATCTTTGATCCTATTCATAAACTTCCACTTTACCAATACCTTCTTCACCCCAAAAAATTCATTTTTGGAAGCTACTATTGCACATGTCTTTGAGGATAAACTACAAAAGTTAGACAAAGACTTGGAAATTCTTCAATTGAACTTAATTATTGAATCTTTGGCTAGAGAAACTATCCCTATTGTAGACAACCTTATAAAATTGATTAATGACTCATAAGGAATAAAAGTGTTTGTAGTCTAGCTCATATAATGGATTAAAACATCCCTTTGGAATCTAGTTTCACTAAAATCCTCAGCAACTCTCAAAATAAAATTAGAAATAAAGTATCCTCTCCCATAACCACACCTTCTATTCTCACTTTCACTCCTCTAGTCATAACATCCACACATAATATAGTAATGGTATTAGCACTTGTTTAGGGATTTCTTGTGGAAATATTGTTGAAAAGTGTGTGCCCTTGATCTACTTGTGTTATGTAGCATAGTGCTTAGGTTCATGACATGACTTAATTGCCTATTGTAGATTCATTAACTTTGGTGGTTGTATCAGGCATTAACAGGTCAATATTTTGGTGCAACGACAACTGTCTATGTAAAAATTGGTATCAAATATTGGGTCATGGGTTCAAACCCCTTGCTTGCACTAGGGGTATTTTTTCAATGTTTGAATCCTTGGTCTCCTTGTGTTATGAAATGTAGTTATCAAGTTTGTTACATGGCTTAATCACCTCCCATGGATTCAGTAACTCTGGAGGTTCTATCAAGCATTAACAGGTCAATATTTTGGTGCAATGAAAACTATCTATGCAACAAATAATTATAGATTTGTTTTGACATATACCACACTCCAATTTAATTCTTCAAATTACAATCCTCTCATCAATTTTTAAAAATAAAATACACCAATCATTGACACTATTCCTACATATTCTACAATTTTTTAAAAAATGTCACCAAATGATTGTCATAAACCAAATTTTACAAAACATGTCCTTTTTACAACAAAAAAATTCAAACATGAACCAAAATCAATCTCATACCAATCCTCCAACATACTTTACCCATAGCTTATTATCATTTTCCATCTTAAAATGCCTATCCTGCAAAACATTGAAATACCACACTTTATACTAGAAAAGGAGATCCTAATAATCATGTATCTACATCTACTACTTTATATAGTGATTTCCTTTTCAAAGATTCTCTCTTAGCTAAAATTTTCCCTCGATCATTAGAATACATTTCTTTGGAATGGTTTTTATCATTACCTAATCATTGAATCACTTATTTCTTACAACTCATTAATTAATTCCTTTAAACCTTTCAAGAAAACATTAGACCTCAAGTAATATTAACTAACTTCTTTCATTGTAAAAAAAGATCTAAAGAAAAAAAGACTAATTTTATGCATAGATACCAAGACCTTTATTCTAAAATCTCATATTCTCTCATAGATGTGGATGTACAAAGGGTCTTCATTGGAAATTTACAACCGAACATTTGGGATAAGATCTTATTAATGAGACATCCTCTATTCACACATGTATGCATGAGTCTTCGTGATTATTAAATTTTAGTATGAGAGTTGACATTCATCATGTACTGATATTAAATTTAAAGCCATTCCTATATATAACTATCAATCATTCAAGAAGAAGAAAAAATTCATCAAAAAAAAACTCCCCTCCATCTTCCAATAAAATCCAAACACAACTTACCACTACCTCTATAACACCATATCAATTCAAACCAAGAGATAGAAATTTTTCACATTTTCTTGATTCTCTTGATTCTATTATGTTACAATTTCTTATATTAAGAATATGATCCAAATTCCTTCCATTCATCCTATTGATATAACCAAACCTTTACCTACCCATTTTAATGAAAAATCATTTTGTTAATATCACCATATACCTGGTCATGATATGAAGAGATGTATGTAACCTAAGCACCAAGTACAAAATGAAATTGATTGTAATATCATCCAATTGGTGTATGTGATGATAAAGGGAAAAAAATAGTTGCACCACCTAATCAAAATATCCAAATATTTACCAACCCATTACTAAGTCATTTTACTAACCTTTCCAAAAAGATAATGAATTCAATAATAATAACATACTAGAACCTAATATAGTTAACATGATTTATGTTCATCCTCACCAAGACCAACCTAAACTCTTACTTGATATCACCTTCACTCATATTGATTCTTATATATATACACTCGATGGTCCTCTCTACATTACTAGTAGATTTAATTATAGACCCACATGGGGAATACTCATTGATCTGGTATGTTTAGTGAACATGATCACTACATAATTTATTTATGTGCATGAATTATATCAAGAAAATTATGAACAATAAAAAGTTTCACTAAAACATCATGATGGTTCTATCTACCCTAGAATTGGTTCTTTAACCCTCTCAATTCAATTTGCACCTAAAAATTTGGATGTTTTATTTACTATAATCCCTACCTTGAATCAATTTTGTATAAAGTTAGGTCATCCATGGCTCACTTTCATGAATGTAGTTCCTTCCATTATCTATAAATTTCTTAAATATCTATTTGAAGGATAAATACATACTATTTATCATGGTGGATTTAAACATTTGGCCCTTTGTGGAAACTTTTCCCTTGATTATTTTTAGCCACAACAAGACCAACCCACTCAACCTCGTGAATATTTTATCTTTAATCATATAAAAAATTTAAATCCAATCATATTTTTCAATTATTCCTTACCAAAATGTCATATGAGGCTCCTCAATCTCCATTGACTATGATGGTTGTTCCTCCTACTCCATAGGTAGCAAACAAACCTCAGCTAGAACCATATATTTTTCCTTGACACCGACCATCTAGAATATGTCACGATTCCCCCTAGATTTCACCCTATCTAGGACCATGAGGTAACTATTCAACAAAGCCTTTGGGGATTAATTTTGTTCCTCCTAAAGATAAAATATATATTATGCCAAATTATTCATATCTTAGTGTTTCCCAGCCTTTGATAGTTCCTTTAGTTCCTCCTACAAAGGAAGAAAAAAAACTTATGTTGGAAAATACCCCAATCGCCCCTTCACAAGCTCAAGCTCACGCAAGACAAAATTGAAATGTAAATGAATGCAAGAGAATAAATCATGCTATGAATTTCCAGCTTGCTAAAGGTAATAAATGATCACCTAATGACCTCCCATCTTTATAACCAAATTATAATGAGATGCCTCTCACCCATAACTTGACCCTATTCCACCTTTATCACCAAACAATGAAGTTGAACCTTATCTTTACCAACCAATATAAAGAATACAAATATTTCCACCCTATCTTCCATCTAGTCCAAAAGGCACTCACATGGTTTATAGTTCTTGCTATCAAACTTGTAGAACTAGTGTAAAACCTATTTTTGTATATTTCAACACCAAATTAGATGATAAAGTGAATGAGCAAAAATATCAATAACGAATTATCTCTTATGTTTGTGCAATCAATGAGTTTATATGGGGCCACCCATGATGATCCTCGAACATCAAATGACCCACAACATGTTGAAATTGGTACCTCTTTTTGTACTAAACTTACTATACTCTTTCCTTTAGTGTATTGTCCACCTTCTATTTATGATGAGCAAGATTGGGATGTGGATGATTTTTTATAGGTCAACTTTTATGTGTAGTACCTTTTGTGTCTTTTTTTCTTGCACATAATGTGTTATCTCCATAATGTTATTCTTGGTATGTATTTGTGTTTGTTAGTTCTCTTTGGATGACCCTCGATATTGTCATTGGCTTAAGGATACAAAGATAATGAATCTATTGCAATATTTATCTATTTGTATCCTCATTTTTGGGAATGATGGAAAGCATTGGGAAATTATGGTATCTTCCATGTTGAACCAAAAGCATTTTATCTTGTCTTCATATGATATTCCTCCCTTGTGTTTATAGTTCCACGAGAATTTGGGGAATTATGTCAATTCATAGAATAATCATATTGATATACATTACTGCTTCTCTATATTGACCCTAGATCGATGGATCCTTCATGTGCCCTTTTGTGGCTTTGATTTGGGGGAAACCCCTTGTCACGAGTCAATTTTTTGGGAACATATCACTTTGGATAAGGTTTCCCAACAAGTTCTCATGTCCATCATTTTGAAATTATAAATTTATTCTACCTTAAAGAAAATTTCTCCCAATTGGCATTAGAAATTACTTTAATGTGGAAGCATACATTCCATTATTTTCTTCACTTTTTCAAACACTAAGAACTTAGTAATTCTTTCATGAAATATTCATCATATTTGTAGCACCTTATTAGGGTTATTTAGGAAATAGAAATATTTTTCTTATAATTCTTGATATGGTTGACTTGATAACTCACTAGGCTATGTCTTTTAATTTTCTACCTTGTTGAAACTCATATAGTGAATATCAAACTTTATTGGTCTGAGTCTTTCTTATCAAGAACACCTAGTGAATACTGAACATCACTAGTTTGTGGCATCTTTATCTATTCATGATTCACCTAGAAAATATGAAGCTTTTCTAGCTTGTGATTTATGGATATCTTTTTGTATGGATTCTAGTAAGAATTTATTGATCTTTCTAGTCCATGATTTCATGCCCTTTTATTTTTATTGTTTTTCCATCATGTTTGTATCATGTTTGTGTGGTTTCTTTGCATTTATTTTGTTTTTGTTTTCTTTATGTCTTCATTGTGCATGCTTTGTGCTTTGATTATCATGTGTCTATTACTATATCATGTCTTACATGTATGTGCATTAATTTATCTTGACATTGATTTTTATTAGGATCCTAAGCCTAGGGGTAAGCACATCCTCTAATTCAATACCATATTACCTCTTCAATGTTTTGACAAAATAACCCTTATTGACTTCTCTTTACTCTAGTTTGAGTGAGCATAAGTCCATACCCTCACTAAAGTGGGGGTTGAATGTTGTTTCACAAATTTTCACCCTTGATAATTTCACACTATGTTTGGCTCCTCCTTAAGGTCTTGAGCCTAATTATTCTTATTAATTATCCTTTTTATTGCCATCTTCTGAAAATCAAATTAATTTTAGGAAATTAAATTAATTATTTATTTAATGAGCACTCAAAACCAAAATAAGTCTATACTAGGGTGTCCTCACATTTGTCTACTCTATTTTGGCCCAAAATTTAATAGTTTATCGACATCCTAAATATGTTCATAATTTTTTTTTAAATGTCAACTTTTCAAAATAATTAATGCAAGAGATGTTGAAACACATATAAATATCCCTTTTTCTCCATTTGAAACTAGAAAGTAATTTTAATACCACTAAGCATCCTAAAATGAAATGAAGACAATTTAAGAGAAGAACACGTAGCATTCTACAACACATTTATCAACCAAGATCATTCTTGCAATGCATCGTCAAATACATGTTCGTGCATAGTAAGATACTTTATGTTTCATGTTTTCTATTATTATGATCATTAACTTTTTGCAGGATCTTTGAATAACTATCAAGTTCTTGTACAAGATGTGCCAAATGACTTCATTCCATCAAGGAATGTAAATTTGAATGGTATTTTTTAATGGTGATTTATCATTTATATATATATATATATATATATATATTTTCCTCTACTCGACCTAGAGTAAGCACTCTTTATCCAACATCATCATAGCCATTTGTGGTGGTGGAAACACCAGAATGGGGTTTGACTTAGGCAAGCCCCTATATTAAAAAAACATTCCTCTCTTTTATTTCATGTAGGTTATATATCTGAAGTGGATTGGAGAAGATTGAAGACCTCAAGACCTTAAACCTATATCAAGCATGCACACCCTTCTTTAATCAAATTAGGAGAATATTTATTGTTTTCTAACTGATGATGTTCTGAAATTGATTATGTTAGAGGAGGATCTATAGATTGTGATGCTCCTATATAGATCTTGAACCTCAAAAAACCCCATTTTCAAAGAAGGGAACCCTCACCCTTGTCTAGCTAGTTTAGCTACATATTTGAATGTCTAGTTCCTTATCCTCTACACTCTACTCTCCTATTTCTTTGTCTTTTAGTTTTGTATTTTTTTTAATTTGTGATAGTTTTTTTTAATTTTATATTTTTACCTAGTTTCATCATCAATCACACACATCACATCATTCAATCATTTCACCCCAACAAAAAAGGCGACCAAAACCCTAATTATACATTCTGGCCCTTCCTTGAGGACAATACCCAAGTGGTTTCTTTTGGTCAACTTTGTTTCCCCTAAATGTCAAAGATGAAAGGTGTTGTTTAGGTTAGCTATTTTCTCCCTAGATCCTATTTTTATATTTTTCACAAAATTCACCTGCATTATCTATTTCAAACATTTAATAGTCTTACCCTTCTAATTCTCTAGTAGAGATTTAAACTTATCAAAATAATAACTTTTTTAAAACTTGTTATTCAGAAGATAAATCCACACCTTATGAGAATAATCATCTATAAATGAAATAAAATTTATGAACCCATACTGGATGTTACAAGTGCTTGCCAAGTATCTAAATGAATTAAAGGATTTTTTTTTCTTTTTGTCTAGCACTTCTAGAAATTTAACTCAATCTTTTCTATTTTCCCAAAAAATAATATTCACAATAATTTAAATTGCTAAACTTTTCACCTAAGAAAAGGTTTCTACATAGTAGTTCATGTTGCAAGTATGAATATTTTTTCATTGATGTCAACTGGTTGTTGTTCTCACCGATGTCATGGAAGTTAGTTTCTGGTTGTATATGTCAAGGATAGTGAGAAAATTGTAATAAATAAGGTTTACAAGTATTTAGTGTTTGCTCTAAGATGTGTTGCTATGCTAGTGAGGATTTGAGGTTTTTTTCATGATTGTTGGTACTTGCTATATCCAAAATTTGGGTTTTTGGATAATTGTACAGTGAAAGATATTTTCACTAGTATGTGTATTGTGCTTTTCAGTATGTTTGGCTATGGTTTGGGAGAAATGTAGTTTCTCCATATTTCTCTGAATTTTGGTTTTAGGACTTGTGATTTTGAGAATAATCTCATAAGATGGTGTTCGAGTGAATTTTGTTATCCAGAGAGATTAGATCATGTTAAGGATGTGTGTGCTTAATTTTTTTATGTGTTTTTCACTACTGTTGGTTGACCTTGTGTAAAAAAGTACTTACAAAGTTCACTAAAGTGTTTAGGACTTATTTAGGTCCTCATTAAGAATGTGTTTAGGTTGCCATCATTCCAATTCCACTATAGAATTTTTTGGCACTGATGTAATTTGAATTTTTCCATACAAATGGTGTGTGGCCAACCTTGGATGAGTTTCAAGGTTGAAGACAATATTGTAGACATCCAAATTTGACCTCTCACATAAGGTCAAATTCATATCGTTCATCCATTCATTTTGTCTTTCTCATCAATGTTAATTAAATCATTTATTTAATTAATGTTTCTCTCTTTTTATAATGTTCCTAAAGTATTTAATTCAATTAATTAAATACCTTGACATTCCCCCCCTTTCCTCTCTAAATTAAATAAATACTCTCATTTATTTAATTTAGTTATTTAACCTTTATGAATTTAAATCAATTTTTAAATTCTTTATTTTCTCTCTCCTTGTCACATACTCCATAACCCATCCTTAATCTCGATTAATTTAATCAATCTATGATTATGGATGTGCACACCCTTCATTGGTATTAATTTCACATCCTCCATCATAACCCACTTGCCTTAATTCTTCATTTACTACCTAATCCCTTGTTTGGACAGCTTAATTGCTTGATTAGGTCAACCTAATCCTCATGCCATTTATGGAATTTCACAAGTAAACCATTTTCTTAAATGATTTTTGTTTCTGGAGAAGGCAACCCCTTCCCAAGGTGAATTTTAAATTCAATTTTATTCCTCCAAGGATTTTTAAGGAATTTTTAATTCCTCAAAGGTCACATCGCCCACATAGGGAAAAGAACCTCCTTTATGAGGAGATCTTATCTAATCCCAAGTTACTAGAAAGTACCTCCACCTCATTTACTCTTGGCCACATCACCTAGCACATGTCAAGATGTGAAGGCTTGTGAGTTCTCAACTCACCCTAACCCTTGATCTTGTCCAAGGTGGCTGCATCTTGACCATTGATTCTTTAGTGGCTTTTCCCCTAGAATTAGAGGATTTTCATTCATTTGAAAATAATTCAATATTCACCAAGTTCATTCAACACACTCAACTTTGCACTCTCAAGATTCAACCACTAGCATTAATCCTCCATTGCTGCAAATTTCAAGCTCTTCTTGCATCCACATACAACACTTGGCAAAATAACCACTTGCACCATTACATTCCTCATCATCTCCACTCTCTTTTGTATCCATTTTTATGCTACTTGCCACTAAAGGAGCACACAAAATTGAATGATCTATAGGGCCAACAAACTAATCAACTTGGACAAGGTAACATCGTTCATTTTCTTATATTTTGTTCAATTTCAACTCAGGCCTAATCTTGAGGTGTTGTTTGTGTTTTCCTTGCTTTTATTTTGTTTAGTTTTTTATTTCAGGCTTGGTTAAAAAACTTGCACACATTTTTGGTACACCCTATGGGACCCACGTCATGACTCTTTTCTTTAACGTTCTTTGTTTTTTCACTTTTGCAAGTCCAGATTGCAGTTACAGAGGAAAAACTGCCTTGAGGGGCGAACCTGACTTTACATAGAGGTGAACTTGACTATCACAAAGGCGAAGTTGTTCTCAGGGGAAAACCTACTTGCAGGGACGAACCTACTTCTACAGAGGGGAAAACATGCTTGACCTCCTGAGAATAGGCAAACATGACTTCTAGAACAGGTGAACCTTCCTTTTAGAAAGGGTGAACTTGCCTTTTAGGATAAGCTAACCTGTTGTAATAGATAGGCAAAGTTGAATTTCAGGAGAGGTGAACTTGCTTCACACATAGGTAAATCTGAGACTTGCTTTTATAGTTTTCGACATCGTTTGGTTTCAATTTTGCATACTAATCTGCTAACTCATTTTTTTTGTGAGTGTGTTTAGTTTTTCTAATGTTTGGTTTAGTTTTTTCATTTGTCCAAGATCGGTGGTCTGAAACTACTAATTATTTTTCTCCAAGATGATCGGTCGAATAATAGTTAGTTTTGTTTATGATTTTACATACTAGCTAGGCATACATAGTTTTAATTAGAGGGTCAATTTACACTTATTTGATGTGTTTTTGAGTGGGTTTTTTATGTATCCACTCCCCTTGCACGAATTGGCGATCTTGGGTGATGAGAAATCATAGGTCACTCTTGTATAATTGAGTCCACCTAGGAGATCCTAGTGCATCTTAGCTCTCCTCTTATGCTTCGTGCAAGCCTAGGACTAGCCAAGAAATCTAGTGTCTTCTTCCCTTAGCGTGACCTACTTGGGATTTCATCACTTGGGGGATGATCCCAACCACATGTTATCGGTGGGGTATATAAAGGGGGGAGAGAAAAATTTGTACCTCAATCTAGTCATGTTGTATTTGGCGGAGTGTCCAAACTAGGGTGATACCTAGATAAGACATGAATAGTTGGTCTAAGTATCTAGTAACTCGTTGGGGCTCCTGACTAATGCTTGTGATGGGTTGGTGTTCACGATTGTGCCCAATGTACCATGCATATATTGAGGACTCCCTAGATAGCCTTGTTCAGCCTAGATAGAGACTTGTGTTTCAACTGTGGCTTGGTGTAGTGCAGGGGATGCAGATTGTACCTTGCAGTTACTCACTACATACTCCCTTAGGTTGAGATAGAAATCCTTGTGGTGGACTACAATAGTCCTTGAGTGCGAGTGTCAAGGTGATCCTGTGGTGTCCGTTGATGACCCTATGCCACTGGAATGCTAGCTATATTCCTTCGTGAGAAAGGGTGCTCCAAAGAACCACCCCAGTCTCATGAAGTATTAACCTTGGGTTGTCCACCCAAAGTGGTGATCCTACATTGAGTTTGCAAACCCATTTCACTAATTTTAGGATTGTGTTGTTTGGACTATCTTCCTTGTGCTATACTAGTACTTTTTGTTTAGTTAGTCTAGCCTCTTGTTTCTTGTTTGTTGTGCTTTTGGCCCTTTCCCATAGACTTGTTCTAGTCCAAGTTATCTATTTTTCTTGTTCTCACCCATTCCTTAGGAATAGGAAAATTTCCCCACTATTTGGGTGAATCTTCTCTCCAGTTTGGGAAAACTTGCATACAAGGGTGACCTTTCTCATTTATCTGGGAAAACCTGATTCCCTCGAGGAACGAACTTGCCTGTAGGAGAAACCTACTAGAAGGGGAAATCCTACTCCACAGTTGGGCAATTTTGTTCCCTTTTCCTATCCCTCTATCATTTTGTATTCCATTTCGAGTCCACGTTCGCATCCATTTAGGTGTTCTCTTTTTGTTTCAAGTCCCAATTCACATCCATTTCGAGTCCTCATTCACATTTGTTTAGGTGTTCACTTTTTGTTTCAAGTCCCTATTTAGGTTCATTTAGGTGTTTGTTATCCATTTTGATTCCTCGTTAAGATTTGTTTGTGTGTTTGTGATATTGTTCTCCATTCTAGGTCTCCATTCAGTCTCATTCGCAATCCCATTTTTCATTCTGTGTTCAAGTTCGAGTTCGTTTAAAACTCCATTCCTTGCTCTAAATCTTCATTTGGGTCTGTTTGGTGTTCATTCTCTATCCTGGTTGTCATTCAAGTCTGTTTAGCTGAGCCTATTACCCCATTACAAAGTTTTGAGAGTCAAACCTACCTATTCCTCAATAGTTTTTTGTTGTTTAGGTGAATCTATTGGTTTTCTTGGCAAACCTACCTATTGTTTGAGTGAACCTACCTACTATCTTGGGCGAGTCTACACCTAGGGGAGATCTTACTCTGTTGCTTAGGGAATTTTGTCTCTTTTTCAGTTCAAATTGTTTTCTATTTGGGTGAATATAACTATTGGAACCTACTAAAAGGGGTGATTTTTATTTCTTGTTTGGGTGAAAATATAGCTGTTTCAAGTGAATTTATCTTTTTTGAGGAGAATTTGACTGTTGTTTTAGGAAATCTTTCTAAAAGGGGTGATTTTTCTTTCTTGTTTGGGTGAACCTATAGCTATTTCACATGCTTTTGTCTCTAGTTTGGTCAATTTGAGTGTTGTTTTAGGTGAACCTACTAAAAGGGGTGATTTTTATTTCTTGTTTGGGAAAACCTATAGTTGTTTCAAGTGAATTTGCCTCTGTTTGGGAAAATTTGACTATTGTTTTAGGTGAACCTACTAAAAGGGGTGATTCTTCTTTCTTGTTTGGGTGAACCTGTAGTTGTTCTAGGTGGATTTTTCTCTGTTTGGGCAAAATTTCTTGCTATTTTGGGAAAATCTGATCTCTTTGAATGAACGAATTATAATCATTCATCTTTCTGTAATCCTCATTCTTGTTCATCTGCACTTTCCAAATATCATCGTTCCATCAAACAAGTCATCTAGGATCATCTTTAGACTACATATCCATCAATCAGTTTATCAATCTGAATCCCCTAAAGTTCATTTGAGGAGTTTTTATCCAAGTTGGAATAGGTGTTTGATCTCGATCACCATCATCTATACTTTCTTAGGATTGCATACATCCTAAGTTAGTAAATCATCCTTGACCCAATCAATCTACCTCTATCTTGAGTCAGATTCAGTGTCGTAATCATCTATCTCATGCCTCTATCTGATCATTCAACACCTTACATCATCTAATCAAAACTTTTAAACCTGATTTTACACTCAATTTTTCTAATCCAATCTAATCAATCACATCATATTATCCAATCAATTCAATTGATCCAATCAATCACATCCTCTTATCCAATCAATTCAATCAATCCAATCAATCACATCATATTATCCAATCAATCTAGTAAATCACATCATCTTATCGATCAGTCCTATTTGACTTGATCTAATTACATCCTTTGTTCCTCATCCAACTTAGTCAATCAATCATTCATCCAATCCATTCGATCAATCCTTTGTTCACCATTTAGGTTCATTTTTCACTTTCATGTTTGTTACCCAATCATAAGTAAAGAAAATTAGGAAGATCAACAAGCCCAAGGTGCTTAGCCCAATATTCCTCAAGATCCCAATAATGGAGGTTCCTCACAATCCAATTATGAGGTCCAAACCACATTGCCTATGCTGATGAAATCATGGTTAATCAACCCGAAGTCACAGTTGAGGAATATCTTAACAATCTCGTTAATCTTTAGATGATTGATCATCTCCTTAATGAGTGTGGGGAAAAAATCCTTGCTACCCTACTCATGAAGGGTATTAAACCACCATGAGGATTTGATTTATCAAAATTCATCAACACACCACCTCCTACGCCCCCTACACCTCAAGATCCATAAGCATCAAAAAATCTCCCAAGGAATAATTATGTACCTGAGGGCCCTCCCATCAATAATTAGTACCGACCTGGGTTTGATAATGTCGTACTCTATCAAGAACCACAACCCTGCGTCTCAATCACAGTTGAAGGAGCATCAACTGATCTGAATGACCCCCTTGATTTTGGTATGCTGCAAAACCTTTTTCCACTGCCATCACAAAACATCCCTCAAGGTGAGACCCCACTGTCGAGCCAAGCCGTTCAAACTCCCATTAATCCTAATCCTTTCGCTCAACTACCACTACTTCAAGGACAAATCAACAGCCACCTCCATTTATTCCTCAACAACCACCTCAAGGAAACATCCCATCCTCTCAAACCACAAGGTAATCTGCAAAAAATGCCACAACAAACACCCCAACATATTCAAATCTAGTCTAAACTGATTTAGCAACAACCACCTCAGCCAAACATCCCCATTCCTATGTAGCCAGAACAACCACCATCAAATTCGTCGTAGGGAAATCCACCACAACCCCCTCATGAGCCTTAGGATCCTACCATTCCATAGGTACCTCAGAAAAATCCTCCCATCAACCAACCTTGAGTCACTCACCAACCTCAGATCGCTTGCTAGCCTCAAATCCCCACTCGACCTTATTATCATCAACCTCAACGACAAATCCAAGTGCAACCTCAACAATCTCATCATTCCATTCCTAGTAACATGGCACAATACTTATACCATCCCCATAGCATGTTCTATCTGCAACGTCCTACGCCAAATCCTAATCCTAGATCTTCCCATCATATTCCATAGAAAACCATTTCCCATCAACAACCCAATACACAATAGCCTCCACATGCATCTCTATAGTATATTGCCTATAATTATCAATCTAATGCATACTACACTTTGCAACAACAACCATAATAACAATACCCGCCATATCAACAAGATTCTTCCACTACATACTATCAAGCACCTTTGTCATACCAACAAGGTGCTTCTATTTCATACTATCAAGCACCTCCATCATATCAACAAGGTGATTCCATGTCATACTATCAAGCACCTCTATCATACCAACAAGGGGGTCCTTCATCTTACCATCAAAATCTGCCACCTCATCTTCAAATTTACACCAATCTGTTAGCACAACCTACACACACCAATCAATATCAGTCAAATCCATCATATACACCTCCACCACCTTATGATCAAACCACATCTGCCCCATCCAAATCTAACCAACAATATGATCCCTACAATCAATCCAATCTATCATATCCATCTTCATCAATGCCTATTGATAAGGATCTGGAAGAAGTAAAGGACTCATTGAAAGACTTACAAATAGGCAATTCTAAAAATTCTTTCAAATTTCAGGACATTTTTCCTTATCCATTCGACCCCTCAATTTTTTTCATTCCTTTCCCTAAGCACTTCAAAATGCCCAAATTTGAAAAATACAAGGGAATGAAGGATCCTCAGAACCATCTCCAAGAGTTTTATTTGTATTGCCATGGAGTCATCCATAATGACAACTATCTCCCATAGTTGTTCCCTAGGAGTTTAACAGGGCCAACTCTTGACTAGTTTGTGGGTCTTCAAAAGGGGTCAATCTCTTCTTTCGCTGATCTTTTAGAAAAAATTGTCTCACACTTCTCCTTGAATTTTGGAGAAGGATAATGATACATTGGATCTTCTAAAATAATCCCAACGTGATGGTGAAACTTTTGCTAATTACTTGCAGAGGTGGCATGCCTTGGCTAGTTGCATGAAATCCCCGCTTAGTGAGAAAGATCTTGTGACTTTCTTTGTGTCCAATGATCATCCAAAGATAAGACATAATATTAATCTTCATTATGTCTCAACCTTTTTTTAGGTTATTGAGAAACGTCCCATCATCAAGGGTGATCTTATTTCCAAGGGGCAAGTTAAAATCTATAATCTAGATAAATAGAAGTCATTTGGAGACAAATCACGCTACTAGAACAAAAAAAAAATGTAGTCAATTATGGTGTCATAGATACCAAGCATTTTTAGGTAGAAAACACCTCACAATGGCCCTAATACACTCCTCCACAAAAACCAATACTGAATCCCATATATGTGTCGCAAGCTGCACCCCGTCCTCCCCAACAACCCAGTCAAAATAGTCAAAACAATCAAAATAATTAGGGAAATAATAAACACTCTTTCACTGCTTTGGGGGAGCCCCTAAGTGTCATATTTAATAGGCTTCTACAAGAAAATTATTTGATTACATATCCAGTGAAAAATCCTTTTGATGCATCTACCTTGAAGCCAACATGGTACAAGGAGAATGAGTATTGTGAATTCCATAAGATCAAAGGTCATTCCCTCAATAAGTGTAATGGAATAAAGAAATATGTCCAAGATCTTATAGATCATGGAGATATATAGGTAGATATCAGTCAAGCATCCTTATCTAATCCTCAATTATAGATATATCAAAATGCATTCCCTAACCATAACTAAGGAGCTAGTACATCTAATGCTAATCCGGGGACAAATGAAAACAATGGTCAAAACAATAACACTAATAACATCAGTTACAATAAGGTACCCTATAACTATGACAAAATAATTATGTTCCTTAGTCAAGTAGAGCCTAGCATCTCCATGATTCATGTCAAAGGAAAAGATCCTCAGTGTGTTGTTATGACTCGCTGAACCCGCCTTTCAGTCCCTAGTCCTTCCATGTCAACCCAAACCACTCTTGTAAGCTCACAGTACAATATTCTTGACCACCTTGGGAAGAAACCCGCCCAAATATCCATTTTGGATTTGCTTAAGTCTTCTCCGATACACCTATAAATCCTCACCAAGGCCTTACAGGATACCCAAGTACCAAATGATATAGATCTCACCCAATTCCGAGCTTTAGTGGGACACTTGTCCTAATCTTATTAGTTGGGTTACAACTAAAATGATATGCCTACCATCATCCCCGATCATAATCATCCACTCCACATGGAAGTCCTTGTAGCCTGACATAAGGTAAAAAGGGTCTTGATAGATAATGGTTATGCCCTCAACCTATGTACATTAAAGTTCATAAAATAGGTTGGATACACCTCAACTGACTTCAATAATCAAGTCATTACTATAAAACCTTATGATAATGTTGAGAGATATTTTTAAGGCACTAGTTACCTTCCCATATAGGTTGGTCCCATTGTGAAGTACACCATGTGCCATGTTCTTGATCTTGACTGTCCATAAAATCTCCTTCTCATCTGCCCATGGATTCATTCCATGCAAGTTGTTACATCCACCTATCACCAATATCAAAAGTTTCCTTTTCAAGGAATGGAAGTGACCATACCGGTTGATCCTCAACCATTTGAGTATTGTCATGCTTTACAAGCTTCCTTCCCCCATTCTCACTATTATTCTATAGTTGAACTGGGGGCACCCCAAACGTTATCATCCAATCCATCTCAAAATCCATCAACCAACACAACATCTACCTCATCCACATCTACCACTTTTGATTCCACCATTACCAAGGTCAAGATAATTGACAAGGGCCATGAGGAATACAAAATTCAAACTACACTTAGTGTGGCCACAATTCCACACTCTCCTTGCTCGTTTGGTCAACCTTATCAACCGTCATCAAATTCAGATGAAAAGACATTCACACTCACTTCCAAGAACATGGGCTCAAAAACATTCAAAGATTTGGGTACTCTTGAAGATCAAATGGAAGATGATATTAGCCAATGGGTCTATCATGAAGAGCCTAAACCATCCCCCCTTCTCATGGAATACTTCCAGCAAACTTACCCTCATGCGTCAAGGTTGGCCGAAAGATACAATTGTCAGGGAGGTGGTCTTGGTATAGAGGAACAAGGATGACACCAATCTATAGAACCATCTATGCGACCTACAAGAATAGGCCTAGGTTATGACACAAAGCAAAAGGGTCCTGTGCTATTAACTAGTAATTTTAACAATGTTAGTGTGGATAATGGTCTCCTTGAAGACATACCTAAAGAAGAATCCATCATACTTCCATACGATGAAGAGGATCTCTCTTCTATGCTTGATTTCCTCTCCATGTACACTATTGAACTTCCCCTTTGTCACCCTAAACTTATTGACTAAGACCTACATAGTAGCACACCCATAAACACCTTTCCTTCAGTGGATGCTTACATAAATATTATGGGATTAGGCGAGGATGAACACCCTAACTGCCAAAGTAAAATGAAATAAAATCAAAATGGGTCATCAAGTGAAAACCTCCTTGAGGCACTTTTTGGCTTGGAAAAAGCAAAAATAAAGGGTGTATCTAATAGTGAAAACCTCAGTGAGGCACTAGAATATGGGGACATTCATTTTCCCCTTGTAGGAACTTAATTTTCAGAAAGATCTTTTATTCTCATTGAGGATACACATGAAGTTAACATGGGAAAAAAAGAAGATCCTAAAATTACTTATGTAGCCAAATCCTTATTTGAAGAAGAACACTCTACCATTATCCAGCTGCATAACGATGGCATCATTAATTTTGCATGGGGCTATTCAAATATACTAGGCCTAGACCATACTCTAGTTGTACATCATTTGGATGTTCATCTAGATTCCAAACCCATCAAGCAAAAGTTATGAAAAATTCATCCTTAGGTAACTCCAATAGTCAAGAAAGAGTTGGAGAAACTACAAGAAGCTAGATTCATTAGACCCGTTGATTATTCAGATTGGATATCCAACATTGTACCTATCGCCAAACCGAATGGAAGTATCAGGATTTGCATAGATTTATGATATCCCAATAAGGCCTGCTCTAAGGATGACTTCCCTTTCTCGAACATTGATATGTTGGTTGATCTCATTGCTTGACATGAAATTCTATCCCTCATGGATGGATTTTTTAGGTTATAATCAAATTAAGATTTCCCCTGAGGATCAACACAAGACTACCTTTACTACAACTTGTGGTACATTTTTCTATAATGTCATGCCTTTTGGCCTCAAAAATGTGGGGGCAACATACCAACATGGTATGATAGTTATCTTACATGATCTCATTCACATTATAATGGAAGCTTATGTTGACAATCTGTTGGGGAATTCAAAAACAAGAACAAAAAATCTCATAGTCCAGAAAAAGATCTTTGAACGGTTAGAGCATTATAAACTGCACCTAAATTCTAAGAAGTGTGTCTTTGGGGTCACATCAGGAAAACTATTGGGATTTATTTCCTCTAGAAGGGGCATAGAAGTGGATCCATCCAAACTTAAAGTGATAATGGAAATGCCCCCACCATGCAATTTTAAATTAGTTAAGAAGTTTTCAAGGAAAATTGCAGTCCATCAGGCATTTTATAGCTCAGTTAGCTAATAAGTGCCAGTCATTCTCCCACCTATTATGAAAACATATCACCTTCAAATTGAACTCCAAGTGTTAGCTCAGTTTCTATGAGATCAAAGAATACTTGGCTCATCCCCCTATCCTTATGCCTTCAATTCTAGGCAAACCTCTCTTATTATACATTTCAGCTACTTTAGTTGCACTAGGGGCATTATTGGCCCAACATTATGAGTCTTCGAAAGAACGCGCAATCTACTACATCAGCCAAACATTAGTGGGCTACGAGCTTAATTATTGCTCAATAGAAAAGGCATTCTTAGTTGTTATCTTTTTTTCACAAAAGCTACACCATTACATGCTCAATCATCCAGTGAAGTTGATATCAAAAGTCAACCCACTAAAATATTTGTTATCTAGAACTACTCTAACCGGCCACATGGCTAAATGGATCATGCTTCTTAGTGAATTCAACATAGAATATGTGGATAGAAAGGCCATCAAAGGGAAAGTGATCATAGACAAGTTGGCAGATGCTCCTTTAACAGATGTGTATCCATTGATTACAGAGTTTCCTAATGAAGAGGTTCTCACAATCACAAAAATATCTACCTAGATGCTCTACTTTTATGGTTCATACACACACAATGGGTCAGGGGCAAGTATCCTATTTGTCACACCACAAGGTGATTGCATACCAAAATCATTCAAGTTGGAATTCCCATGCAAAAACAACATAGCAGAGTGTGAAGCTCTCATCACAGGTCTAAGGATTTTTGCCTAATGGAATACCACTCATTTACGGGTCTTTGGTGATTCCCAATTGGTCATTAAACAATTAAATGATGATTTTGAAACTAAGGATGACAATTTGTTACCCTACAAGAACATGGTGGATGATTTCAAGAAGTATTTCACCTTCATCCAATTTGAAAAAATCCCAAGAATCCAGAACAAGGCAAAAGATGCAATGACTACTATTGGTTCCTTAATTTATATGCCAAGAGATCACATAGATTGTCAGTTCCTAGTTGAATAGCTCTTTTTCCCAGTATATGATATCCTTGAAAGTGATATGGTGAGCAACATCATATGTCCTGAACCACCCTGGTATTATGACATCTATACCTACCTCCATGACAACATCCTACCTCTTGATCTCATGCTTAATCAACACAAATCCTTTATCCAATGCACCTCCCATTACACTATAGTGGGAGATACTCTTTATCATCATGGGTATGATGGAACCCTTCTTAGGTGTCTAAAAAATACTCAAGCTCACACTGCGTTAGTAGAAGTGCATAGTGGTATTTGTGGGGCTTATTCTAATGGAATGGCCCTGGCCAAAATAATTCTCAGATCAGGCTATTATTGGCCTACAATGGAACATTATTCTTGTGAATTTGTGAAGAGGTTCTTTCCTTGTCAACAACACATAGATTTGATTAATGCTCTAGCACAAGATATACAGCTCATCATAGTACCATGGCCATTTTCATAATGGGGTTTTGATTTAATTGGTAATATTTACCCTCCATCCTCTGATAACCACACCTTTATCATTACATCTACTGAATACTTCACTAAGTGGGTGGAAGCAATGCCATTCACTTAAATCACCGGTATTCAAATTTCTAAATTCATCCTTTTCCATATCCTCTGCAGGTATGGAATCCCCTCCACCATCCCTACTGGTAATGGGAATCCATTTAAAAATAAGGCCATGAAAATCCTTTGTGAGACCTATCACATCCAACACCATTGGTAAACTCTATATTACCCCCAGGGTAATGGTCAAGCGGAGGCAACCAATAAGACCTTAATCAAAATCTTGAAAAAGGTTGTTAACAACACTAGTTGAGATTGGAACCTCAACATTCATCCCACCCTTTGGGCTTATTGTACTTCCAACTGCACCCCTACTGCTCCACTCCATACTCCCTCATTTATGGTGTCGAATCTATCTTTCTGATTGAAGTCCAAATCCCATCACTTTACATATCTCTAAAGAATCTAATAAGTGATGAAGGCACTCGAGTCACATGCCTTGCTCAATCAGAACTCCTAGATGAAAATGGATAAAATAATATAGTCATTTGCAAGCCTACCAACATCATCTCAGGAGAATCTACAAAAAAAAGATTTGGCCCCTTCAATTTAATGTTGGTGACCTATTCCTTAAAGAAAATAAGTGAAATCAGCAAGAACATGACAAGAAAGGAAAGTTTGAAGCAAATTGGTTAGGTCCTTATGTCATCATAACTAAGTATGGTTCTGACGCATACAGGCTTTCCAATCCTAAAGGAGAAACCTTGGAAGAGCCCATAAATATTATGCATCTAAAAAATTTATATGCTTAAGTTAGCTAGGTTATCCTATCGTACAAAAAAATACAAAAAAAAGTAAAAAATTGTTAAAAAATTTAAAAAAATTAAAAAAAACCAAAAAATCCAAAAATAGTAAAGAGAAAAAATTCATCTTATGGTGAAAACCACTCTTTGTGGTACCTTGGATAAGTAGGTTTTGTGAAAACCTAGCAACATGCACCATTCGTACAGGGCTTAATCATTATTTACCTTGCGTCCTAGTTACCTTATCCTTCCATCCATCTTATCCTTTGTCCTATCCCATCATCCAATCAATCCTATCATTCCATCAATATTTCATCATCCACCGCATTGTATATTATTTTTTAATTGAGCATTGGATGATCCATGTCGGCTATCCAAAATCCTAAGCTTCTTATCCTTCATCTGATCATGTCATCACCTATACATCGTGTCCCATCGTCGGTCTTGCATCATCATCTTGGCTCATCCATCATGTTGGTCATCATTGGGTCCCATCTTGTCATTGGATTTTTTTGAACCTTTTTGCCCTTGCGCTTTCATGTAGGCAAGGTTAATCATTTGATCCTGTTGGAAAAACAAGGATAGACAAATATGAGGGGGGGCTGAATCAATTGTTACCAAAATCAAAATTATTCAAGATTAATCAGCCTCATATCATAGATCTAACAATTAACAGTGCAAGCATTAAATCAAAAACACATCAAAGACACATGAACACCAATATTTTATATGTGGAAACCCTGTTAGGGGAAAAACCATGGTGGATGTTAGTCCAAAAGATTATACCTTGTTAGAAGTATAATGAAGAATAAAAAGGGAATGCACTTGCATTCAAGCACACTGCCTAGAGCACACTGATCAAAGGGAAGGCTCACTACCTTACATATAGTAATTAGATTAAATCCATCTGATGAAGTTGAAATAATAAATAAGCTTCTACAAAAGCCTGATTACGATTCTAGTTAGGCGCACAAAAGCTTCTTCAAACTCTTCCACCCTCTACTCAAACTATTCCACACTTTGCTCTGAATTATTTAACCTTTATTTGCACTTGTACATCACTTATACACTTGAGCACTTGTCTCTAAATGAGGAAAAAAATCTCATATATATCCGCTACATGGATTTACAATCAATATTCAGTCGGCCACAAATAAAGAATGGATTACAATTGTCAGCCTTGATACATGAATAAATTACAATGCACACCAACACAAGTTGGTCACAACATAGTGAGGACCCAAAAAAACACCTCCAAACATGCCAAACAATAAAATATTAATCCTCATGGATCCGCAACATGCTAACATCATCTGTCGGCCAAGAACATGAAAAATCGGGCACACATCAGAAGAATATCCAATCACAAACACTTGAATCAATGTGTACATACAACAAGGATAGAACGCAATCTAGAATCATCCATGAATATCATAGGTACATGCACAACACATGAAATTACAAGAATTTTATCTACTTCAACCAAGAACACCATCTACAAAAACTAAGTGACTGTAGGCACATAGATCTTCATAACTTCCAAATCTTTATGTGAACCTCTAAATTTTTTAGAAAGCATACTAGAAAGCTTCAAAAACAAACCCTTTGAAGCACACCTTCAGATCTTCAACACATAAAGCTTTAGAACATTCAGACCTTCTCAGCTCCACTGGCTTCTTGTACTACATTTTTTACAATTTTCTCAATCTCCTCTACATATACAACCTTAAGAAGATTCAATGCTAATAGTGTTGCCATCAATGACAACCAAATATTAACAACATAACCACAACATCCAACAATCTCCTCCTTTGGAATTGATGGCAACACATTATTTGAAAAATAATACCATCAATCCAACTAACTCTTCTTCAACAATCTCCTCCTAAGATTGTGCACTCTTTTCTATTTCCTTCATTTCTTTTATTTCCCACATTTTTCACATTGTTTCTCTCCCCCTTTGACATCAATTGTAAAGTTAAAAATTCTTTGATCACAAATTTGAATCATCTGAGTACTCCCCTTGAGTAGCAACCACCACAACATCAATCTAGAATGAGATATGGCTATGAATTCATGGACTAATGCAAATACCTACATCTTCGTACTGACCAAGAGGGTAAATCACCCATAAATTTCCTCTGAGGTACTCAAAATTATCCTTAGGCAATGGATTGGTAAAGACATCTGCAATTTTCTCTTTGGTAGGTATGTACTCCAATCTAACTTCTTTGTCACTTACTTTATCTCTCAAGAAGTTATACTTGATGGATATATGCTTTGTCTTTGAATGCAATACTGGATTCTTAGAAATGTTAATGGCACTTGAATTGTCATAGAATATGGCAACAAGTTCTTCATACTCAATTATGATATCTCTCAAAAATTTCTTCATCCACAACACTTGGGTACAATTGTTTGCATTAGCAATGTACTATGCCTCAACAGTAGATAATGAAACTGAGTTATGATTTTTCTTTTAACCAAGATACTAGCTTCTTACCTAAGAAGAATGCACCACCACTGGTACTCTTTTGGTCATCTACATCTCCTACCCAATCAACATTAGTAAAAAAGCTTAGAGTAAGATCATCATCCTTAGGATACCAAAGAACAAGATCAATTGTCCCTTTCAGATATCTGAATATTATTTTTATAGTAGTCACATGGGGCTCTTTAGGATCATCTTGAAATCTAGCAACCATGCACATAACATTCATTATAGCTAGCCTACTCTGTGTCAAATAGAGTAATCCACCAATCATTAACCTACATCTTGTTTGATTTGCTTTCAGAGAATCATCTTTCTATGTAATTTTGCATTTGGTCACCATAGGTGTACCAACTAGTTTTGAATATTCCATGCCAAACTTGTTCAGTAGCTCTTTCACATACCTAGATTGAGATACAAAGATTCCATCATCTATCTAATTGATTTGCAGTTCTAAAAATAGTTTCAGCTCTCCTATCATTGAAATTTCAAATTCATTTTCCATTTCATTGGAAAACTTCATACACAAATCATCATCAAATTCAAAAATATTATCATGAACAAAGAATTTTGTGATAAGTTCTTTGCTCTGATCCAGCCTAAAATACAAACTATTGTTAGCAGTACCTTTATTGAATCCAAGTTTCAACATATATTTATCCAATCTAGCATGCCATGCTCTAGGACCTTGCTCTAGTCCATAAAGAGGTTTCTTCAATCAGCATACCATGTCCTTCTCATTAGCCAACTGAAATCTATCTGATTGTTCAACATAAACTTATTCTTCTAGTTTACCATTTAGAAATGCTAACTTTACATCCATCTGATAAAATTTGTAATTCTTGAAAGTAGCATAAGCAAGAAGTAATCTAATAGCTTCAATTCTACAAACAAGAGAATTTTTTTCTTCAAAATCAATACCTTCCATCTATGAGTATCCTTTGCAAACCAAGCTTGTTTTTTTTCAAACCACATCACCTTGTTCATTCAACTTATTCTGGAACACCCACTTGGTTCCAATCACATTTTTGTTCTGAGGTCTAGGAACAAGATCCCATGTATCATTATTTTGTATCTACAATAGTTCTTCTTTCATGGCTTCTATCCAATGTTCATCCTTACATGCTTAATTGATATTTCTAGGCTCATCTTTAGAGATTAGACAATATTCTTCCAGAATTATTCTTCTAGTTTGCACACCTTTTTGTCACGTATTATTTGACTATCAGAATGATTTCGTCTTACATAGGAGTTTTGATATTTTCTCTTACCTCTTATTATTGTGTTCTTTCTTCTGCACTTCTGCTATTTTTTGCTTCTTGATTCCCTTGGTTCACCGAAACAATTTGAATTTGATTATCTACCTAAACATTACTTTCATTGTTAGTACCATCATGTTGATCATCTGAATCATAACTGCTAGATCTGGATGATTTACTAATGTCTTCATGAACCTTGAAATTTTCACTTTCAGCCATTTTCTTCAGTCTTTTATTAAAGCATCGATAAGATTTTATTTTAGTAGAGTATCCTAAAAAATTCCTTCATCACTTATAACATCAAAATTACCTATATCATCATCTATGTTGATGTAGCATTTTCTTCCAAATATTTTGAAATACTTGACAATAGGCTTATAACCAAACCATAGCTCGAAAGGTTTTTTACTAGAATTAATGTTGACATTCACCTTGTTAATGGTGTACATAGAAGTACTTACAACTTCTCTCTAGTAAAAATGAGGAACATTTGCTTCCAACATCATGGTTCTAGCAGTGTCTAGAAAGGTTTTGTTCTTTCTTTCAACAACTCCATTCTATTGAGGGGTTCGAGGAGTAGATAGTTGTCTTTGGATTCCATTCTCTTCACAAAAATAATTGAGTTCCCATGAAGTAAATTTACCACCTTTGCCTGAACTTAGACATTTGATCCTTTGACATGTCTCATTCTCTGCCATAGATTTAAAAATTTTGAACTTTCTAATGCTTCATGTTTTTCTCTCAAGGAAGTGACCCATATCAGTATAGAATAATCATCAATGAGCAACATAAAATACCTTTCAACTTGTAGGCTTCTGATTCTAGAAGGAACACATAGATAATTATATATCAAATCCAGTACTCCCTTAGAACTATATTGTTTTCTCTTGAAATAATTTATTGTTTTCTTTCACATCTGACATTCCTTGCACATAGTGTTAGTATGCTTCACTAACTTAGGTGGGTCTCTAACTGCTTGAGTAGAGCTTATCTTAACAATGCTATCAAATTTCACATGACATAACCTCCTATGCCATAACCAACTTACTTCAATTTGAGGAATCAAACATTTTTCACTAGCAACACTCAATTGAAAGATATTACATTTTGTCTTTGTTCTTGAAGCAATCATATTTCTTAAATTTCCCAATATTCTACACTTACCATTCTTGAACTGCAGGTTGTAACCTTTGTCTACCATCTTTCCAACAATCAACAAGTTATGCTTCAAGCCTTCTACATAAAGAACATCATCAGTATTATGCTTACCACCAAAATAAATAGTGCCTCTGCCATAAATCACACCAAAAATATTGTCTCCAAACCTCACAACACCACCATCATAGTTTTCCAAGCTTAAAAATTTAGTTTTATCACTAGTCATATGATGTGAGCATCCGCTGTCAATCACCCACTCATCTTTCTCTTCAACTTTGGCTGCAAGAGCTTTCTCAAAATTCACATTACTAGAAGATTCAATGGACACCTAACCATTTTCTTTGATAGAAATAAATACCCATCCATCTTCATTTCTACTTTCTTTATAAGATTCTTCATCAGTTACACCTTATTCATCATAACAACACTTTCTTTGAAATCTAGTGTTCTGAGGTTTATACTTTGAAACTCTTTCAGCACATCTAGATGAAAAATGACCTATCTTACTACAAGAAAAAAATTTAATAAGTAACTTTCCTTTGTACTTAACATGACCTCTTGATTCTCTTTTCACAATCAATGCTTCTAGCTCTTCCAATTCGTTTTATTCATCTTCAATTTGCTTAATCTCATCTTCATACCTGAATGTTCTCCTGGAAATTTCTCCTGAATCATATCTCTAGTTGCTTTTATCAGATACAGTAGCCTTGAAAGAAGATTCAGTCTTAGGAGTAGACTCACCGAATTCACTCAATTCAAATACAATTTTTTCAATCAACATGTCTTTTGTAATATTTTTTATTGTCCTAGGTTCTTCAATAACATGAGATTTTGTCTTGTAAGAAGGGAGCACAAATCTAAGTATCTTAGCCACAATTTCATTATCATCCAAGGTTCCATTGACACATATAATGTCCATCACCAATTCATTTATCTTATGTGAGAAGGAAAATATTTTCTCATCTTCACTCATCTTCAAGCTATCCCATTTTCCTTTTAGACTTTACAACTTAGCACTTTTCACTAGTGCATCTCCTTCATACAATGTTTCTATATTTTTCCAAATCTGGTATGTAGTCTTCAATCCCATCACATTTTTCATCTTTGAATCTATCAAAGAACTCACTAGTGTTTCTACTACCCTGGTATTAATTTCTTCTTTCTTGATCTCATCTTCATAGGAGGGACCATTTTGAGGAATAGTATATGTATTTGTGTCATCTACCAGAAAGGTTCACCAATGCACCTTAAATGACATTCCATCCTGAATTTCCATAGAGAGTAGTTTGTACAATTGAATTTGAGACTATCCTTTTTGAATGATTCCATCTCGGATCACCTCAAGCTGTTAAGCTTCTCTAGAGGAACTAGCTCTGATACCAATTGTTGGCAGAACAAGGATAGACAACTAAGAGGGGGGGGTGAATCAGTTGTTACCAAAATTAAACTTATACAACATTAATCAACCTCAAATCACACATCTGAAAATGAACAGTGCAAGCATTAAATCAACAACACATCAGAGACACATGAACACCAAGATTTTATATCTTGATACCCTATTAGGGGAAAAATCATGATGGATGTTACCTCACAATATTATACCCTATTATAAGTATAATGAAGAATAAAAAGGGAATGCACTTACATTCATGCGCACTACCTAGAGCACAATGCTCAAAGGGAAGGCTCACTACCTTACGTATAGTAATCAAATTAAATCCATCTAATGAAGTTGAACTGAGAAATTAGCTTCTACAAAAGCTTGATTACAGTTCCAATTAGGTGCACAAAAACTTCTTCAAAATATTCCACCCTCTACTCAAACTCTTCCACACTTCGCTCTAAATTATTTGACCTTTATTTTCATGTGTACATCACTTGTACACTTGGGTACTTGTCTCTAAATGAGGAAAAAAATATCATATATATATCTGCTACATGGATTTACAATCACTATTCGGTCAACCACAAATAAAGAATGAATTACAATTGTCAGCCTTGATACATGAACAAATTACAATGTTCACAAACACAATTCAGTCACAACATAGTGAGGACCCAAACAAACACCTCCAAACATATCAAACAATAAAATATTAATCCTCATGGATCCACAACACACTAACATCATCATGTCAACCAAAAACATGAAAAATCGGGCACACATCGGAATAATCTCCTATCATGAACACTTCAATCAATGTGGACGTACGTAAAGGATAGGGAATGATCTAGACTCATCCATAAATGTCATAGGTACATGCACAACACATGAAATTACCAAAATTTCATCTGCTTCAACCAAGAACACCATCTACAGAAACTGAATAACTGTAGGTACACAAATCTTTATGTGAACCTCTGAAACTTTTTGAAAACATACTAGAAATCTTAAGAAAAAATTCCTTTGAAGCACACCTTCAGATCTTCAACCCAGAGCTTTACAACATTTTGACCTTCTTAGCTCCACTGGCTGCCTGTACTATATTTTTTATAATTTTCTCAATCTCCTCGACATATATAGCCTTAAGTAGATTTAATGCTAATAGTGTTTCCATCAATGACAACCACATATTAGCAAAATAACCACAACATCCAATAGATCCACCCTTGGGGAATTTTTCCGTCTGTCTTCATTCCTCATTATAGTCCCCATTGTCCTCTTTCCTATTGTATCCATGGTCTTTTTTCAAACCAAGAGGGCTCTGCACTTTCACGTACAGGCAAGGCTAGTCTTTGAGCAACCCCTGAGCCCCTAGGTATTTAGGGTGTGTTTTTCTCTTGTCTTTTCATCTTGTTGTGTTGTCAAGTATGTCCCTATCATATCTAGTAATTACAAACAAAGGTCATTACTATCATCAGATTTAGCAATTTAAAAAAATCCTATGTTATGTTAATACTTTAGCTTAGTTTCCATCTTTTGTCTCAACATGATACATCCTTCCTAACAGACCACACAAATCCCATCCATCCTCTTGATCCATTGGAAAAGAATGTTTGAATTTGATTTTGATCTTTTGATGTTTTTACATTTTGTTTATCATTTTAGTCTCCTATCATACCTCGTCAAGGTCACCAAAAGCCATCATATCATGGTGCACTTTTGACTGGTAAACATAGGGGTGCATCTTGATATTTTGTTTATTTGTTGCCTTCCTGGTTGTCTTGCGTAGTACCCACCAAGATCTTTGTGGTCTTGTGTTACACTGGGGCATCCTTTGTGCTTGTGGTTTATCCCAATTCCTGGCCCGACCAAAGTCCCTGTGACTTTGGGGTATTAGGATGACCTTTCTTGTCTGTTGTGTTTGTGTTATGCATTAGACATATGCCTCCCTTATTTCCTCATACTCTACCATCTTGTTTCTTTTTCTATAGAAAAATTCAGCACTCCTAAATTGGAAAATGGCATTTTCATACATCATTTTGTTGTATTGCATCTATCCCCCCATCTTCCTCTAACCTATGACTAGTGATTTTGGTTGTGCAAAATTTCACTTTGCATCCCCTTTTTCTTCTTAGGATCCACATGGTCTCGACAAGTGTAGTTCCATGCCTCATAACCCCCCATCCATCTTACCTTATTTTTATAATGATTACAAGGAAATTACTTGCCATAAAACCCAAATAACCCAATCCCATCACTATACATGTCCTTATTTACAATCATGCACATGCTAATTTAATTCAGATATTAATGTGTGTAGGGAATTTAATTGCATCCTATCTTTCATAGCATTATCATTATCATATTCATTTTAAGTTTTTTGGATTGCAATATATTTTTGTTCTTCTAAGAATCTTAAATTTCATTGACTTCATTATCATTTCACCACATATTAGTTCATATCATTTCTATGCCTTGCATTATACAGATATGTTACATTTGATGCATCCATTACATTTCAATTTGTTACATTTTCACACCATCATAATATAGCACATGACATAAATCATAAAATCAACAAGCATATATACCATACATCTCCACTTGTATCACAAATCATTAGTCCACCATCATAGCATACATCACATCTTGCATTACATGTTAGGCGTCATACATATCCCATAGATCATCATAAATGTATACACACATCATAATTGCTCATCACATCTAGTCATAAATTACATCTCATAATAAAACATCCACACATAAACATCCATAACATCACACATACATGGCATAAATAAGGGCATCACATCATATATAATATCCAAGTCCATAATAACATCCATAATAATTTCCATTGTAATAATGTCCATCATAATAATGAATACATGTCCATCATATGTCATCAAATTAAATATAGGTACAAAGTACCCCTCAAAAAATGGCGACCACATCAATGAATAGGCTGCTCTATCTTCTCTGCACTGTGGAATCCATTGACTCTATACTTTTCCCCTGAATATCCACCCTGCACTTGTCAAACATCAGGATCTTGTCCCTCTTATCCTCTAAACCTCGTGTTGGCTGCATCTGACCTCAATGGTGAATCTGGAACTGACCCTCTAGGTGGGGGAGTCTCTCTATAGCTGTTGTAGCCCCGTGTATGTGTCTCCATTTTCTTGGATGGTGCTCTCACATCTTGCACTGCTCAGACATATGGGGGTAGATGGTGTGACGGATCAGGAACCGTGATGCAATATGCTACCATGTAGTAGCTTGACTCCCTCATGAGCTCATCCCTCTTTTCCATTTGCATCCTCATGGTATCCCGCTCTGATCTATACCTATCTCATAGCCCTAACAAGAACCTCCTCTCTTGATCCCATGCATCCTATGCCATACACAACTGATCTACTTACCCTTGTACCCATGTCATCTCCTCCACTACCCTATCCCTCTCACTCTGCAGCTGCTCTATCTCCTCCTGCATCTGTGTCATCTCCTCCCTTCCATGTCTCTCCCAACCTATGGCTGACCTACCTACCCCTACATCAATTTCATCCCATCCACCTCTATGTCTCTCTTTCACTACAACTACTCTAATTTCTCCTATAGTTGTGCCAGCCTCTCCATCGCCATGTCTCTGTCACTCTGAAGTGTCTGTATATGCCTCTCTATTTCCTCTACCCTCTTCCAAGATAGCCCTTGAATCTCCCATCGCCACCTCTGCACACTCTCTCCTCTCTTGGAGCTCAAACCTCTCCCTCTTCAGTTGATCTACTCCCCTAGCTCATCCCGCTCTCTCATTCACTCCTCTATCAACCTCCCCATATCCTCCCTCTCCCTTGTTTCCTCCTCCAACTCCCTTTGGGTATCTGCTAGCCTCCCCTCTAACTCATACCTCACTACCTCATACCTCAATACATCTCATCCCGCCTCATATACTAGCAATCTAAAAGCCATATCCTCTATAGTGTAAAACCTGTCCACCTTCGCCCGTAATCTATCCTTGTCAACCTCCAGCTCCCTAAGTCTTCACTCTGCAATCTACATCCTATCCACCTCTGTCTATAGCCTCTCCCTCTCTATCTTTGATCCCCTCAATCTCTTCCCTATGATCCATAGCTTCGCTAGAGCTCCTATCAACAATATGATCAGGTCCTCTGGTGGAGGCGGTGCATAGGGCACCATAGCTAGAGGATGAACCTCTGGAATGTCCACCTCCATCACCTTTCCCTATCCCCTCATCCAATAATCCCTCTCCCCCTCAACCTTCACCTCCCTAAATGCATCCCTCCTATTTCGGTCACCTCTCCTCCTAATCCTCCTCTATGTGGTTGTTCTTGCCTCATCCTCTAAACCATATCCTTGTACCCCTACTATCGATTACTCTATCGTCATTCATCTCGATCCATTTCGATCCCACCATGTCACATACCATATTGTGGTACCCACATCCGCTAAACCCATTGTCCTCCTAGGAAAGGCCACTTCCTACTGCTCCTCCCACATCTGCCTCACAAACTCAGTGGTGAGCTAGTTCCCCCATAACCACTCCTATGAGATACACTTGAACCTCTGTGGTGTCGCTGGTACATTCTATTGTATCCCATACTACCTTAGAACCCTATCTGCCCTGTGGAGCTCAATAATGTACAAATCCCTCTAGAACATGTAACATACGAAGTAGAAATGACCCATGTGTTGCCTCTCATCATTACTCCATCCCACAAACCACTGTACCATGTACAACCTCCATATGATATGGACCTCCTGGAGATTATCTAATCTTCTCCTCCATCCCTCTAAGTCACCAATGTCTGAGTAGTGCAACCACAAACCATACTCTGCCCCATACCAACATGCTATTGGTAAGGTCTCATCCATTGTCCTTTGTACCACAATCTCTAGCCTAGTCATGCTAATATGCTACCATGCCCATATCTGTAATAGTGGCACATGTGTGATACTCTTTGCCCTCCTATAGCAAACTACATGCATTTCCTTGTACAATTGTGCTAGCACGCAGGTCCCCCATGCAAAATCCACCTCACGCCTCTCCACTATATGTCTCACAACCTCAATAATCTTGAGGTTGCGAAATATTCCACTCCAATCTGGTAGAAGGATACTGCTAATCAACCCTTAAAGGTATAGTGGTAGGGTTGGCACTCCCAACCCCAGGCAACCGTCCAAGTCTAACTCCATCCACTAAGTAGGTAGGTTCATCCATCCAAATAAAATCCATAGGCACGTCTCCCAATCTCATTCCTCGCACTGCATCCAACTCACCAAGTGTCCTATAATTAGTAGTAGAAAAATCCTCCAAATGTTCGCTAGATTCATCATCATCTCACCTATCGGGAGATGAAAGGTGGAGGTCTCCAAACTCCATCGCTCCATCAAGGTTGTTAGCAATTCCCTATGTGCTCTAATGTTGGGATAACCCAACATATGTAATATCCCTACCTGTGCCAATGCCTCATGATCCTCATCATTCATAGCCCTATTAGTTGGCTCTAATATGGCTGAATGCCTCTCTCGTGTGTGAAAAACATCAAATTCTTGCATCCATAAAGCCACATATTAGTCCTACTTATTCTATGTTTTCCTCTCTACCCCCTACCCTAGGATGATCTTCTCACTATCTTTGCCTTCTCTTCTCTCTCTTTTTTTCTCTCTCTCTTTCTCCCTCTCTATTCTCCTCTTCTCTCTTTCTTCTTTTCTTTCCTTTTCTCCCCCGCCTACCGATGGAACGTTCACCCCTATCCTGACATGGGTTCAACCCTATCCTATGGTAGGTTCACCCCTTGCTTGGGATGGTCTCACCCTTGGGGGCAGGTTTGCCTCTACGAGCGACAATATTCCCCTCTCTCAGGGCGATCCCACTAGTGGGGGTTGGTTTTCCCCTTGGGCAGTACAATCCTGCCTGTGAGAGCAGATTTTCCCCTGGATAGGGTGATCCTACCTTCGGGGATAGGTCTGCCCTTTCAGGTGGGCTTGCCCCCCATTGCGGCCACCATGAGCTTGCCCCTCCATAGGGGAACCACCGCCTATGGTGGCCGGCTTGCTCCTCCATGGTGGTAGGCTGGCCCATCTGCAAGGGGCGTTGCCACCCATGGGAGCAGGTTTTCTCATCCGTAGGGGGTGCTATCGCACATGGTAGCAGGTTCGCCCATCCACGGGGGCACCATTGTCCAAAGTGGTGGATTTTCCCCTACAATGGAGCAGATTCACCCCTTTGAGGTGGTTACTCCCCCCTCGAACTATGTTATTTCCCACCCTTCCCTCGAGGAAATTTTCTTGTCCAATAGACAGATTTGAAAAAATTCTTCCCCTTTTGAGTGAATTTTCCCTTCACTTGGGAAAATTCACCTTTTCACACCAAAGCCCTTGAGGGACGATTTTGGCTCTTCAGATGGGTGATTTCGCCCATCTGTCAAAACCCATTTACCATCCTATCCTACTGTAGCTACCCAAAACCCACATTTATTAAAACTTTTCAAAATTAAATCAAAATAGAAAAGATGGGTTTTTCTCTAGCCTGGTGGGGTACCGAGCGCTCGAAGTAGAATTGGCATATCTCCTTGCCTCGGTGGATGATTGCGTCCTCCACAATGTTGTCATCCTCGCTATCATACTCATGGGCCATCGTTGTCCCCTTCTTCTCTCTCTCTCACTCACTCAATCTTCAACTATGCAAATGGTGCATAGTAATTTCTAAAATTACTATATATTCACTTTCCCCCCCTTTTAAATTTGGGTATTTTTTACCCTTTATTTAAATTATTTTTCCTCTAACTAATCCTCTATCTCCTTGCACCTCGTTCATCTGTTTCACTCCATTCAAAAGCCATTTTTCTAGGTTTTTTGAGCTCTTTCACATGGTACCCTTTGTTTCTTTATATCAAGAAGTCGCTCAGGGCCCCTGTTCCATCCCCACCTACTCTCTTGAGGGGGCATACCTTGTCATTTTCCTGCAACCGGGACATGTTGCATTTTCTTTCATTACATAGCTCATACCATCCCTTCTACGTTGGGGCATCGCTTTTCTAGTCTATTCCTCTATCAAGTCACCTATATTTTATTTTTCTTCAAAACATTGTTATTCTAAAAATATTTCAAAGAGGGGCAAAATGTGGACATCCAAATTTAACCTCTCGCATAAGGTCAAATTCATC
Source organism: Sequoiadendron giganteum (assembly GCA_007115665.2). Taxonomy (NCBI): domain Eukaryota; kingdom Viridiplantae; phylum Streptophyta; class Pinopsida; order Cupressales; family Cupressaceae; genus Sequoiadendron; species Sequoiadendron giganteum. Next base: position 491,445,368 of record CM021105.1, on the reverse strand, counting down.
CCTTTCATCCATTTATTTCATCTTTCTCATCAACGTTAATTAAATCATATATTTAATTAATGTTTCTCCCTTTTTCTAATGTTCCTAAAGTATTTAATTCAATCAATTAAATACCTCTCCATTTCCCCCCTTTCCTCTCTAAGTTAAATAAATTCTCTCATTTATTTAATTTAGTTATTTAACCTTTATGAATTTAAACCAATTTTTAAATTTACTATTTTCTCTCTCCTTGTCTCATCCTCCATAACCCATCCTCAATCTAGATTAATTTAATTAATCTATGATTATGGATATGCACACCCTTAATTGAGATTAATGTCACATCCTCCATCATAACCCACTTGCCTTAATTCTTCATTTACCACCCAATACCTTGTTTGCACAACTTAATCACTTGATTGGGTCAACCTAATCCTCATGCCATTTATGGAATTTCACAAGTCAACCATTTTATTAAATGATTTCTCTTTTTGGGGAGGGAAACCCCTTCCCAAGGTGACTTTTAAATTCACTTTTACTCCTCCAAGGATTTTTAAGGAATTCTTAATTCCTCAAAGGTCACATCACCCACATAGGGATAATAACCTCCTTTATGAGAAGATCTTGTCTAATCCCAAGGTACTAGAAAGTACCTCCACCTCATTTCCTCCTGGCCACATCACCCGCCACATGTCAAGATGTGAAGGCTTGTGATTTATCAACTCACCCTAGCCCTTGATCTTGTCCAAGGTGGTTGCACATTGAAAATTGATTCTTTAGTGGCTTTTCCCCTAAAATTAGAGGATTTGATCTCATTTGAACATCATTCAACATTCACCAAGTTCATTCAAAATACTCAACTTTGTACTCTTAAGCTTCAAGAACTTGCATTCATCCTCCATTTCTGAAACTTTCAATCTCTTCTTGCATCCACATACAACACTTGCCAAAATACCCACTTGCACCATTGCATTCCTCATCATCTCCACTCTGTTTTGCATCCACTTTTATGCTACTTGCCACTGAAGGAGCACACAAAATCGAATGATCTACAAGGCCAACCAATTGATCAAATTGGACAAGGTAACATCGTTCATTTTCTTGTATTTTGTTCAAGTTCAACTTAGTCCTAATCTCGAGGTGTTGTTTGTGTTTTCCTTGTTTGCATTTCGTTTAGTTTTGCATTTTAGGCTTGGTAAAAAAACCTACACACAGGTATAAATATAAGTTGAGATGTTGATGAAAGGCAATATAGATTAAAATATAAATGTGAGATAGATATGAAATAGTGTGTGTGATGTGAGTTTGAGAAAATCAGTGCAAAATTCAAGTGGCAAGTTTCTAGAGGTAATGAGTTGAAGGTGTACTCTATCATTCAATCATGTCTACAAGTGTGTGAGAAAATTGTGGTGGAAATCTATGTTGCATTGAGATAGTTTTCTCTTTCTAACAATCCTCTTCTATATTCTTTGTAATTTTGTGGCAGTGAGCCCTCTAAGAAATGAGTCCTTTGGGGAATGATCCCTCATTGGATAGTAAGTCCTATTTTGGACAAGTGAATCATATCTTGGCAGTAAGAATTTTTCGGCATTGATCCTTTGTATTTAATTTTGGAATTCTTTATATTGTGAGCTAATCCTCACCATGATTTTTCCCTCATTGGGTTTTCCATGTATATCTAGTGTTATCATGTGTATGGTTTTACTTATTTCATTTTTTCTTTTGCATTTAATGATTAATCACACTAGTAGAGTAAAGGATTTGTGAATGGTTATTGATCAAACTTCTGGTGAAATTTTTAAAGGTTAAAATTTCTACAACTAATTCACCCCCCTCTCTCAGATGTCTTATTCAAAAATTGGTATTAGATCATGGTTCCTTGGAGAAGAGTTTAACCTCTTAATGAAGGTTCGAGATGGAAAACAAGATAGTTATCGAGTGTCCTAAGTTTGATGGCATTGACTACACTTTATGGAAGGAAAATATGGAACGATATCTAGAATACTATGGATATAATGTTGAGAAGGCTTATAAGACTCCATACACTACTCCTGCTAATGGTCTAAGTATTATTAATGAGATCAATGCACATGAAATAAAAAATAAGGAAAAATTGATTCTGAAGAATAGTCTTTCACATTCCAAATTAAATAAATTTGTAAATCTGAAGATTGCTAAAGAGGTTTGGAATGCATTGGAAAAGATTGATGAAGGAGATGAAAAGGTTAAAGAAGAAAAGTTACAGACCTTGGAGGTGCAATTCAAGATCCTGTGAATGACTAAAAATGAGAACATTAAATCCTATGCACAAAGAGTGGATGAGTTGGTATGTGGAATGTGAGGACTTGATGTAATACCAATCTGTTTTGCTTCTCGTTCGGTTTGCTTTATGTTATGTGTGGTTGTAGTTACTTTGATACTAAATACATTTTGTTATGATTTTTTGATCGCTACTATTGAGCGACAAATATTATTGTGTGATGTGTTGACCTAATTAGTGTTTCTCCTACTTTGATGGATTAATGATGTTGTAAAGTTATCATGTGATGTTATTATGAGATTATTGAATTATGATGGAAGTGTTAGTTTTGATGAGTGTATTGGTGAAGAAGATGGGTTCGCATCACTCACTTGCGAGCGCCCTGCGAATTCGTAATTCCTTCTTCACGGTGTGTATTATATGCTGGATATATTGTATGATGTTTACTTGGTTGTAGGATTGTAGGTACATGACATCGACTCCACCTGGTTTCACAGGTCTAAGCATGTCGATCCAACAGTTAAGTTGAACGGGAGATAGTAGCTAGGTAACTTGTGTCAATTCTACACCCTAGCCATAGTGTGTCGTCAGTGGTATGTGTCGAGTCATTCATTGCCTTGCTTTAATGTTATTTAATTCTGAAGGATTCTTGATTTGGAAATAGATATTTAGAATAATTGCATTTAAATCATGTTGATGGTTATTTAATTTAAATTATGCAATGTGGATAAAATTTTATATTTAAATTAATTAATTATATTTAATTTATTTAATTAATTAAATTTAATCCAAGGGGGTTGAATTTAGTTATTAAATAATTAAATTAATTAATTAAACGTGATACAAGAAAATGAAAAGAAATAAAAGAATTAAAATTAATTTTGGAATTTAATTTCAACGTGTGGGAATTAAATTAGAAATTATAATTAAATGTTTATTTGGGAAATGAGTTTCAACTTTGGAAATAAATTTATAATTTGAAATTGCATTTTAAATTGAAAGTGGGTTTTCGAAAATTGAAATTGAAATTGAAATTAAAATTGAAATTGAAATTGAAATATCTAATTTGCATGTAATGTGAATTAGGGTGGTATTAGGTATTTTTGTTTTATAATGAATGCATGTTTTAATTTTAGGGCAGAATGTTTTTAGAAAAAATCATTTTTAAAGCAGAGAAGAAATCTTGGAAAAATTTGCACAAAGGAAGGGTTTGAAGAAAGTTTGATTGTAGAATTGATTGGAGGAAAGATTGTTTGCATTTGTTGGGTTTTGGATTGGATTCATTGGATGATTGAAGAAAAATTTAGGAAATCTTTGGAGGAGGCTTGTAGCAGAAATTCATCTCTTCCTGTAGCTTCTTGAACCAGGTTTTCTTCTGTGTTTTTATTGTTTTTGATTGTTTTTAAAATAGTAGTGATTAAATATTTGTTTGTTAAATCTGTTTTAGAAAATAAATTTGTTATTAGAAGAAAAGAATCAAATAAATTTGCAACTTTTGTTTTGTGAAAATTCTTGAGTGAAAATTGTGAAAACTTTAGTTGAATTTAATTTGTTTGAGGAAATCGATTATTGTGTTTTGGATTCAAAGATAGAGATTGAGCAATGTTTTTTAGAATGTTTTTAGAAAATGAAACCCTCTGTTTATTATTAAAAAATCGGATTTTAAAATCCGCAGGTAGTTATATTTTTTAAGGTAAAATGGTTTGGTTGCATCACATATGACTCCACCTTCCCAAACTGGGTTGTCTGGAAATTTAAAGGGTTTCTGCACTTTGGAATTTTCCTATCCTTATAGAAAAATCACAAATACCCAGATCCTAGTTTTTGAGTTATGCTTGAAACATGAGACTGTTGTTAAGTTATTTTCCTATGGCTGCTTTGATAATAAAATAATAATAAATTGATATTTATAAATATTAATATTTTATATATTGTTATTATAATATTAAAATATTATTTAATAATATTTTATATTATAATTTATAATATTAAAGTATTATATTTATTTATATTATTTTAAATAAAATTTGTATATTATATTAGTGGAATTAAAATTATAAACGTATGGGGAAATTATTGTTTATTCTAAAATGGCATGTTAAAGTTTAATTGGAGTTAAATATCTGATTTAAAGAATGCATAATTTAAGATTTAATTGTGAAATTTAAATTCATGTGTAAAAGGTCCAATTATTAATTTGATTTAATTGGAAAAATATATATATAATATTGGGTTATAGTCCAAATATTGATCTTATATTAACACCATAAGTTGTGGAAGAGACCAAATGTTAATTTGATTAATTTTATAATGATTTAATTTGCAAGGGCAATTGGTTATTTAATTTAAAGCGAAATGTTTTGAGTTATAGTTGAAAATACTTATTTTGTTAAGAGCAATTAGAGAATTAAATATTAGTGTAATTCTCCCCAAAATTTAATATGTTTTATTTGCTGAAATTTAATATGTTTTATTAAATAATGTATTATTTAATCAAATATATTAATATATATACATATGATGTATATTTACATGTTGTTTTCAATCAGGAGTATAATTAGTTTTTAATTTTTTTTATTTAAGTGCATGTATTTGAGTTGCACGGAGATTAAAAAAAAGATAAGGTTAAATGCATGATTAAACTGTTAGGGAAAATGATATTTTAAGATATTTTATAATTGCATGGTCAAATAGATAAGGAAAGAGATATTTTATAAATTCTATGTTTAGATAGAAAATTGATTGAATTATATGAGTTAGCTAGAAAACGAAAGAAATCCAATTAGATGTGTACTTGTGTTGGTTTTTGAATGCATGGTCGAATTGTTAAGAAAAAGGATATTTAAATATATCGAAGAATTGTAAAAGTATTTATATTTGAATGTTTGTTTAATTAATGAGATTTAATTGGAAAAAAAATATGAATGCATGGTTAAATAGAAAAGCCAAGAGTTATTTTTATACATTGATAAAATGGCATGTTTTGAATAAAGAATTGAAAAGATATAAGTTTTGGATAGAAATATAATATAGTAATGGCAATAGTTTATGTTGTATTGGAAGTAAATCTAAGAAATGAATATATTTGAAAAGACAAATATTTATTATGTTTTATTTATTTTCATAGAGCAATTTAATCATTGTGAATGGAATATTAAAGAATATATGTAATTAAATTTATTAATATATATATATTTGGTGTCTATATATATATATATATATATATATATATATATATATTAAGCGTAAATTCATTATCGTATTTTATTTTAATAAGATGTATGCAATATATTATTGAATAGAGATTTAAAATGAATTGATTAGTGTATATGGGTAAATGGGTAGAGAAACGATATTTTATTATGTTAAAGTGATTGCATGTTCTAAATAGGAAATTGAATGAAATATAAGATTTGGTTAGGAAATGGAAAGAGTTCACTTGCATGATCTTGTGTCGATTTAAAAGTAAATTTAGAAGTTGTTTATATTGATGAAGCAAGTAGTTATCCTAATTTGCTTTCTTTCCATTAGAGCAATTAATTCATTGTGAATGAAATATGAAAGAGATATGGATTTAGTATATCCAAAAGTAGTAACTTCCTCATGATTATCTTGAATGATTTAATTCTCTGTATTCAGTAAAGAGAAGTAAGTTTAAATGTTTTAGATTCTCAATAATGAAAGAGGAAATAGGGGTTATGATTATTTCAGATGATCTAGTTATCATGTCTTTGACTTTGTCAACACTACCTATTGAATGAGTATTGATTTAGGAAATCCAAATATTATATTTGATTTATGACTTGAATGCTTTTGTTGCTATGTCATCAAGTTGCATTGTGGGTTTTGAGATTTAGTGTTAGTCCTAAATTATAAGACTTCCAAAAGAACTTAGTGGATGAAGGTTATCGAATCTTTATGTCAACCAGTTGTTATTCCCTTGTGTAGTGCATGGTGTATTTTCAATTATTACCCGGTTTTCATGAACGGGGATGTTTGCACCTCTTTAGTTTAGGAGCGGATTATGGGATCCGTGTCTCTTTGTATGGAGTGACCTTGTTATATGTGTTCATCTTTGTCGCCTCCTAAGGAAGGAGTGGACTATGTGTTTTATTGCCTCCAAAATGTTTGGAGTGAGTTCTTATATTTGTTTCCTCCTTGAGATGGAGTGGTTATGATTCTTAGGTTGTATGCTCTTGAGATTCCCTTGGTGATTGGTATTTGTATACGTGTATGGTTCTCTGAACATACTTGGTTTATTTTATGTTTGGAAGCAATGTTAGTGTTGTACCTGAGGTGTACTTGTTTAGTTCATTTGCTTGGATATTTCAGTATGGGTTAGTTTGAGTCTGACTTTGGTTAGAAGTAGTAGTATCTTGATTATGTTGTGTGGTTACTATCTCCTAGCATGGGGGGTGGGCCTTCAGGTACCACATGGTTGGGTGGAACATGCACCAAAACCGTTGGGTCCCCCTTGATCTTCAGTACTTGGTGGCGAGACATCCAGATGGACGGCTCGAGTTCTTGTGTTATTCTTGCTTTGTAATATTTCTATTTTTACAAGTTATTTTATCCCTCTTATGTTTATGAGGTGCGATTATGTAATTGTTATAATTTTGTACTATAGTCTCATTCTAGGAATGAGTGATGTAACTATTGGATTAAGTTAATTTTTTTGAGATTGTATCTTGGATGTTCATCTTGTTATGTTATGTGGTATTCTTATGATGTTTGATGTTTATCTCATAAAGTATTTATTGCTATGGTTTATGTAAGATGTATGTGTGGGTTTAAGTAATCCTAACCTTGTAGCCTTAGAGGTTGTTGTTAATTAGTGAGTGAATATGTATGTTATTACACTTTATAAAAAAAAAAATTGGTTCACTTAAGTCGTTAATTACAACTTCCTTTAGGGTTACTTGTCAGGGCATTACACTTGGTCCACAAGTGGATGAATCCATGATAGTAAAGAAAATTCTTAGAATTCTCCTTGATGCATATAGTGAAAAGGTGTTTGCTATTGAGGAATTTTTAGATTATAAGATCTATACTAAATATCCATTGTTGGGTACTCTAACCTCATATGAAATGAGAAAACCTAGCTTGAGAAATGGATCAAAAACATAATTTTCTTTTAGGAATAAAAAATTTAAAGATCTGGATGAAGAAACCTTCGATGAAGTGGAAGCTCACTTTGTAAGAAGAATGAAAAGGGTGTTTAGTAAGTATCAAGGTAAGTTACCTTTCAAATGTTCTAGTTGTGGGGGAATAGGTCATTATGCTTCAAGATGTCCTAAAAGAGCTGAGAGGAATAAACATAGAGAAGGAAAATAAAACAAAGGAAAAATGATCAATAGAGCATATTATGTAAATGAAGATGCTAGTATTTCTGATGAAGACTCTGATTATGGAGATTTTGATGATAATGAGTGCTTGTTCTTGGCTATAAAACATGAATCTACTTCTGCCAATATTGAAAGATGTGTGAAGGAAATCTCTTTGGAGAAAGTTAAAGGTATTGTAATCTCTTCTCTTCATGCTAAACAAGAAAATAACTACTGGGTTGTTGACAACGGTTGTTCACATCGCATGACCAGTGACAAAAGTAATTTTGTTAAACTTTAAAAATATGATGGAGGCTTAGTTAAGTTTGGAGATGATACCAATGCTAAGATTTGTGGGACAGGTTCAGTTATTTTTTATGGCAAGCATAATAATGATGATTTATAATATGTTAAGGGTTTAAGGAATAATATTTTGATAGTTGGAAAAATGTGTAGTAAAGGATATAATCTTGTGTTCAAGAATGGTAAATGTGAAATAAGAAAAAGGATCTAGAATTGTGATCATTGTTGGAAAGAAGTTTGAAGGAAATATCTAGCAACTTAAGGGCATTGATTGATATTGCTTTATGTATCAAATTAATGATAGTTGGTTATAGCACTGAAGGATGTGTCACATGAATTTTGAGAATATGGTGAGAATCGGTGCAATACAAACTGTGAGATATTTACCAAGAATAAAAAAACTCGTTAATGCTATTTGCAAGGACTGATAGTTTGGAAAGCAAGCTAGAAACAACTTTAGGTCAAAGGAACAATCTACTATTGGACTACTAGATTTGATTCATATAGATATGTTTGATCCTACAAGGGTGAAAAGTCTACAAGGTGATAAGTATTTTATGCTTTTGATTGATGATTACTCTAGAATGACATGGGTTACTTTTAATAGAGATAAATTTAATGCATTAGAGAAATTCAAAGCATTCAAAGCTATGGTTGAAAATAAAATGCTTAAGGTCTGACAGAGGTAGATAATTCACCTCCAATGAGTTTAACATGTTTTTTGAAGCACATGGAATAAAAAAGAAATTATCTGCTCCTAGAACTTGTCAATAAAATGGAGTTGTTGAAAGAAAGAATAGAATGATTCAATAAGCTAATAGAACAATGATCACTATGGAAAATCTATCGAAAGTCTACTTGAGAATCAATTCACACTGTTGTTTATGAGTTGTGGTATGGAAAGATTCCTACTGTAAAGTACTTCAAAGTATTTGGAAGAAGATATTATATTAGAAAAGAATAAGAAAATTTAGGAAAGTTTGATGCAAGATGTGATGAGGCTATCTTCATTGGATAATCCCTTAGAAGAAAAACTTACATATGATACAATAAAAGGATTAGAAAGATTGTAGAAAGAAAAAATGTCAAGTTTGATGAAGCATTGAAGAATTTAATTGTAGTTGATGGATATGTATCAAATGAATTTGATTGCAGAGAAGTATAAGAAGTTGTTGAAGAAAAAGAAAAGAAAAATGAAGAAGAATCTCCAATGGTGTCCCAAAAGACACCTAAATATGTGTAAAAGAATTATTCAAAAGATCAAATCATTGGAGACAAGAGAAAAAGAGTATTGACAAGAAGCAGATTTGTTGCTGCTATTGAAATATAAAAAATTCACTTTTTATAGTTGAACCTAAGATAGTAAGTAAAGCATGTAAATATGAGCATTAGATGAGAGAAATGGAAGAACCTAAGAAGATTGAGAAAAATCAAACCTAGGAATTGGTTCCTAGATTAACAGATAAAAACATAAATGGATTAAAATGGGTATTCAAAAACAAGTTGAATGAGAATGGAGAAGTGGTTAGAAATAAAGCAAGGCTTGCATGTAAGGGTTTCTCACAAGTAGAAGGTATATATTTTTAGGAGACTTTTTATTTGGTGGCTAGGATGGAAGCTATCAAATTTTTTTTGTCATTTTTTGCTCATAAGGATTTTAAAGTTTATCAGATGGATGTAAAGTTTGCATTTTTGAATAATGAGTTGGAAGAAGTCTGCATGGAACAATCAGAAGGATTTCAGTTTTCAAAACAATCGGATACGGTCTATAGATTAAAGAAGGATTTATATGGATTGAAGAAAGCTCCTAGATATTGGTATGAAAGGTTGGATATACGTTTGATTTACCAAAGATTTAGTAAAGGTATTGTAGATAGAAATTTGTATTTCAAAATTGAAAATGACAAAATATTGATAGTAGTTGTATATGTTGATGATATATCTTTGGAGGAAATGAAATAATGTGCAAAATGTTTGTTGAATAAATTCAAAAATATTTTGAGATGTCTATGTTTGGTGAGATGAATTTATTTCTTGAGCTGCAAATAAATCAAATAGAAAAAGGGATTTTTATTTCACAATCAAAGTTTGTAAAAGAAATGTCAAAGATATATGGGATGGATGGCTCGAAATCGGTATGCACTCTTATGGTGATTGGCTATAAATTGATTAAATATGATGATTCACCTAAGGTTGGTTAGAGAAAATACAGATCTATGATTTGAGGACTGATGCATTTAATTGCTACCAGATAGAATATCATGCACATAATTTATCTTGTGGCTAGATAAATAAAAGATCCTAAAGAAACACATGTTGCAGTTGTTAAGAGGATATTTAGATATCTAAATGGCACTCCAAATTATGGCCTATGGTATCCTAGGGATACTAGTTTTACACTAAGATCTTATACATATGCATATTGTGTAGGTTGTGCTGATGACATAAAAATTAAAAGTGGTGGTGCATTCTTTCTTGGTTGTAGATTGGTGTCATGATTAAGTAAAAAGAAATATTAAGTTTTCTTAATCACTATAGAGGCTAAGTATATTGCTACAACATCCTGTTGCACACAATTTTTTTGGATGAGATAGACATTGAAGGATATCAGAGTAATGTATGATGATCCCATGTCTATTTTTTATGATAATACAAAAGCAATTATCATTTCAAAGAATCTAGTGATGCACTCATGGACAAAGCATATATCAATAAGGTATCACTTTTTGAGAGAGAAGGGTATGGAGAATGAAGTAAATATTGAGTATGCACCTACAAAGGATCAAATTGCTAACATATTTACTAAGGCTCTTCCTAAAGATACTTTTAATTATCTCTGGGAGAAGTTAGGGGTTATTGCCCCTCCTTTCTTGAACTAGATGCATATGGAGATGCATCAATTTGGTGGATCTATAGATTTATTTTCTTTTTGGACTGATGTTTGGTGGCTACCTCTCAGGGGGAGCAAGTAGTGTCATGTGCTGTCATTTTGGAGTTGATTGGGTGTACTCCTAAGGGGGATTATTCAATACTAGTAAAGTTCTTGATGAAAAATGGGAGAACAATGTAAAATATATTTTTCCTTTTTCATTGATGTCAAAGGGGGAGAAAGTATCATGTGAAAAACCTTAGTCATTTTGAATTCTAAAAAAGGGGGATATTGATGGTTCAAAGTTGTGTTGCCTTTGATGGTTTTTCACATCATGTGTTGCCATCAATGACAAAGGGGGATATTGTTGAAAGTATGAAGATGTTGTCATTGATGTCAACTGGTTTTTGTTGTCATTGATGTCATGGAAGTTATTTTGCGGTTGTATATGTCAAGTATATTGAGAAAATTGTAATAAAGAAGGTTTGCAGGTATTCAATGTATGCTCTAGGATATTCTCTGAGATGTGTTGCTATGCTAGTGAGGATATATGGTGTTTTTCATGATTGTTGGTAGTTTCTATCTCCATAATTTAGGCTTTTATACAGTTGTACAATGTGAGATATTTTCACCACTATGTGTACTATCCTTTTTAGTATGTTTGGCTATAGTTTGGGAGATGTAGTTTCTCCATATTTCTCTAATTTTGGTTTCAGGACTTGTAGTTTTGAGAATAAGCTGATAATATCATGTTCGAGTGAAATTTGTTATCTAGAGAGATTGGATCATGTTAAGGATGTGTGTGCTTAATTTTTTTATGTGTTTTCACTGGTGTTGGTTGAACTTGTGTTAAAAAATACTTACAAATTTCATTGAAGTGTGTTGGGACTTATTTAGGTCCTCATTAAGTATGTGTTTGGGTCACCCTCACTCTAGTTCCACCATAGAATTTTTTGGCAACAACCTAATTTGAATTTGTAAATACAAATGGTGTGTGGCCGACCTTGGATGAGTTTCAAGGTTGAAGACATTATAAATAAAGTTGACATGTTGATGAAAGACAAGATAGATGAAAAGATAGATGCAAGATAGATATGAAATAGTGTGTGCGATGCAATTTTAAGCAGATGAGTGTGAAATTCAAGTGGTAATTTTATAGAGGTAGTGAGTTGAAGGTGCACTCTATCATTCAAGCATGTCTGCAAGTGTGTGAGTGAATTATGGTGGAAATATTTTTTGCATTGAGATAGTTTTCTCTTTGTGACAATCCTCTTCTATCTTCTTTGTAATTTTGTGCTAGTGATCCCTCATTAGATAGTAATTCCTATTTTGGACAAGTCTTGTCTTGGTAGTGAGCCTTTTTCAACACTAAGAATTTATATTCAATTTTGAAACTCTTTATATTATGAGATAATCCTCATTGTGTTGTTTTTCTCATTGGATTTTCCACCTAAATCTGGGGTTTTTGTGTTTATGGTTTTACTTCTTTCAATTTTTTCTTCTACACTTAATGATTAATCACATTAGTAGAGTAAAGGATTTGTGAATGGTTATTGATAGAACTTTTGGTGAAAGTTTTTGTGATCCTAATAAAATGCTACTTCTAAATATGTGAGATGTTAGATAAAAACTAATAATGCAATATGAAGAGAAGTAACAAGATAATAGGGCACCCCAATGATTAGCCTAAGAAAATGAACAATATGAAAGCAAGATAAACAAATAGATTGTTGTTATACCTTCATGTTGTTGCTTCCTTGGTTGGCCCTTGATGTTGAAGTCTTGTGTGCTCCTTGGATGGCAATGAAGTTGAATGGATGCAAGATGAATTGATGATGCTAAATGCTATGGTAGATGAGAGCTTTGAATGAAAATTTTGCAAGAGTTTTGTTGCAAAAGACTTGATTTTGTAAAATGAAGGAATTGAAGGGGTATTTATAGGCTAATTGGAATTCTCTAGAAAATTCGACAGTTGGGATCGATCCAACAAAGATCAAGATGAAGGGCTATGGTGAGTTGAGGACTCACAAGCCCTCACATCTTGACATGTGGAATGTGAGATGTATTAGGGTGGAGTGATGTGGAAATGAGGTGGATCTTGGGGGATGAGAAGATTCCTTGGAGGAACAAAAGTGAATTAAAAATTCACAATGATTGAAAGAATCTAGTGGATAAGAGAGGGTCTTTAAAAAGCTAGAGATTTGTCACATGTGGGTGATGTGACAAGTCCAAGGTTCTAGAAGCCTTGGGCACATGTAAAATGACATTTCATATTTGCATGGGGGATGGAGAAGACCTTGGGAAGATAAAAGTGAATTAAAAATTCACATGGGGAAGAGGGAAACCTTGGTTGAATAAATGTGAATTAAAAATTCACATGGGGAAGGGAGTCCATACCAAAAATGGTAAGTGGGAAGGTTGACCAGAAAAGGTAAGCCAAATGTGGCTAAGATTATGATTAAGGTTGTGCAAACACAGAATTAGGATAATTAATGAGAGATTAGAGGCAAGTGGGAGATTATGGAGGATGTGACAATCAAGATTAAGTGGTGCACATCCTAATCACAGATTAATTAATTTAATGTAGATTAAAAGGGGGTTATGGAGAATGTGACAAGGAGAAAGAAAAAGATGAATTAAAAATTGGTTTTAATTCAAATGGGTTAAAAGACTAAATCAAATAATTTGTCATATTTATTTAATTTAGAGAAGAAAATGGGGTAAGCTAAAGTATTTAATTTATTTAATTAGATACTTTAGGAACCTTAGGCAGAAAATTAAATAATGATTAAATACTTTATTTAATCACTATTAATGGAATAGATGAATAAAGTAGACAATTTTGATCATATGGAAGTGATCAAATTTGGATGTCTATAGTTTTAAAGGTTAAAATTTCTACAACTAATTCACCCCCCCTCTCAGTTGTCTTGTTCAATAGTTCCTTGATACCATAATCACACATATGGCCTAGTCATTGATTCCAAGTTGATAAATTAAGTTTATTTCTAAATTAGAAACCACTATAGCCTCTCCATTGCTAGTTTCTCCAACCAATCTATGGGGATTTCCAACTTTTTTATCCTTTTAGAATAATCAAAAATCCCTTTGTTACCTTGTGACTACTATTTTCTTCACTAAATCAATAACCATGTTCATCAAAAAATCTAAGTGAAAATTTTATTTTTTAATCTTGGTACATGTCTAACATGCTTAATAGTCCTTACCATTGTATCAAGAATCTTGATTCTTACGTCACCTTCACCAATAGCCTCACAAGGGTTATCATTTCCCATGTAAACCATACCTCTGTCACATGAATAGTAAGAAAAAACCAATCTTTGTGTGGAATGATGTGGAAAGATGCACAATAATCAAGAATTCAAACATGAAGTAAATAGCCTTTTAGGTTACTAGTTAATACCTCTCCATCTTCTAATGGTGTTAAATTTTTTGTCATGTTTGCATTAGGTTCCTATAAACTAGGATTTTCTTTACTTTCTTTCAGTAGCCTACAATCCTTTATGACGTGTCTATTTTTTTCCATATTTCCAATATTTTACTCCTTTTTCCCCTTGGTTTTGGAGTTTCTTTTCACACTCAATATTTTTTGTTTCTTAATTTCTACATCTTAAAATTATGGCTTCATTAGAAGAAGAATCATCTTGAGATGTCTTTCTCCTTGAATCATCAAAGATTATTGTAGCCACCACATCTTCAAATACTAGCTTCCCACTTGGTGTAGAGTTACAAAGAGCCATAACTAGTTGATCCCAACTTTCAAGAAATGAGCATAATAAAATTGTTACCTTATTCTCTTCTCCAATTTTCACCCCCACTAAAGAAAACTGTCTTGTTCATGTATTGAAATAATTTTGATGATCTGTGACCAATGAATTAAATCATGTATCCTCAAGTTATACATCTATCTTTATAAAAAAAAATCCAATAAATTCACCTCATACAAATTTTCAAGATAAGTACATAATTCATGTGCAAATCTCTCCTCTAAAAAATTGAATAGAACTAAATTTGATTTAGAAATTCTTGAAGTGTTTCTCTAGCCATGTTATCCTTTTCATCTCAATCTTCCTAGATCATGACTTAGCTTTTGACACTACCCCTTTAAGAGCTAGGGCACATTCATCCTTCATAAATAAATCTTGAATCCTTATCTTCCATACAGAGAAATTGGAACCATCAAAATTTTACACAACAACTATGATAACCATGCTTCCTATAATTGTTTACTACTAAAAAAACACAACTTTTGCATCTAAAATCTCATTCTAGAATTTTTTTTTGAAAAAATTCAATGTATAATATACAAAGAAAATAAATAAGCACTAAAATATAAAAATATACATGGAAAACCTTGTAAAATTATACTAGGAAAAAGTTCCATGGGAAAATATCTCTCATATTTTTATTTATTTAGAGAAAATTAGATAATTCAACAATCATCAAAAAATTACAAAACATGACTTCACATGGAAACACAAATTTGAGTCAGGATGTCCTTTTCCAACAATTTTTTCTAAAATTAGAAAGTGTGACTCATATAGTTCTATATATCCAAGAATTATCAATAAATATTAAGTACCAAAAGTTAAATTCATATTCCAACATACTCAATGTCAACTATTCGTCACTACTAGAATATTCATAAAATTAACTTCATATTCAAACATAATAGATTCTTCTTAAGTTATGTCTTTTGAAGAAAGAGATTAGGTTGTAAAAGTCATAAGAGAATCTACAACACACAATTTTATTATTCTTCATATGATGAGAGGAAAATACTTGTATAATTTTTTTTATGTTTAATGGAAGTTTTTTAAATGTAAAAGGATCTAGTATAAGAATGTTGGGTTCACCATAATGTATTATAGGAAAAAAATAACCCATGTGTTGGAAGTATGTTTTTTCATTGATGGAAACACATAATATGAAAAACCATTATCAACAACAACAACAACTCTGATCACCAAATGATATGTTGCACCATAGTGCATACTGCTCCCCATTACATAGGAATCAACTCTTTCCAACACTTTATCTTTTACAAGACTTCTCTCCCTCTTTCTTCATATGGTTTTTTAGTTAAATCTCTCCCCCTTTGACATCAATGGAAAAGGAAAACATATATATTATTTTCTTTGCTTCACCTTCAACATTAATCACACATAATTTCTCTCCCCCCAAGGGAAACACCTATAAGGGACAACAACTATTCTACAACTACCATTCTTTTACTACACTCTATTTTATTTACACCTTCCCTGCACACTCCCCCTAACTACAATAACCAATAATTCAATGACCTACTCCCCCTGAGAGATAGCCACCAACATTAGTCTAGTACAAGGAATGAATCTTGAAATCCACTAGACTAATTCATAACTTTATGAATATAATTGAAAGAAGGGGAAATTGAAGGGAAAACGAGGTGGATCTAATGACCTAATAGTGTGGAATACATTCCCTTAACACTAATACAATAGGGGAGAAGAGCGTAAATAGGTTCTAATAGCTTCTAAAACTACTTGAAATGAATACAACCAGTAAAATAGATAACAAAAATTAGCATTCATAGATTGACACAAGATATACGTGGGAAAACCTTTTCAGGTAAAAAACCCACCACACAAAATCAAGACAATTTTATTCCAATAATAATACAATTACATACAATGTTTAGTCTTCTCTGATCAACTCACAGTAGCTCTTCGAATTCTTATCTCACTATTACAATGTTATCTCTAACATACAGTTCAAAACTCATCTTACATTGTTGTACACAACTTATAAAGTCACGTTGTAATTAATCTCTCAACCAATAACCAACCATCAGGTTCATCAATTAGACATCCAATCATGCAATCAATTTTTCCATGTCGATCTCCCTACATCGAGCCACCTAGGCATTAATACCATCAGCCAAATCGGGTCCTGTTCGCCAGCCAAAGTCGGCCAACAATTACTACTTTTACTGTTTTTGGATTTTGGCCAGTCAACATGCTGCCAACCTGCCACACATCCACCAACTGTTTGTTGATCACCTTTGACTTTGAGTCCAACTCAGTCAAAATAGTTCTGAGCTCATCCCATCTCTCTAAGACTTTACCGCTCCATCATCAAGTTGACACTACCCATCCAAGGTAACGCGATGAGCCCCTCTGTGATCTACCTTGGCATGCTCATGCTACTGCTGCACTATTTGATTCGACCCGCTGTAATTGTTGGAGTTGAGAAGATACAACACCACAGAAGTCCAAAAGATCTTTGCAAGCAAATAACCTGTTACAAGTAGAAACAAAGAGAAGCAACAAAAGAAATGCTCAAGAATGTGGAGCAATGTATTCACCTGAAAATGTAAAATGAATAATGATACAAAAGATAGTTTTCAACTACATATAGATGAAAACCCTAAAAAGGAAAACCCTAGGCTTGCACAATAATAATTAATAAAGTAATTAATTATTATGTACCTAATGTTAGCTTAAGTGAAAAGAATTAAAAGGAAACTTTACGTAATTAAACAAATATTGTTTAATTAATAAAGTAAATGTCCAATTACTCTAACACCCCCCCTTAAGATAGACATAGGGAGAAGCTAAAACCTAAAAGAAGCTACTGAAAGCAAAAGCAATGGGTCCCAGCAACAAGGCCAGATTAGGTACCCAAGTATAATGAAATCTCTATGAAACAGAGAAAAAGGAGAAAACCCAGTGGGAAAAACTCCTCTCCAAAAAGAGATAGAATAACATGCTAAAAGAAACATGAAGGAAGGAAGGCCTCATGATGCAGAGTTAGGAGGATTCAACAACATATCTCACAATCCTTCAAAATTAATCCAAATCAATCTTTGTATAACACATTCTATTATTCATTCTATGTCACATTGGAAACATAACCATGGTAGCCCAAAAGAAGTTATTTCATTTTTCCCAAAACTGCAAACCCTAGACAGGGTTCAAACCTGCCTTCACTAACATGATCATAACTTATTCAAATCTTAATGAAATTTGATGAGACTTGAAGCAAACGAAAGTAGATTCATATAGTAACAACATAAACTTGGTTTAGGACCCAAAATATATAATTTAAAATCTGTACCACCACATTCTTTCAGACTGTAAATTCTGCACAATATTGTTAAAATAGACAGTCTCACCAAAATAATCATATCTCCCACAAAACTCAATAAAATTGAATGAGACAAAAAGAATTGGAAACTAGAAGTAGATATATTTCCATCCATATTTTATAATCCATTATTTGAAGCATACCAGGCCGTACAAACCACAACTTCAACCTGAAAGGAATGTAAAATCAAAAAATGCACACAAACTTGAGGTTCCCATTCATCAAACTTCACAAATAATGTCTCCAACCTCTCCAATTCGAGTTTTGGAGGGTGTAATTATACATTTACAACCAAAACCAACTATTTTCAACCACCTTTTAGTTAGTTTGTTGACAAAACACCTTAATGACACTTTTGACAAGTTGCTTGACAACTTTCTTGAGCAACTTTTACAATTTTTACAATATGGAACAACTTTAAACATTTTTTGACAAATGACTTCAAATATTACTTCCTAAGACTCAAACACCTATAAAATGGTTTTATAAACCTTATTATAAGACCCAATACACAAAATAGATCAACTATTTACAAATGGCCTCATGGAGTCAAGAAATCAAACAAGTTCTCCTGCACCACCTCATAAAGACCCCCCAAGGACAACTTCCTTCACCCTAAGCATAGAGCGCAACTGAATATAGCGCAGAGATGCAAAAGGTTTCATGAAGATGTCTGCAACCTGCTCGGCAGTGGGAACATACTCCAAGCTGAGAGAACCATCCTGAATCAACTGTCAGATGAAATGCATATGAAGCTCAATGTGCCTCATCCGCTAATGCTCCATCGGGTTGCATGAAATGTGTATAGCACTCTGATTGTCACACCAAAGAATAGTGGGACTATCAGGAGGAAAACCAAACTCAGTCATCAACTGAAGAAGCCATAAAATCTTGTGACTAGCAAGCATAGCAGCTCGGTACTCAGTCTCTATAGATGATAATGCATGAGCAGTCTGCTTCATGCACGACCATGTGATAGGACCAGAGCCAAGACAAAAAACAAAGCCAGACGTAGACTTCTGATCATTGACATCACCAACCCAATCTGAGTCAGTGTAGCCAACAATGTGAGGATCCCCTAATGTGTAGTGAATGCCATATGAAGTGGTGCCCTGAATGTACCTCAAAATTCGCTTGGCAGCTTGCCAGTGACTCTCATGAGGATCATGTGAGAATCAAGAGACAAGACCAACTACAAAGGAAAGATCAGGATGAGTGTGAGTCAAGTACAACCAACTGCCAACCAACTGCCTATAAAGTGTAGAATCTACTAAAGGAGTGGGGCAAGTAGTAGTCAAAACAACCCCTGACTGAAAAGGTGTGCGGGCAGGCTTGTAATCAAGCATGCCAAAGCACTGAAGCATATCAAAAGAATACTTCTACTGGTAAATGGAGATCCCCTCTGAAGACTGAATCACCTAAAGACCAAGGAAATAGTGCAGAAGGCCAAGATCTGTCATCTCAAACTGCTCCATCAAGGCTAGCTAAGAATGCTGAATCATAGAGGATGAGTTACCTATGATGAGAAGATCATCAACATATAGCACAAGAATCAGGATCTCACCCTCAAGATGTTGAATATAGACCGTGTGATCAGAATGATAGTGAGTGAAACCAGTGGAGAGCAAAAAAGAGTCCATCTTCTCATACCAAGCCCAAGGGGCCTATTTGAGACCATATAATGAATGCTGAAGTCTGCATACCAAGGAAGCATCATGAAAAAATCCCTGAGGTTGCTCCATATAGATCTCCTCCTGTAGGTCACCATGTAAGAAGGCACACTTCACATCCATCTAAAAAATGAGCCATCCTCTAGAAGCTACAAGTGATAATACAAAGCGAATAGAATTCATCTTGGTGACAGGGGCAAATGTCTCAGAGTAATCAATACCCTCAACCTATGAGAAACCCTTCACAACAAGACGTGCTTTGTACTTATCAATAGAACCATCAGTAGCATACTTGGTGCAATACAACCATCGGCACCGAACCATCTTTCTGCCCTTAGCAAGAGGACAGAGATCCCATGTATTATTCCGCATCAAAGAAGAATAATCTTCCTCCATGGCACTATCCCACTTAGGGTGATTTGTTGCCTCTAAAAATTTTTGACGATCCTCTGAAAGAGTACGAGTCAAAAGAATAGAACCTGTAGTATGAGAACGGGTGCGACAAGTGTCTGAAGGGTCACCAGCCATAGATCCTGCTGCCTCAATAGTAAAGCGAGCCCATTTGGGCCTCTAAGGTGGAGCAAGTGGAGGTGGAGATGGTGGATCATCAATATCCTCATTAGAATCATCCTTAAAATAATCCTGAAGAGTTGTAGTGGGTGGAGTAGGTAGTGAAGTGGACACTGGAGATAGGGTATCAACTAGAGGAAGGCGCTCATCAAACTGAACATCCCGTCGAAACAAGACCTCTCTGGATTCAGGATCAAACAACCTATACGTCTTAACATCCTCACAGTAGCTGACAAAAATGAGCGGTTGACTCTTCCGCTCCATAGTTCTCCTCTGAGCATAAGGAATAAAAGCCCATGCCTCACTACCAAATACTCGAAATGATGAAATATCAGGCTTGTCATGAGACCAAGCCTCCTCAGGAGTCATATGTCGAATCATGTAATACCCCTCCATTTTGCTTCTTGTTCAAGTTGCTTTATGTTATGTTTGGTTGCAATTACTTTGATACTAGATACATTTTGTTATGATGTTTTGATCGTTACTATTGAGTGACAACTATTATTGTGGGATGTAGTTATCTGATTATTGTTTCACATGCATTATGGATTAATGATATTGTAGAGTTAACATGAGATGTTATTATGAGATTATTGGAATTATGATGAAAGTGTCAGTTTCGATGAGTGTATTGGTGAGGAAGACGGGTTCGCATCACTCGCTTACGAGCGCCCTACGAATCTGTAATTCCTTCTTCACGGTGTGTATTATATGCTGGATATATTGTATGATGTTGTTTACTTGGTTGCAGGATTGCAGGTACATGACATCGACTCCACCTAGTTTCACAGGTTTGAGTGTGTCGATCCAACGGTTAAGTTGAACGGGAGATAGTAGCTAGGTAACATGTGTCAAGTCTATACCCTAGCCTTAGTGTGTCATCAGTTGTGTGTGTCGAGTCATTGTCTGTCTTGCTTTGATGTTACTTAATTCTGAAGAATTCTTGTTTTGGAAATAGATATTTAGAATAATTGCATTTAAATCATGTTGATGGTTATTTAATTTAAATAATGCAATGTCGATAAAAGTTTATACTTAAATTAATTAATTATATTTAGTTTATTTAATTAATTAAATTTAATCCAAAGGGGTTGAATTTAGTTATTAAATAATTAAATTAATTAATTAAATGTGATTCAAGAGAATGAAAGGAAATAAAAGAATTAGAATTAATTTTGGAATTTAATTCCAACGTGTGAGAATTAAATTAGAAATTGTAATTAAATGTTTATTTGGGAAATTGGTTGCAACTTTGGAAATTAATTTATTATTTCAAATTTCATTTTAAATTGAAAGTGGGTTTTGAAAAGTGAAATTGAAATTGAAATTAAAATTGAAATTGAAAGTGAAATTGAAATTGAAAATTGAAATTGAAATTGAAATATCTAATTTGCATGTAATATGAATTAGGGTTGTAAATATTGAAATTGAAATTGAAATTGAAATATCTAATTGGCATGTAATGTGAATTAGGGTTGAATTAGGTATTTTTGATTTATAAGAATATATGTTTTAATTTTAGGGCAAGAGGGTTTTTAGAAAAATACATTTTTACAGCAGGAAAGAAACTTTGGAAAATTTACACAAGGGTTTGAAGAAAGTTTGATTGTAGAATTATTTGAAGAAAAGATTGTTTGCATTTGTTGGATTTTGGATTAGATTCATTGGAGGATTGAAGAAAATTCAGGAAATCTTTGGAGGAGGCTTGCATCAGAAATTCATCTCTTCCTGTAGCTTCTTATACTAGGTTTTCCTCTTTGTGTTTTATTGTTCTTGATTGTTTTCTTTAAAATAGTAATGATTAAAGATTTGTTTGTTAAATCTGTTTTAGAAAACAAATTTGATATTAGAATAAAAGAATTAAACAAATTTACAGCCTTTGCTTATGAAAATTCTTGAGTGAAAATTGTGAAAACCTTAGTTGAATTTAAATTATTTGGAGAAATTGATTTTATTGTTATTGAAATTAAACATAGAGATTGAATAAGGCATTTAGAATGTTTTTAGAAAATGAAACCCTATGTTATTATTAAAAATCGGATTTTAAAATCTGCAGTATAGTTATATTTTCATGGTAAAATGGTCTGATTGCGTCGCCTATAACTTTACTTTCACATACTGGGTTTTCAGGAAATTTAAAGGGTTTTTTCATTTTAAAATTTTCTAACCCCTGTCCAAAAATCTCAAATACCCAGATCGTAGTTTTTGAGTTACGCTTGAAACATGAGACTGCTGTTAAATTATTTTCCCATGGCTGTTCTGAAAATAAAATAATAATAAATTGATATTTATAAATATTAATATTTTATGTATTGTTATTATAATATTAAAATATTATTTAATAATATTTTATACTATAATTTATAATACTAAAGTATTATATTTATTTATATTATTTTAAATAAAATTTGTATATTAGATTGGTGGATTTATAATTATAAACATATGGGGAAATTATTGTTTATTTTAAAATGGCATGTTAAAGTTTAATTGAAGGAGTTAAATATTTGATTTAAAGAATTCATAATTTACAATTGAATTGTGAAATTTAAATTCATATGTAAAAGGTCCAATTATTAATTTGATTTAATTGGAAAAATATATTTATATTTTGAAATATTGATGATAAAGGATATTTTATTTGGAATTGATCAATTTGATATTCTACAAAGGATAGAAGATATGTTAATGATTAAATATATTTAAATATATTAATTTATATTTGGTAGATATATAGTGAAGGTATATATCCATTTGAGAGATTAAATAATATTTTATCTTATTTTATTCTGTTGTTTGCAAATTGGGTATTATTAATGTTTTAAAAGAGATAATTAGTATGTGTAGAAAATGTATAGAGAAAGATATTTGTTTTAATAGAAATAATTACTTGATTTAAAAAGGAAATGATTATTTTGTTAATATGATTGAAGAAAATATATTGAGATGTATATATATATCCATGAGTGTTTTCAATCAGTATTTACCTTGTTTTATTTGAGTGCGTGTAATTTAGCTTTGCATGAAGAATTTAAATAATAAGTTTTGAATGTATGGTCAAAATTGATAAGGAAAATGATATTTAAATATACTGAAGAATTATAGAAATATTTATATTTAAATGTTTGTTTTAATTATGAAATTTAATTATAAACGATATGAATGCGTGGCCAAATAGACAAGCCAAAAGATATTTTTATACATTGATGAAATTGCATGTTTTTAAATGAATAGAAAAATAATATGTTATTATATTAAAGTGATTGAATGTTTTAAATAAAAAATCGAATGAGATGTAAGATTTGGTTAGAGAATGGAAAGAGTTTATTTGCATGGATTTGTGTCAATTTAAAAGTAAATTAAGAAGTTGTTTTATTGATGAGGCAATCAATTATGTTATCTATTAATTTCTATTTGGATTAATTGAATCATTGTGATTGGATTATGAAAGAGATATGGATTTAGTATATCCAAAAGTAGTATCTTCCTCATGACTTTCTTAAAGGATTTAATTCTCTGTATTCAGTAAAGGGAAGTAAGTTTAATTGTTTTAGATTTCCAATAATGAAAAGGGAAATAGGGGTTATGATTATTTTAGATGATCTACATATCATGTCTTTGACTTTGTCAACACTACCTATTGAATGAGTATGGATTTAGGAAATCCAAATATTAGATTTGATTGATGACTTGAATGTTTTATTACTATGTCGTCATGTTGCATTGTTGGTTTTGGGGTTTAGTGTTAGTCCTAAATTATAAGTCTTCCAGAAGAACTTAGAGGATAAGAGTTGTTGAATCTTTATGCCATCCAATTGTTTTCCCTTGGGTAGTGCATGGCGTCTTTTCAGTTTTACCCGATTTTCATGAATGGGGATGTTTGCACCTCCTTGGTTAGGAGCGAATTATGGGATCCGTGTCTCCTTGTATGGAGTGACCTTGTTATATGGTTTCATCTTGTTGCCTCCTGTGAAAGGAGTGGACTATGTGTTGTTGCCTCCAAGAGGTTTGGAGTGAGATATTTTGTACCTCCTGTGAAAGGAGTGGACTATGTGATTGTTGCCTCCAAGATGTTTGGAGTGAGTTCTATTATTTGTATCCTCCTTATGTTGGAGTGGATTAAGATGCCTAATTGGTATGCACTTGTGTTTCCCTTGGTGGATTGTTTGGGTGTGTGTTATCGAATAGAAGAGTGGCTTCTGTTAGGCGCCAAAGCCCAAAGAGGTAAACTGGATAACCTTCAGGAGTGATTTAAATAAGTGATAATTAAAATAATGTACTTAGAAGATTAAGACTAACTTCTCACATTAATCAAGATAATTTTACCTCACTCATAGACATAAGGGCTTGTTTAGACTTGGGATGAGTGAGAAGGCCTGGAATGGCAAGATCAACTATCTAGTTCTTGCGAGAGGTAGTTGGTTCCGCATGAGTGAGTATGAGTGCCGGGATTCGGTTGAGGCCACCAGGATTACTTGTGTTGGAGCCTATGAAGAATGCCCAGAGGAGATCTCATGACAAACCTTGTGATGACACTCTATCTATGACAACTATTGTTAATTATTTTATGTGTATGGTTATTTGAACATACTTGATCTACTTTATGTCTGGAAGCAATGTGACCTATGTCAGTGATGTTGGAGTTGTACTTGTATTGTACTTGTATTGTATTTGATTTGTACTTGAGTTGTACTTGATTCATACTTGTATGGTGAATGAGTTGTACTTGTTAATTCATTTGGTTGGTTATAACAGTATGAGTCAGTATGAGTCTGCCTTTGGTTAGAGGTAGTAGATCTTTGTCCATGTTACTTTGTTACTATCTCCTAGCATGGGGGGTGGGCCTTCGGGTACCACATTGGTTGGGTGGAAAATGCACCAAAACCGTTGGGTCCCCATCTATCTTCAGTACTTGGTGGCGAGACATTCAGATGGACAGCTCGTGGTTCTCGTTGTATTATCTTGCATTGTAATATTTTAAGTTGTATAAGTTATTTTATCCCTCTTATGTTTATGAGGTGGAGTTATGTAATTGTAATCTTATGTACTATTACCTCATTCTGGGAATGAGTGATGTATCTATTGGATTAAGATAATGTTTATGAGATTGTATTTTGGTTGATTATCTTATTATGTTATGTGGTCTTCTTTTGATGTATGATGTTTATATCATAAGGTTCTTATGGTTATGGTTATATGTATTATGTTGTGTGGGTTTATGTAATCCTAACCTTGTAGCCTTAGAGGTTGTTGTTAATTAGTAAGTGAATGTATACGTTAAATGCACTTTAAAAAAAAAAAATTGGTTCGCTTATGATGTTAATTGCAACTTCCTTTAAGGTTACTTGGTGGGGCATTACAAATCACCTTGTGAGGCATCCAATTCTGAATATAGCTGGCAAAATTGACCACCTCATCCCATAAAGATGAATCTTGAATCATACAATTAGCCATCTCCCGTAATGTTCTATTCTTTCGCTCAATGATACCATTCTGCTGAGGGGTGTAGGGAACAAAAAATTGATGTTGTAAACCATGCTCAGTGCAAAAATCTTTGAAAGCCTAATTCACATACTCCCCCCGATTATCTGTACGTATCCGCCAGATAGAAAGACCAGACTGTTTCTCTACAAATGTCTTGAAGACATCAAAGGAATCAAAGACATCAAACTTGTACTTAAGAAAGTACAACCATGTGCGTCTAGAGAAGTCATCAATGAATGTGAGTACATACTTGACCCCTAAAAAAGGAGTGGGAAATGACATGAGGTCACTATGAATCAACTCCAAGGGTGCCAAAGCACGAGTGGTACTTCCCTTCGGAAAGGGATCCCTATGATGCTTGCCAAGCACACAACCATGACAAACACCATCAGTGCAGGAAATTCATGGAAGACCAAGAACAAGTGACTATGTATTCATCTACTAAAGATATCTGTAATTGACATGGCCCAAACGCTCATGCCAGAGCTGACTCACTGAATCTATGTGTTATAAGAGATGAACTTGTACCCTCAGAAGGTGCAAATCCATCAAATATGTAAAGATGAGATGCAGTATCAACACTACCAGTAGCCACAACCAAATCAGAATCATGGAGGTCCCGAATAACCACATCATGTGGTGAGAACTCAACTGTCTTACCAGAGCCAGTGTGGAAAATCTAATAAATGGACAAGAGGTTCATCAAAATGTCAGGAACAACCAAAAAATCCTATAGAGTGCCTCCATCCAAAGAGACAGAACCTGAACCCAAGATGGAAAGTTGTGAAGAGTCACCCACTGCAATCTGTGAAGTACCACAAGAGGCAAGAGAAGTGACCAATTGCTGAGTGTGAGTCATATGGTGAGAAGCACCAAAGTCTAAAATCCAAGTGGACCCATTGGTCAATGCTCATGCAGTGAGAGCATGACCCTTCCCTATGGTGGAAGAAGAAGAAGACTGTGGTGAGGAGATGTGTTGTTGTTGCATGGCCTCCTCTAAAGCCTCTAATCATTTCCAACACCTAGAAACTGGATGACCTTGCTTTCCATAGAAACTACAAGTGTCTCTTGATTTCTCCTTAGTCTTGGAGGAAGACTCGCTAGACTTCAAAGATTTCTCATGTTTTGGATTAAATGGTGGTTTAGAATCAGACTTAGGAGGTGGTTTGGAGGAATGCTCACTACCTACAAAATCTTTCTTGGGCCTCGGTTTCTGCTTCTGTTTCCCCTTCGGTGACTGAGCAACCAATGCTTTTCTCTTTGAACTTGAGAGCATATCCATCTGAGAAATGTGAGACTATTCCCGAGATAATCGCTCATAAAATAAATCAAAGGAAGGCATGGTAAAACTGGCACCCAAACCATCCATGGTGGAGTAGAAGGAGGAAGCAAATATCTGAAATAGACCACGAAGCTTCGAAAGAATCAAGTAAATGCACTTTGTGTCTGTCTTGTTCTTCCCAAAACTTTGTAAAATAGTACGGATAGTTTTGAACTTGTTCAAAAAATCCTCAATAGTGGGAAATGTATCAAGTAACAATGAAATTAGCTCTGCCTCAATCTGTAATGCATGGAACTCATTAACGGCCCAAAAAAGTGTCTCAAACTTCAGCCACATGGCTCGAGGAGTGAGCAAAGCATCAAGGTGAAACAAAAGACTGTCTGAAACATGTATGCATAATAAACCTATAGCCTCATCCATCTTGTTCTTGTGCTGCATAATCTCAAAAGGACGCTGCAACTGAGGCTAAACCTCATCTAAACAAGACCATAACCCTCATGACCTGAGTAGCCTCATCATAGGAGACTTCCAAGTGTGATAGTTATGTGATGTGAGTAGCTCAACTGAAGAGTCTGCAATGAAACCCTGCACCTGTACTTACTTGTGTTTTTTATTATTATGTGATCTTTCAGAATAGACAAAAGATGTAGAAGGGTTTGTATTTTTGAGAGTTTTGGTGTTTTGGTTTTCTGATATAAATGACAGAAAGCAAGAGAAAAAACACCCCCTACAAAAGATAAACCCAAACCCTAGTACAAATTGAGAAGAAGGAAGCAATGCATAAGCAAAAAATACTTCAAGACAAATTCTCATGTATCTGGTGAAAATTCTAATAAAATAGATCACATCACTGAATAGAGCATGTTGAGAGCTTTCCAATGCCTATTCAAGTTTGAAAAATGGAGTCCGTTTCCATCTTCTATGACCCCAGAAGTGAAGAAAGAAGACCTCATTTTGACTGGTAAAAAATATCTAGACTGGTAAAAAAATTTAAAATATTTCTATACCATCAGATTGATGCCATTCTCAGCTTTCCAATGCATCTTCCTGTTCAAAAAACGGAGCTAGGATGCCCAAGTTATGCCCCTTTGACCAAAAATGACATAATAGGGGGTTGGAGAGAAAAAAAATAGCCCTTAAGGGCTTAAAATTCAGCGGCCCCAAGGCACATGGTGGATCGTGGGCTAGCACACAGGAGGTGGTGGCACACGGGTGGCATGGCTGGTGGTAGGCGGCACAGCCGATGGCGCGCAGGGGGCGCTCGGGTGGAGCAGACCAGGTGGCGGGCCAGTAGGGGCGGGAGTGGCCGCTTGGCCATGGCCGGTGGTAGCCGCCGGTGGCGGTGGCCGGGCAGTGGCCTCCAAGCGGAGCTCTAGCGGCACAGTGATTTAATACTGGCCGCGCAAAAATAACCAAAGAAAATGATTTTTTTTAATTTTTTTTTTTATTTTTTTGCCTTTTTTTGCTCCATACAGCCCTAGGGCAAAACATTTTTGCCTTCCAAATTGACTATAACCAAAATCGATGATTTGACAGTTGATTTAGGGGTTTTTGGGTGCTACGAATCCAATGGCACTGTCCATTTGTGCCCAAAGTGAACCCAAAAAATGGAGTATGTTGAATCCACCCAAAAAAATCTTTAGAACCCTAGATTTGCTTTCAATGCAAAATCTCAAAACAAGAACAAGCGGCTACAAATCTGAAGCTCTGATACCATGTTGGAGTTGAGAAGATACAACACCATAGAATTCCAAAAGATCTTTGCAAGCAAATAACCTATTACAAGGAGAAACAAAGAGAAGCAACAAAAGAAATGCTCAAGAATGTGGAGCAATGTATTCACCTGAAAATGTAAAATGAATAATGATACAAAAGATAGTTTTCAACTACATATAGATGAAAACCCTAAAAAGGAAAACCCTAGGCTTGCACAATAATAATTAATAAAGTAATTAATTATTATGTACCTAATGTTAGCTTAAGTGAAAAAGAGTTAAAAGGAAACTTTACGTAATTAAACAAATATTGTTTAATTAATAAAGTAAATGTCCAATTACTCTAACAGTAATGTGGTGAGCTCATCCGAGCTCACCCATTGACCCCATCGAGCTTTGCCAAAGTTACCCATGCTATCACCGAGTTTAACCAACCCATCTACGGTGTGGCGGCATGACCATCCGAGCTTGTCATCGACTTCACCGAGCTCTATCTCTCCTTCCCCATGCTACCATCAAGTCCAATTGACCCACCCATAGTGTGGCGGCATGACCACTCGAGCTCACTCCAAGCCTGCATTGTGCTACCATTGGCCGGTTAGAGATGACCTATGGTGTGGTGGTGACGGCCTAGCAAACCAATAGTGATCAAACTGTGCTACCATGGGGACTGTCATGCCACCCCGTAGTAGGGTGGTACCGCCAAATGGACCGTAGGTGGTCTAACCGCAGTGAGTGGACCCACCGCTAGCAGTATGGCAGTAACAACCAAGGCAACTGTACGCAATCTCACTACCACCACTGCGGTGAGTCAACTCACCATGCACGATAAGGCGGTGACCGCCAAGACTATCACCATAGAATCTCCATGGGATGAAGGCACAACCATGGTAAATTGGTAAGGACAGAAAGGAGCCAAGTACGGTAAGGCAGTAAAGGCTGAGAACATCAATTTTTTGCCAAGTCTCAAAAATAGGGGCTTCAAGCTCAAAGTTGAGACACATTTTCTCAACAAGCTCCCCCATGGATTTTAAAAATTATTGTTTGTCATAGGCCCTAGAGCCCATCGATTTTGCACACCATCTGAAATTATCTATGCTCATGGGATTTGTTAAGGCATCTACAACATTCTTCAAGGTGTCAACCTTTTTCATACTGACCTTCCCATCTTCAACCATGTCCCTCATGAAATGATACTACACATCAATGTGCTTGGTCCTGGCATGGAATACTAGATTCTTTGCCAAAAAAATGGCACTCTGACTATCACAGAAAATAGTGATCTTCCTTGCATTAAATCCAATGTTTGAAGACAAACGGTTTAACCAAACAACCTCCTTACAGGCGTGAGTTGCAGCCATGTATTCTGCCTTAGTTGTGGATAGAGAAACTATAGCTTGTCACTTGGTCATCCAGCTGATTGCTCCACCATTAAGCATGAAAGTGTATCCACTAGTGGATCACCTGTTGTCAATGTCCCTTGCCCAATCTGAATCAACATACCCATGAATGTTGAGAGTTCTATGTGATGCAACCAAACTGTCATGGTAACACTGGGTGTAGTCTGAAGTTCCCCTCAAATCCCTGAACACTCTCTTCACATCATCCCAATGTGATCTTCCCGGATTTTCCATAAATCGACTTACAACTCCCATTGCTTGCGCAATGTTTGGTCTTGTACAGACCATAGCATACATCAAACTGTGAAAAACACTTGTGTAAGGCACACTGGTCATATCCTCCATTTCAGTAGCAGACTTTGGATAGTCTTCAAAATATAGCTTCATTCCCTGCATGATTGGAACAACTAGTTGTTTGCAATCATCCATGCTAAACCTCTCCAGAACTGTTTTCACATACTTACTTTGACTAACCCAATTCTTTTTGCTTGTTTTGTCGCTGGTTATCTCCATTCCAAGAATTTACCTTGTTGCACCAAGATATTTCATTTCAAACTTTCCAAACAACTAAGATTTAAGATCAGAAATCATAGACTTTCTATTTCCTATGAATAACATAGCATCCACGTACAAGGTAATAATAAGCATACAATCATTCTTAGATTTATGATAAGCACAATGATCAGATTTTGATCTTACAAATCCCATAGACAACACTTAAGTGTCAAATATTTGGTACCACATTCTAGGAGATTGCTTTAAACCATAGAGAGATTTATTTAACTTGCAAAGTGATTTTGTTTACCTCTTTCAACAAAATGCTCAAGCTAGGACATGTAGATTTCTTCTTCTAGCTCACCATGGAGAAGCATTGTCTTCACATCCATCTATTCAATTTCAAATTCATACACAAGTGCAAATGACAATAAAAATCTGATGGATGTCAGCTTTGCTATAGGGGAAAAAATCTCTCCATAATCAATTCCCTCAATTTGAAAAAATCCCTTTGCAACCAACCTTTCCTTATACTTCTCAACACTGCAATCAAGGCCTATTTCCTTTTTGAATATCCACTTACAGCCAACAAGCTTTCACCCTTTAGGCAATGGTGTCAAATTCTAGGTTTCATTCTTTCTCAAAGAATCCATCTCTTCATTCATGGCTTACAGCCAAGAATTTGAATCAACCATGCTAATTGCTTTTTTCAGGGTCCTAGGCTCATCAGTGCTGGTAATTAAATCATAGGAACAGTGAGAAGCCATACCTTTTAGGTTGCCTTTTTTCTCATGTATATCTTCTTACAGGCTCAGATTGTTCTTCGTCATCAGAACTTCTAGAGCTACTTGAGCTCTCCTCAGTCTCAAGTACACCATGCATATTTTCCCTTTCTAGAGTTTGGGGAATCTCAACTGCATCCTTCTTCTTGTCACTCTGATTTATCTCAAGCTATTGATCACTTACTGAAGGTTTTAGTTCACAAAATATCACACTTCTGTTGTACAAAACCTTCTAAGTAACAGGGTTCCAAAGCTTGTATCCTTTCACACCAACTCCATAGCCGATGAGAATACATTTGACAACCTTGTTATCCAATTTATATCTCTTTTTATTTGGTACATAAAAATATGCCTTACAACCAAACACATGGACATGCCTTAGAGAGGACTTCTTACCAGACCATGATTCCAAAGGCATCTTATCAA
This sequence comes from Sequoiadendron giganteum, assembly GCA_007115665.2. NCBI lineage: Eukaryota > Viridiplantae > Streptophyta > Pinopsida > Cupressales > Cupressaceae > Sequoiadendron > Sequoiadendron giganteum. Next base: position 491,413,660 of record CM021105.1, on the reverse strand, counting down.
CAAGAGTAGAGCAAGGAGATCAATTTATTAGATAACATGTTGTAGCCACAACCTCAACCCAGAACTTCTGCTCCAAACCAACACCGCTCAACATACTCCTTTCCTTTTCCATCAGCTTCTTGTTCAACCTTTCAACAACTTAATTTTGTTGTGGAGTGTAAGGCATTGTCTTATGCCTTTTAATTCCATGATCAGTGCAATACCTTTCAAAATTTGCAGAACAAAATTCACTACCATTGTCTATCCTCAAACATTTAATTTTCCTTCTAGTCTGATTCTCTACCAGAGATTTAAATTCTATAAACCAACTGAAGACTTCTGATTTACTTTTAAGAAAGTATATAAATGCCCTTCTCGAACAATCATCAATAAAAAGAAAAATAATATCTAGACTTCAATAACGAAGGAACATTAACTGGACCAAACACATCTGAATGAACATAATCTAGTATACCAGAAGATTTATGAGGACTAGAATAAAATGAAACACAGTGTTGTTTTCCATAGATACAATGTTCGCAAAAATAGAACTCAAGATTACAATCATCAAGCCCTTCTACAAGATTTTTATTCTTCAAGGTTTTTAAGCCTTTCTCACCTATGTGACTAGGTCTATGATGCCATAGCATAGTCTTCTCAACTGGGAGTCTTACCTCCAAATCATTTGTAGAGAGAGAAGTGTCTACATCTTTCTCTACAAGGACTTATTTGCTTGACTTCGTAGAGGAACTATTACATTGAACATGATGTGCATCCAAATTATACAGATTGTCAGTACAAACACCCTTAGCCAGCACCATTACTCCTCTATCCATTTTACATCCTCTACTAGAGAAAGAAACAGTTTCTACACCAACATCATTTAACTTAGTAACAAAAAGAAGATTTTGAGCCAGACCTGGAATGTGCAGTATGCCACCAATCCCTTCGACTCTTCCATTAGGAAATTGAATTCTAACTCTTCCTCTACCAATGATCTCCAGTGTTGAATCACTTGCCAAGTACACCTTTCCACCATCATACTTCTTGTATTTAGAGAACCATTCTCTATTGGACGTCATTTGAAAGGATGCACCTGAGCCTACCAGCTAGACATCATCTGATGCCTGAGTTGTCAAGGTTGTTGCAATGAAGGCGTCTACATCACTTTGAGAGGTTTCATTTTTAGAAGAATTCTTCTTCTTCTTCTCTTTGTAGTCCTTCTGGATATGACCAGGGTGCCCATAGTTCTAGCAGATCACCTTGAAATTTTTACCAAGAGACTTTGATCTCCTTGTAAATTTGGTTTTGACTTCTTGTCCTTCTTCTTGCCTTCCTCCTTTGGTCTACCTCAAACAACAAGAGCCTCTTTGTCCATCTCAAAAGACTTCCTTCACATTTATTCAAACAAGAGAGAAGCAACCACGTCATCCATCTTGAATGCAGTGGTTGTGCTTCCAATAGCCATCACCAGATTATCCCAACTATCAGGTAATGAACACAACAGGAGCATGCAACGATCCTCCTCCTCAGTATTTCCACCTATAGATGCCAGCTGAGTAACACTCATATTAAACAAGTTCAGATGGTTTGCAACAAATGGACCTTCTTGCATTTTCAAGGAGTGCAACTTCTTCCTCAGGAATAACTTATTTACTAGAGACTTTCCCTGATAAATATCACCAATATTCTTCCACAATGAAGCTATAGATTGCTCCTCATGGACATTCAAGAGTACAAAATCGGCTAGACTCAATCTTATCAGACCTCTTGCTTTTCTATCAACAAGATCCCAATCCTCTTGCTTCATACTTTGTGGCTTAGTACTAGACACTGTTAACCAGAGGTCTCTATCCACCAACAAGTCTTCCATTTTGAGTTTCCATAACTCAAAGTTGCTGCCATTAAAATTTTCAATATCTACTCTACCTGATGTACTCGCCATCTCAAATAGAAACAAGTTTTAACAATGCAATACTCCCATTGAAACAATATTAGCACAAAAATTTGAGCTTTCTCTCAAGGATAACACAACGAGCCAAGCTTTGATACCACTTGAAGGGAAAACGAGGTGGATCTATTGACCCAACAGTGTAGAATACATTCCCTTAACACTAATACAATAGGGGAGAAGAGCATAAACAGGTTCTAATAGCTTCTAAAACTACTTGAGATGAATACAACTAGTAAAATAGATAACATAAATTAGCATTCATAGATTGACACAAGATATACATGGGAAAACCTTTTCAAGTAAAAAACCCACCACACAAAGTCAAGACAATTGTATTCCAGTAATAAAACAATTAAATACAATGTTCAGTCTTCTCTGATCAGCTCATAGCAGCTCTTTGAATTTTTATCCCACTATTACAATGTTATCTCTAAAATATAGTTCGAAACTCATCTTACATTATTGTACACAACTTACAAAGTCACATTGAAATCAATCTCTCAACCAATCACCAACCATCAAGTTCATCAATCAGACATCCAATCATGCAATCGATCTACCCATGTCGATCTCTCTGCATCAAACCACCCAAGCATTAATGCCATCACCCAAATTGAGTCTTGTTCGCCAGCCAAAGTCAGCCAACAATTAATACTTTTACCTTTTCTGGCTTTTGGCCAATCAACATGCTACCAACCTGCCATGCATCCACCAACTATTCATTGATCTCCTTTAACTCTGAGTCCAACTCGGTCAAAATAGGTCTGAGCTCATCTGAGCTCTCTAAGACTCTACCGCTCCACCGCCGAGCTGACACTACCCATCTGAGGTAACGCGGTGAGACCCTTTGAGCTCTACCTTGACATTCCCACATTACCGTTGTACCATCCAAGTCGACCCGCAGTAATGTGGTGAGCTCGTCCAAGCTCACCTATTGACCCCATCAAGCTCTGCCAAAGTTACCTACACTACCACTGAGTCTAGCTGACTCATCCACGGTGTGGTGACATGACCATCTGAGCTCGTCATCGACTTCACTGAGCTCTATCTCTCCTTCCTCATGCTACCACCAAGTCCAATTGAGGCCCCCACGGTGTGGCGGCATGACCACCCAAGCTCGCTCCAAACCTACACTGCGCTACCACTGGCCAGTTAGAGATGACCTGCGGTGTGGCGGTGATGGACTAGCAAACTTCTAGTAGTCAAACCACCAGACGGACCATAGGAAGTCTCACCGTAGTCATCGTAGTAAGTGGACTCATCGCTTGCGGTATGGTGGTAACAACCAGGGCGACTGTAGGCAGTCTCACCGCCACCACTGTGGTGAGTTAACTCACCAAGTGCAGTAAGGCGGTCACCACCAATTCTGTCACCGCGGAACCGCCATGGGATGAAGGTACGGTAAGGCGATAAGGTTGAGAACATCAATTTTTTTCCAAGTCACGAAAATATGGGCTTCAAGCTGGAAGTTGAGACACATTTTCTCAACAGAAATAACCTCAAAATTCTCTTAGAGATTATCAAATTTATCTTTAGGAAGAGCCTTTGTGAAGATATGTGCAATTTGATCCTTTGTAGGTGCATACTCCAACTTCACCTCATTCTTTGCAACCTTCTCTCTTAGAAAGTGATACTGAATTTCTCGATATGCTTTGTCCTTGAATGCATTATTAGATTCTTTGAAATATTGATAGAGCTTGTACTATCACATAAGATAAAAATTGGTTCATCATATGACACTCTAATATCCTTCAAGGTTTGATTTATCCACAAAACCTATGTGCAACATGATTGATGAGCCTAGTTTTTGGTCTTAATTTGGGTAGAATTCATAGTTTATTTGTTGAATTTGACATGGACTTTGATAATTAATGTTAGTATTTCTATAATGTTTCCTTGAAACCGTAGACATTGAGCTTAATTCAATTTCTACTAGTTTTAATGACATTAGCTACTATGTGAAATATCTATATTAATTTTTCATGTGGTTGATGAATGTTCTTTAAGGTGGTTCTAGATGTGCAATTATTATGTGTACTAAGATTGCCATGTAGACACACTTGAGGGTGCTAATTCAAGAAATACAGTTGCTAGCCGGTCATTATTGAGAAGGCGTTTGAAGGTCAACTGGAGAATGATGGTGGAGATTCCCCTAACAGCCACATGTAACCACCTTATATTGATCTCGCACGATGTTGAGAAGCTACAGGCATTACTACAGTGATTGAGTCTATGTTTGGACTTGCATGTCTGATCGGATTCCCTGCATGTGTAGCCGCCCTCCATTCTTTTCTCTGTTTTCCCTAAATGGCATCCTCCCAGTTAGTGGGAATTGATTTCCCTATTTATTGGGTTGGATAAATATGGTTTAGATTCTCCTTCTTTGGGAGTTCGAGATTCTAAAGGTTACCAAGCTACTAATGTTGTATCTGATAGTTTACTAAGCATTTCCAGACATGCTACTCTTTTGTAATTGCATTTTTGAATGAATAAGATGAAGTTATAAGATGAGCATTTGATTTTACATTAGTTTTAGAGGATACTCATCCAAGGGGGCCCACTTGGTGAGTAATCCATTCCTTAGTTTATTTATCTTAGTTATTAGTTTATGTTTAGTGCTTAGTTTAGAATCTGACATTGACTATTCCTGTAACCACTAGAATTCCATTTTGTGACTGTTCCTATAGCCAAAGAAGACATAGAAGTTCCTTGTTTGTTGTTCAGATTATCATTCATGTCATGTATGTTCAGGTTAGTTTAATTTTTGAGTATTGTTCAACATTTTCTTTGTTCCTTTCCATGCAATCTACTTTTAGTATTGAATCTTTCTTAGCTACAAAATGAAGATGACTACTTTGAAGTTCCTAGTGCACATACTATGCTGACCCATTTCAATTTCATGTCCTTGGGTTGACAATTTAAATGTACCTTCATGATGGTTACATGGCTATTTAGGTTAGATGTCTAATCTTTGAATCACGGTTGTAAAGGCTTAGTCATTAAGATCATTGTAGGAGGTCAAAAATTTTAGCACCATTGCCGACGATGGTGTCAAACTAGGGAGTTCTTTGAAGCCATTGCTAGTTTTCTTTTTTCTGTATTATTTTATGGAGTTTTCTCTTAGTTTTTAGAAGTTATGATCCACTATTCTTTCACAAATTATTTGTGTGAGTTGACTGATTCTAAGTGATACCGCATGCATAGAAGAAGAAGAGATTCTTATGGGAGATTCCTTCCTAATAATCCAGAACCATTTCAGCTAGTAGAGCTTCCAAATCTTCTCAGAAATGAAGAAAAAGAAGAGCCACATCCCTTTGCTGATACATTTCCTGACTTAACCAATTCTAAAGTTTCCCTTGAAGATCAAAATCTAGTTGAAGAACCTTTTACTATGGAACTTCACCAATAAGGCATGGTTGATGCAAATAGATACAAGCCTAATAGAAAGAACCAACCAACTTTTCCTTTTCCCATTGCTCAACAAAATGAAGTAGACAACCTCAAAAATATCCCTGCTTCAGTACTTCCTAAATTTTATGGGCTTGTCACAGAAGATCCTAATACATTCTTGTTTGAGTTTGATATACTTTGTAGAAGCTATGACTATATGACTGATGCCCATAGGCTTAAGCTATTTCTTACCACTTTGCAAGAAGTTGCATTAAGATGGTTTATGAGCCTTGGCAGAGATACTGTGGAGACTTGGGAGGAAATGAAGACTAAGTTCCTTGAGAAATACAAAGAGTATTGCAAAGTCATTGATATGAGAAGAGGAGACATTTTCAGAATGTAGCAAAAGGAGGATGAAAGCCTAGAGGATTTCATTTCAAGGTTTTTGTTTTGTTTGCAGAAATCTCCACACCATACACTCAATGAAGACTCAAAAAAGCTTCTTTTCTTGAGAGGAATTAATGAAATCTTCACTAATGCCTTAGACCTGATGGACGGAGGATATTTCACTCAAGTTCCTTGGGATGATATTAAGAATATAAGCCAAAACTATTCTAGAGCAGCCTCAAAGAAAGGAGAGCTTACCAATCCTCTATGGGTAAGTCATTCACCAGTAGAGTTTCAAGGATGGAGATTACTCATTTATTGGTAGATTTCAAATAGGATATCATAAAAAATCTAGCTACTCAGATGGATACACTTCACACTAAGAAGAAACATGAGGAGGAAGAGGCAATGCTAACAGAATATTGCCCTCACTGCAGAAAAAAGGACTGTAGATGCAAGATGGTAGCTAACATTGACATCAATCAGGTTCCTCCTAAGTTCAAACCAATATAGACAGAGGAAGATCAAATATACTTTGTTGCACTGAAAAGGCCATGAGATCCAAGACAAGGTATGCCACTAGATCCACTATCTTTTGTTGGGCCATATTTTAATTCTTATTCATTTGATAACCAGTGGAAACCCCCATGTCCATCCAACTATGGAGGATATCCACCATAGTCTTGGGATAACTCTCTAAATGCATGGCCCAATTATCAAAATTCTTCACCTCAGTGGCAACAACCTCAGGGGAATTGGCAACAATTTCAAGGACCTTGTAAACCACGTCCAGGAAACTGGCAACAAGCATCCCAATGGAGAGGTGGACAACAGTGGCCAATTTAGACAACCAATTACATGTAGCCACCTTCTCAACCCAAGAATCCTGGTATCATGCCTCCCCCTACCAATCCCAACCCGAATTTTCCTAAACCCACTCAATTACCAGCTCAACCCACACCTAACCTAAATAATAAACCACAACAATAACCTGTATAATCTATTGATCCAAATAAATATATTTCATATTCTATGAGTTTAAGTAACATACGTTTTCATTAAAGAACTAGTTTTACTACTCCTTCCACAACTATCATCACTGAGCTTCCTATGGAAGAAGAATAACCTCTGAATGTTCCCATTCAGCCTGGTGCACCTACAAATCTTGAACTGGTTCCAGCCAAACAAACGGCACAAGAACCACCATTCGCCCAGAGATTGGAAGTTTCCAAACAAAAGAAAAAAAAGGAGGACATCACTTTTGGCATTCTAGACCAGCTCAAGCATATATGTGTCCAGATACCCATATTTCAGGCCATAAAAGATGTCCCTATATATGGAAAAGAAATCAAAGAAGCATGCCTCAAGAATTCAAGTAGGAAAAAGAAAGACCCAACTACAATTCATGTAGTGGGACAGCTAGCTGATATCATGCTTGGAAAAGTGACTATCCCCAATTACGATGGTCCAGTTAGTCCTATGGTTGAATTTATTATCAATGGAACACACATAAAGAATACTTTGATTGACTTGGGTGCAGAAATAAATGTGATGACTAAGGACATCCTACAAAAACTGAACATTGTGAGTATGAGATCCACTCCTACTATCCTGCAACTTGCTGATAGTTCCATTGTTAAGCCTGGTGTCATAGTAGAGGACCTTGTGGTGATTCTAGATTCTTAGGAGTATCCAACCAACTTCATGATTATTTCTCCTAAATCTACACTAGGTGAGTATCCTATAATCCTTCAAAGGCCATGGTTAGCAACAAAAAATTCTTATACTGGATGTCGGTCAGGTGACATGACCATTTATTATGGTAGGAGCACCAAAAATCTTGTTCTTTATCCTCTTGCTTAGCCATCCCATGCTGAGGATAATGTTGTATGGTCATATGTAGGTGAAGAGCCTGAGGAAGCTAACTCTATGATGTAGCTTATGATGTTAGGTAGAATCCCATTACTGCAGCTTGAAGATGAAGATGAAGTGTTATATAATATAATTTAGAACCATTGTGAGATAGAGGAGGTTCCACCCTCTCATGCATCTAGTTCTTCTGATCCTATGAAGACACTTTTGTCTTCTCTACCCGATCTTCCTGCATCGACTATTTCTATAGATAGACTTCCTATAATCACTCTTCCTATAGACAAACTTCCTACAGCAATAGGTATGTTCCATGCAATTCTTCCATATGAACTTAAGGTACCATATATTAATGAAATAGCCATGGTAGATTTAAGTACATAAGTATAGGTGTCCAAGGGAAAATGTTTGAAAATTAACAACAAATTGGGAGAAAAATAATAGCTATCATTGATAAATTTGTTGAAGGCCCACCAAAATGAATTTGCATGGGATTACCATGATATGAAAGGCCTAGACCCCAAGCTTTGCACCCATAGGATATATATCAAAGATGATTGTCAACCAATCAAGCATCCACAAAGAAGAATCAGCCCTGCATTGAGGGAGATTGTCAAAACAAAGCTGCAAAAGTTGTTAGATGAGGGCTTTATCTACCATGTCTCAAACAGCTACTGGGTGTCCCCATTCGTGATTGTGCCCAAGAAAGGAGGAAAATGGAAAGTCTGTATTGATTACAGAGAACTCAATGCTGCTACTAAGAAAGACCATTTTTCCTTGCCTTTTGTTGATCAAGTGTTGGACTCACTTGCAAGAAAGCAGTACTTCTCTTTCCTTGACTAATTCAGTGGCTACAATCAGAGTCAAATTATACCTGAGGACCAACAGAAAACAACTTTCACATTTCCATGGGGGAAATATGCCTATTCAGTACTTCCCTTTGGTTTATGCAACACACTTGCAACCTTTCAAAGATCAATCATCAACATATTTCCAGATATCTCTCTTGATTGCATGGAAATCTATATGGATGACTATACCACCTATGGTGTTGATTTTTATGTAGCATTGGAGAATCTCAAGAAATTCTTATAGAGATTTGAAGACCAAAATCTCTCTTTGAATAGTGAGAAGTGCTTCAAGATGATGCAGGAAGGTGTAGTTCTTGGCCACCACATTTCCCACAAAGGAATTCAGGTAGATCCTCCAAAAATTAAGGTAATTACTAATCTACCTACACTTGCAAAACAAAAATATGTTAGGAGTTTCTTGGGACATGCAGGATATTACTGGAATTTCATCAAATATTTAGTAAAATATTATCACCCTTATATACTCTCTTGACCAAAGATGTTGAATTTTAGTGGATAAAAGATTGTGCCACAATATTTTCTGACTTGAAGGTAGCCTTGACTCATGCTCATGTACTTAAGGGACCTAATTGGGAAATTTATTTTCACATCCACACTGATGCATTATATTATGCTATAGGAGCAATCTTAAGAAAAAAAGTAGGAGCCATTGAAAATGCCATTTATCAGAAAAAATGTACAAAGAGCTAGATTCAATTATACAATCACGAAAAACAATGCTGACAGTAATCTATGTCCTGAATAAATTCAGGCACTACATAACAGGCTACTAAATCTTTTTGCACACTAATCATGTAGCCATCAGATATCTCATGAATAAACCTCTAATCTTAGAAAGGCTAGTTAGATGGTTATTATTGATGAAGGAGTTTGACATAACCATTACGGACAAACTAGGGAAGGCCAATGTTGTTGTAGATTTTCTTTCCAAACTAACCACATCAGAAGAAAATCAGGGCATAGATGAATCCTTTCCTGATGAGCATCTATTTTCTATTACTATGTACACACCATGGTATGCTAACATAGCCAATTACCTTGTGACAGGGAGAGTTCCTCCTCACTTCTCTCCAAAAGAGAGAAGAGTGCTCATTGAAAAGTCTTTCCCTTTTACATGGATTGTTGGATGCTTGTTTTATACTAGACCAGATCATGTTATGAGAAGATGCGTGAGGGAAGATGAAACATATGAAATTTCGCATGCATGCCATGATGAACCCTATGGAGGACATTTTGTAGCCAAAAGGACAACAATGAAGATTTTAAACAAATGTTACTATTGGCCTACACTCCACAAGGATGTAGTAATACATACAAAGAAATGTGATAGGTGCCAAAGAATGGGCATACCAACCAAATCAGATGAGATTCCACTCTATCCCCAAGTTTTAGTCACTCCCTTTGACAAGTTGGGATTGGATTTTGTGGGACCCATTGATCCCCTATCAAAAGGGAAGTCTTATATCCTAGTATGCACTGATTATGTAACTAAATGGGTAGAAGTCAAGACCATGAAACATGCCAAAGACAATAAAGCTATAGAATTTCTTTATGAAGAAATTTTCACATGATATGGAGTGCCAAGAGAAATAGTAACTGATCAAGGAGCTCAGTTTACCTCAACACTTGTTACAACACTAGTCAATGAATATAACATAAGGCATAGGAAATCTATTCCTTATCACCCCCAGGCCAATGAACAAGTTGAGGTGACCAATAGAGAGATTGAAGTCATCCTAACCAAAACAGTGGCCATTCATAGAAAGGATTGGGCAAACAAATTATCAAAAGCAATTTGGACCTCCATAACCACTTGGAAAACTACTATAGGTTTCACTCCATTTGGGCTACTATATGGGAAGACAGTTATGATGCCTATTGAATTCAAACACAAAACTCTTAGGACTGTAGTGGAATTAGGGATGAATATTTTTAGGCACAAAAAGAAAGAATCATGTAGTTGAGTGCTTTATATGAGATGAGGAAGACAAATTTGCACCACACTAAAGTCATGCAGAATCAAAGAATCAAATGGCATGGCAAATTTATCAAAGAGAAGAAATTTCAGCTAGGAGACTAGGTGTTGCTTTATGACTCATGATATCGGGACAATGTAGGAAAATTGCAGACAAGGTGGCTAGGACCACACATGAATTTGTTGAGATCTTTCCCAAAGGAGTTGTTAATATCACCACCATTGATCCTATCAAATTCAAATTACTAGTCAATGATCATCATCTCAGACTGTATCACAAACCAGCTTTCAAAGAAGAGCTTCTACAATAATTCAACCAACCTGTAGCACTCGAGCTTCCAGCAACCAAAGGTGGTGGACCTAGTGTCCCTCCTTCTAGCTAATTAAGGTACGTACTTGTCATAGTAAATACTTCTACTTATGTAGAAGTCAATTTCTTCACCCATCTGTACCACTTTTCTCTCTCTTCCATCACTTCATTCCACCTCACATCATTTAACTTCATCATTATTGATTGCTCAATTTATTTCCTCAAAAGGTGAATGATACTTTCTCCATGATCTTTGTAATGTATCCTCCACAAATTCAGGTATGTGTGAATTATTGCTCTCTTAATTACCTTTTTAGTGCATTTATTTAATCATTGTATGATTAGTATGGACATTTACATAATTTTCAGACCCCCTATCAAATGACTACTACCATCCCGCATGTGTGGACACATGTCCAAATTTAGGTTTGGGGGGGCAAAGGAAAGATGTAGGTGCATTGCCCACATGCCAGTCCATGATTTATCTGCGTCAATAAATCTAGCTGAACCAATTTTAAATTTTAAATGAGAGACAACTCATATCTATGATGTGACACTAAATTGTCATTGCCATTCCTTTTCATCATAGCTCCTTTTATTACCTCATCTTTTCCATTATTGACCATGTCATAATCCTGAATTGCAAAGGAAGAAAATAGAAAAGAAAAATTCAGTTGACATTGGTGTAGGACAATTTTAGCTAACAAGCATTGCAGAAAGGAATTTGTTCTCAAACATGAATTTCAGGAAAATAATTTTGATGAGTGACAATGATTGTGTGTGTGAATATGTGAACTAATTAATAGGATAAACCAACACACCAATGAAACATTAAATCAAAGGAAACTAATTAAAAAGATAAAACAAACTCTAAACAACAGTAGCTCCTTCAAATGTGTTACAATGTCCTCTATCTCCAAGGATTCAATGCAAGTTACTAGCTCTCAGTTGGTGTCAGCAATAGCTTGTTGAAATGACAACTCAAGAGAAAGAGATTTATGCAAAATGCATGTTTATTGCTAAATTATTTGATGTTATGATATAAAAATTGAAATGTTATGTTAAGAACTTAAAATGCTTATGCTAAGATGCTGATTCGAATGCAACTATAGTAATCATGCATAAATTCACAAAATCTAGGATCCTTTTCAACAAACAAGAGGGTTTTATTTATAGATTTTTGGAGGCAAGAATCTAGTTGGCAAAGATCAATGATTGAGTTTCAAACCTGTCAAGATGAATGGTGAGAGATTGAGAAGTTGAGAAAAAGATGGAAGTTTGAGAGAAAAATAGGAGATGTTTTCAACCCACAAAACCATCCTCATTAAAAAATGGAAATAAATATGCCATTTATCTTTTCATTTATGAGAATTAGCTGAAATTGAGGATAATTCCTAATTAAATAAATAAATTTATTTAATTACATGTGACAATGAATTTTGAAGCTTCCATAATTAAATAATTAATATTTAATTATGTGAGAGATGAAAAGGAAAGTAATTAAATATTTAAAAATATTTAATTAAGTGTGAGATGGGGAAAGTTTCTAATAAAATATTTAGAATATTTAATTAAATGTGGAATGACGAATATCATTTAAATTTAAAATTTAAACGTGTGATAACTAACATAAATAAATTGTGAAATCTATTTAATTAATTAAGAGGAAGATTATAATAATTAAATAAACTTGTTTATTTAATTAAATTGGAACAATTTAGAAAGTGAATGATATAAATAAATAATTAAATTTATTTATATGTAGATGAGTTTAGAAGAATATTAATTAAATAATTCATATTTAATTAATTAACAGGTTTGATTAACTGTGACCATTTTTAGATGTGTACATTTTGTCCCTCTTTGAAGTGATGTGTTTTATGCATTGCTTCAAAGAATTTTTCAGATAATGATAATTTTGCCCTTGACTTTGTAACTTTATTGATAATGCTATATGCCCTCTTAGGAGATAAATTGCATGATTTGAGTGATGATAATGATGATTGAAAGAATTGAGATGATTTTTGGAGTGAAATTGGCAATTTATCTCTAGAAATAGCGCGTTGCATAGTAAAAATAGAAATAACCTCTCTTTTTTACCCCCTTAAAAGGTGGAAAAGGTGAAAAGTCATTATCATTTGAATAGTAGCCTTTTGCATTTTTTAGAGCTCTGAGAAGAATTCTTTAGATGTCGATCCATTACAAGCACCACCAATTCAAGCGAGCCCACTGACATTAGAGATCGGCAGCGTAAGGACCTTCAGTAAGATTACTTGATCCTCCTTCATGAATTTTTATGCATTTTTGCTGATTTTTTCATTTTTTTGTAATTTTTCATTTTTTCTTTAGTGCATAGGATTTCATTTTAGTGCATGCAAGCTTTAGTTTAGCACATAGATTAGGTAGTTTAGCACATTCAACCTTGCACAATGAAAATTTGTTTTAGCGCATAGATGTTAAGATTGGTGCATTGATGGATAGATTAGCACATTGGCTACAATAGCGCATCCATTGATCAAATAGCGAATAGGCTAGAATAGTGCATTGGTGAAGCAGATTAGCGCATATCCTTGATAGATTAGTGCATCTATGATTTAGTGCATTGATGAACTATTTTAGCGCATCCATGGATAAAGTAGCACATTGATGAACTGTTTTAGCACATCCATGAATTTTTTCCGATTTAAATTTTTGAGATTGATTCGATGCTTGCTTGATGATTTGTTGTTATATTAGACAACTGATTTGATGATTTTGAATAACACCAAGGATAGATTATCTTGATTTTTGTAACTTGATAAATTTGTCTATGTGCTTGAAGAATAAATAGTAATGATGATTCGGATAAATTTGTTTTCCTAATTGAAAGAAAAATAGTAATGATGATGATGTTGAGCTGATTGGCCGTTAAATTTGTTTCCATGTTTGAATGAAAAAAAAAATAGTAGGAAATTTTAAATTTTCCTTCTTGCTTGAAGAATAAATAGTAATGATTTTGATAAATTTTCTTTCCTGATTGAAAGACAAATAGTAAGGATAGATTGATGATATTGATATGATTCACTTGATTTGATATGATATTTTCTTTTGATAATCCTTGTTGATTGATTTGATGTGCTTGATGTTATAGGAGGATTTTAATATCCTCCAGATCAGAGAGCGATTTCCCCGAACATGGGACATGATTCCCTGACTATCTTAGGCAGAGATAGGGGTGATTGTTAGATGCGGGTTGCGTTCTCTTCTTAGGATTCCACAATATAGGGTCAATAGGGTATTATTGACTGCATTAGCTGAGAGATGGCATAGTGAGCATAATACCTTTCACTTGCCAACTGGAGAGATTATTGTGACTCCTGAGGATGTGTACAGGATTCTAGGCATCCCGATAGTTGGTGAGCTTTTGATTTATGATCATAAGGAGATTGGGGGGATAGATGCCCTACGAAGAGTCTTCCAGGATCCCCATGTTAGTGGTTATGAGGTTCTGTAGAGAGACATGGTTCAAAATTATGCCCCACTTTCGTCAGTTCTAGCAAGTTTCATAGGTGACTTCCTTTGTCCTGATCACAGGTCAAAGAGACTATCAGTAGGCTGAGGTTAGATTCTAGAGGACATGCTCCTCCATCAGACCAGATATGCATGGGGTTAATTCATGCTTTCCCATTTGTACCACAATCTCGATCAGATGGTATACACAGATGAGAAGTGTATTTCATCCAGAGTTACTCTTCTACAGATTTGGGCATGGGAGAATATTGCCATCACTCACCCTATTGTTCGGAGAGATAGCCCACTGGGCTATCCATATGTTTATGCATACATAGGTCCCCTTGTCCAGTCGATGTTGTGAAAGTTAGAGTACTAGCAGTGGATGTTGGATGACATGGATACCGTCATCTGGAGACTGTATCTTGATTGCAAGGCATGGGATGAGGATCACATAGAGCTTCCTTACTGCGGGACAGCTAGATATATGATTGGTCATACTCCCTTCATCATTGAGTGGTTTTTTGGTTATGAGAGATTGAGGTAGTATGGACGAGTATAGATGTTGCTACAGGTTGTGGCTTGCTATGCGAGATACTGCGAGGATGTGCCATAGTGGAGGCCATTTATCACTTTTGAGGCAGTGAGGACTAAGTACACAAATCTACAGCCAAAGTTTTGGGCCATACATCCTGAGGTTATAGATATTCACATGATGGATGATTATGTCGCTTAATTCGATTCACATCCATTTCTGAGGCTGACTAGTCCAAATGAGCCTACTCCATTGTTAGGTGGACTAGTTATATGATGGGCACAATGGTGGCCAAAGGCACAGGTAGAGGTAGGGAAGCCATAGGGTTAGGCACAGACATAGGCAGGGTAGCCATAGACAGAGGATATAGGTGGGGTGGCTATGGAGGTGAATGATGAGGAGGATGAGTCAGTTAGCTCTAATGATAGTGATGATGATGGGGATGACAAAGGTGGTTGTGAGTAGAGATTTTTCTTCAATGTTCCATTTAGGATGAAGCCTTGCATAGCCAGAGTGGTGGACCAACTAAGTACTTCGTCTCCACACATTACTATAAGAGATTTTTCATAGGGATAGATGGATAGCTTGCAAGCAGAGGTTTAGACTCTTCAAATTCAGCTAGCATAGGCACAAGCTACCATTAGCCAGCTATAGATATAGGTTGCACAACCACCACCTCCTAACCCATAGGTAGCTCAGCTCACAGCAGAGTGAGAAAGTTTCAGAGAATGGTGCATTCAGGTAGAGGGAGTAGCAAAGAGACTCGTAAGGTTGGTTGAGAGAACTTCCATTGGAGAGGTTGTGGTAGAGGGATTGGAGACTACTCGACAGGATGAGTATTATAGGATGAGATACTTCGAGGCAGTGCCACCTGAGCGGAGGATAGCTTATACTCATTCAAGTAGCCAATCATAGACTCACTCACGCAGTCACACCAAGAGTGTGGGATAGCCTGTCAGATGAGAGATCGAGGATTCTGGCAGAAAAGATCTAGCGAGACCTACCACCTTAGGAGGCAACAATAGTCATGTTCCACATTCGGATGCCCCTTAGTGATGATTTATAGATAGACCTGGCCATTGTATTTTATATATCTTGTTTAGAGATTTGATATCCTTTGTACACTTGGAAATTTTTTTTGATGAGGTTTATGATATGTAGTGGTGATTTGATATGGATGTGTCATTGATTTATGTGTGCATTTTTTCTTCTATATGCTTTGTTGTTTATGATTATGTGTGCTTATGGATGATGACATATGCACTTTGATATGATCTATAATGATGACGTGTTTGTTTTACTCCAATGTATGTTTCTATGATGATGATGCAATGATGATACGATGTAATATATTTTTAAAATGATTTCTATCATGAGGATATGATTCCATATGAATGATTTTTTCTATATGTTGATACATAATGGATGCATCTTTCTTTTATCAATGTATGTTAATGAAATGAATGATAATGAAAATGAGGTGAAATGAGATGAATGAAAAATAGTGAATGATATGCACATGATATGATGTAAACTAAAATGGATAATGATTATTATAAAATGATGACACCTAATAATGATAATGATGAATAATGATACCAATGATGTGAAAATATGGTAAATGCAAAATGGAATGATAATGATAACCTAAAATGAAAAATGATGAAATATGAAAAATGATAATGAAATGAGATGTCTGAAATGATAATGCAATGAGATACAATAAATGTCCAAGTGTACTCAATTGATGTCTTAAAAGATATATGAAGTATTTCAAACCTCCAAAAACTATTAAACAACCCCAAAAATGCAAATCTCAATGAATCATGCAACCCTAGAATGCAAAAATGAATTATTCTCCTATTTTTTCATGCCATGAGCCAATTTTGTATGTAATTTTCATCATTGAGCCTTTTGATATGTTGAAAGTTAGTAAAAGCATCAAAGGGGATATTAGCACCAATGATGACTTGAGTACTGCTTCCATGAATTTTGATGTAGCAAGTTAATACAAGCATCGAGGTATAATTAAACCAAGATGACCTAAGTATTGTTTGCATAAATAGACAAAATTTAACCATTTTCCTATGCAAATTATGAAATGTTATCAATGATACATTGAAGAGCATGTCCTATGAGAAATTTGCAAAATACTAGTGATTAGCTCATAGATAGTAAGCAAAGAAAAATCATACTCCTTCCTTGTGATTCTAGTTCAGTACATCATTGAACCACTCCAAAGATATGATGTCATCAAGTGTTAAAACAACAATTCAACTTATGCTTTAAGTTTATCATTCATTTTATTCAGATTAAGATCATCCAATTTGTTTTAGTTTTCTGTCAAACAATCGCTTAGACCCAGTTTTGAATGGATAAGTTTGTTGTTTATGATATTCCAATACTTGACACATGTTGTCATTTGTTTACCAAAAAGATCCAAGAAGCGAATTTCCCCCAATGACCCTACACTCTGACACTTGTTAGACACAAAGTACTACTAAGGATAACATTAATCATCAAGCTATGATGAAATCCTTGTCATTTCATGGAAATGTTTGGATGCATGATGCAGATGTGATGGCTAGGAATGTATGTGATGCCAATGAAAGATGGATATGCAAAATGTACCTTAATAGATGAGAGAGCCAAAAAAATCATGAATAATGCCTGTTTGCTAGGTTTTCACCATTTGTTTTTATTGCATTTTTCCTAATTTTATTTTTTTTTTCATGATTTTTTTTTTTTGTGTTTTTGTGTTTCTGTATTTTTTTATTTTTTTTGTATTTTTCACTATGTCAAAAGATGCCTATTTGTCAAGTTTTCACCATATTGACACATTTTTCCAGTTTTTATGAATTTTTTCATGACTCTTTATATTATTTTTGATATTTTTTTTCAAGACTTTTTATATTGTTTTTGATATTTTTTAGACATAAAATTTCTTCAGGTCAATGTTGTTGGTCAAATCTTTAAACAGGTCACCTTTTGATATTGACAACTGATATGCCCCTGAACCATATGTTGCAATGATAATGAACGGGCCCAACCAATTAGGCTTGAACTTGCCTTTATTTTCTTGATCCTACTGATTACGAGGGCTTTCTTTGAGAACCAATTCACCCACTTGAAAAACTCATGGTTTGACTCTGTGATTGTAGTTGCAATACATAACTTTTTTATATCCCTTTAAATGATTAACTGTAGTTTGACGCCATTCATCAAGTAGTTCCATCTCTTGCAACCTTGATACTCTATAATCCTCATCATTTACCAGCCCTTTCAGTGATACTCGAAGTGAGGGAATCTCAACTTTTAATGGAAAAATAACTTATACTCCATAAACCAAGGCATATGGGGTGGCACCTGTTGGTGTGCAAATACTTTTTCTATATTCCCATAATTTTGGATTTAATTGGACTTGCCAATCATGGCCTGCCTCATTCACTGCTTTCTTCAAAATCTTCAGAATTTTTTTGTTTAAAGCCTCTGCTTGTCCATTCCCTTGTGGATAATAAGGGGTAGAGAACCTGTGTTGGATGTGAAATATTTCACAAAGTTCATCAACATCTTGATTTTTGAAAGGTCTTCCATTATCTGTAATAATGGAGCTGGGAACGCCATACCGACATATGATATAGTTCAAAATGAATGATGGGATTTGTTTGTCGGTAACATTTGTTAGGGGAACAACTTCAATCCATTTAGTAAAGTACTCAGTGGTTGTAATTATGAACTTGTATCCATTTGATGATGATGGATGTATCTTTCCAACTAGTTCCAATCCCCACTGAGAAAAAGGCCATGTTGTGGTGAAGGGTTGTAATTCCTAAGCATGAGCATGAATGAGATTCCCATGAATTTGACATTTTTAACATTTCTTAACAAAGATAAATGATTCTTTCTCCATGGTCAGCCAATAGTAACCCATTCCAACAAGTTTCTTGGCTAAGGTTAGTCCACTTGAATGTGTCTCACAAATACCACCATGTACCTCTTGTAAGACCTTTTATGATTCATTGTGTTCGAGACATTGAAGGAGGGTACCATCAAGACCACGTTGGTATAAGATGTCAGCAATTAAGGTGTAACGAGAAGATTGGTGTATGAAATTTCTTTTATGATTTCTAAACAAATCTAGGGGAAAAATAGTTTCTTTTAGGTAAGTATAGATTTGGCCATACAAAGGAGAATCAAAACTAGTTGGGTGATAAATAATTTGGGTTTTCAGATCGTCATAGGTAGGAGAAAACAATTGTTCCACTAGAAAATTGTTTTGTGCTTTATTTTATGACAACTAGAGCAGTGATGCAATTGTAGCCATGGCATCTGTAACTTTATTATCAATATGTAGAATTTGTATGAACTTGATATCAAAAAAATATTTCTTGAAGTCATACACCATTCTCTTATAAGGCATTAACTTGTCATCCTTAGTTTGATATTCATCATCGATTTGATTTATGACAAGTTGTGAATCACTAAAAACTTGTAGTTCTATGATTTTCCAGTCTACTGCAATTCTCATTCCAATTAACAGTTCCTCATACTCAGCTATTTTGTTTGTGAAAGGAAACATTAGCTGATAATATTTTGGAATTGTATGTCCTTGAGGTGTGATGAAAAGAATTCCTGCCCCTAAACCATTTTGAGTGTAGGATCCATCAAAATAGAGTGTCCATGACTGCTTAATAGTTGTTGTGAATACATCAACATTAGGAGAATCAATGTGTATTGGATATTCTACTTGCATTGGTGCTTATGCCAACTAATCTGCTATTACCTGTCCTTTTATAGCCTTCTGATCCACATAATGAATGTCAAACTTACTCAGGATCATGACCCATTTAGCTAATCTGCCAGCTAAGGTTGCCTTACTCAGAAGATATTTGAGTGGATCAATCTTAGCCACAAGCTTTATTGTATAGGCTAGCATATAGTGTCGTAACTTTTGAGAAGTGAACACTATTGCTAAACAAGCTTTTTCAATGAAGGAATAAATTAGTTCATGGCTTGACAAAGTTTGACTGATGTAATATACTAATCGCTCCTTCCGTGAGTTGTATTCTTGTGCCAATAAGGCTTCTAAGGATACCTGTGTGGCAAAAATATATAATATGAGTGGTTCACCTTGCACTGGTGGAATCAACACTGGTGGACTCATTAATAGGATAAACCAACACACCAATGAAACATTAAATCAAAGGAAATTAGTTAAAAATATAAAACTAACTCTAAATAACAGCAACTCCTTCAAATGTGTTCCATTGTCCTCTATCTCCAAGGGTTCAATGCAAGTTACCTGATCTCAGTTGGTGTAAGCAGCAACTTGCTGAAATAACAACTCAGGAGAACGAGATTTATGCAAAATGCATGTTTACTACTAAATGATTTGATGCTATGATATAAAAACTAAAATTCTATGCTAAGAAATTGAAATGCTTATGCTAAGATGTTGATTCGAATGCAACTATAGTAATCATGCTTAAATTCACAAAATTTAGGATCCTTTTCAACTCACAAGAGGGTTGTATTTATAGATTTTTGGAGGAAAGAATCTAGCTGGCAAAGATCAACAACTGAGTTTCAAACTTGTCAAGATGAATGGTGAGAGATTGAGAAGTTGAGAAAAATATGGAAGGTTGAGAGAAAAATGGGAGATGTTTTCAACCCACAAAACCATCCTCATTAAAAAATGGAAACAAATATGCCATTTATCTTTTCATTTATGAGAATTAGTTGAAAGTTGAGGATGATTCCTAATTAAATAAATAAATTTATTTTAATTACATGTGACAATGAATTTAGAAGCTTCCATAATTAAATAATTAATATTTAATTATGTGTGAGAGATGAAGAGACAAGTAATTAAATATTTAAAATATTTAATTAAGTGTGAGATGGGGAAAGTTTCTAATTAAATATTTAGAATATTTAATTAAATGTGAAATGAAGAACAAGAAAGTATTTAATTAAATATTAGAAATATTTAATTAAATGTGGAATGGGGAAAGTTTCTAATTAAATATCTAGAATATTTAATTAAATGTGAAATGAAGAATTAGAAGGTGTTTAATTAAATATTATAGATATTTAATTAAATGTGGAATGAGGAATATCATTTAAATTTAAAATTTAAACTGGTGATAATTAATAATAAATAAATTGTGAAATCTATTTAATTAATTAAGAGGAAGATGATAATAATTAAATAAAATTATTTATTTAATTAAATTGGAAAAATTTAGAAAGTGAACGATATAAATAAATAATTAAATTTATTTATATATAGATGAGTTTAGAAGAATATTAATTAAATAATTCATATTTAATTAATTAATAGATTTGATTAACTATGACCATTTTTAGATGTGTGATTACCTAAAATGGGAGGCAAACTAATTAAAAATGAGCCTTCGGCTCATGATACCTTATTGCAGGATGCACAATGCCTAACTAAATTTTGAAATTGTGGCTGGTTGGACTACTTCCTAAAGCTGGACAGTTTCAATGAAGGCATTGCACTTGAGTTCACCCAAAAATTCTCAGAGGGAAAAGCTACAGTAAAAGGACTGGAAGTTGTGGCAACAAAGGAGAAAATTACAAAAGTTACAAGGTTACCTGTTGATGGCAAGCACTACCCTAATTCTAGAGATGTCAAGTCAGAAAGGGCCATATTCACAATACATGGTGACCCTCCAATCAGCATAGACAAGTAGGGTTCCAAAATAACCTCTCTGCCTGAACCATGGAAGCAAACAGTCGTCAACATTATCAGGTACCTCACTTGTGAAGGTCAATTGTCAAATTTACATTCAATGCATTTCAAAATTTTGAGTTACATGAGACATGGAAGAATGATGAATGTGCCTAATGTCTTATACAACCTTCTCTCCATCATGGCCACTGAAACACATAAAGGCAGGGACAACTCTATCTCACACCATTGCCTTATTAAATTGTTGATTAAAAAATATTTGCATGATGTAGCACCTGAGATGACCTAGGAGGAATTTGTAAATGTTAATCAATTTAGACCTGAGCACCCACAACCTATGGCTTTACCTCAGACATGTAGGTCTAGCAGGATACTAAGCATGAATGAAGCCACCCCTAGTGCTTCAACCTCTAGTGTTGGCTGTGGTACGAATTCTACTATAGCAAAAGGGGCCATAGACATTAGTTCCTTTGAAATAGGGCACTCTGGAAAAGAAATTTTTTTATTAGACTCTGATGATGATGTTCCACTAGAAACCCTAGCAAGAAATAGGGCACAAAATAAGAAGTCAGAGGCACAAAAAGGAAAAGCCAAAACACAGCCTGTGGAAAGAGAGGTGTTGAGCCCTAAGAAGAGAAATGCTGACACTATTCATCCTACAGCCAAAGTAAAATGTGAAGGCCCTCTCAAGAAATCAAAAACCAGCAGTTGATATACTTTTGTGGAAAAATCCTAAGTGTGGAAGTACATCACATGAGAGCACAAAGGCTCTAATGGGGTAGGAAAATTTCAAAGAAGAAATGTATTCAAAGAGGTAGAAAAAATGACCCTAGAGGATCTTGCTGCTATTGTTGAGGAAGTTGAAATTCGAGAACATGAGGAAAATCCAGAGTTCCTGTAGCAAGACCAAGAGTTAGATCAGGATTTCCTACAACAACTATAGGAACAAGAAGAAGAGGCCATGCAACAAGAAGTCGGAGAAAAAATTGTACCTCCCCAGCCGGGGCCAGTAAGATAGCCTAAATCTATGCAAATAGTGCTTTATGGGGCACAACCATCAACAAAAACCCTAGTAGGAATTCATAATCCTCCTGATTTTTCAGTGCATACAATAATTTTAAATTTATGGAAATAGATACAAAGGTGAGAGAAAGAATGGAAAAAGGAGAAGCGAAGATTGAAAAGCTAAATTGAAGGGATGGATGAAACTATTAAAGAAAAGAATGAGGAGATTGTCTCTCTAAAAGAGAGGGTGGGAAGCATTGCAACCTTACTGCCAAAATTTTTAGAATGTAAAAAACCTCCAAGGGTCTATGCTCTACACCAGAAGGGAAAATATCTCTCTTTTCAGCTATCAAAGCACATCTCAAGTTTGAATCCCTCAATTGAGACCCCCACTGAATTTTTTAATGCTTATAGGATTACCTCCCCTGAAATGAAAAATTTGTTATGTGAGTTTTATTTACATAATTTTGTTGTAACTCAAGACCAAGACTAGAACCCATTACTATATGTTGGAGATATCCAACTAAGAGTATTCATGTGTTGGGTACAAAATGAGATTAGATAGGGAGAGAAATACAATGCTTATAAGAAAATGGAATCCAATATCCCTTTG
Organism: Sequoiadendron giganteum; assembly: GCA_007115665.2. Taxonomy (NCBI): domain Eukaryota; kingdom Viridiplantae; phylum Streptophyta; class Pinopsida; order Cupressales; family Cupressaceae; genus Sequoiadendron; species Sequoiadendron giganteum. Next base: position 491,390,564 of record CM021105.1, on the reverse strand, counting down.
TCCATTAGAGCATAATCAAGAAACCTTAAGGATATTTATAGAGACTGGAACAAAATGTTTTTCACGCCTAGTTATGGTAACGAGATTGTGCCTTGGATTGAGACAATTTACAGTGAATATGAGGTAAATACAACATCAAAAGAGGACACCATGAAAGGATATCTCTCACAGAGATGGAACACTTTGACTGATGAGCTGAAATAGGTTGAAGCTCATTCCATCCAAAACTATCATGCAACAATAAAGAGGATTGAAAGGTGTTGAAGTTGTCAAAACCAACTTCAGACTCCAAGATCACTTGCATGCAAATGGATACCTGTCACAAGGAAGAGAATGGATGGAGAATACAAACAAGGGTTTGAAAAAATATTCAACCACAAAGAAAGTATTGATTGATTGATAGATGATAATTACAAAGAGTACATATGCCTAATTATATAGGCAAGTGTTAAACCTAAAATGCAAAGGATGTTGCCAAGTGTTCAAATCACACTTCATGTGATAACAAGAAACCCTAACCAACTACCTAGGGAATGATAACAAGATGGAGATAAGTTCTAGAAAAGACAACTCATCTTCTAGAAGGGAATCTTATCTCAACAACTTTATTAAATGATTAAATACAACTTAGAACTAATATGATTAGTTAAAACCTAAGTTAACTTATGCTAGTGTAATAATTAATTAATTAATTACACTAACAACCCCCAATAAGTGCAACTTAGGGAGGAAATGAAAAATGCAATGATTATGCATGATGATGATGGGTCCCGGCTGATGGCCATTTTAGGTACCCAAGTACAAATGCAATGCAAACTAAACTAACTGGGGTAAAGGAGAAAACCCAATGGGAACAAAACTCCTCCCCAAAATAGAATGCAAAGAGAAACTAAGTGATGAAAGATAGAGGACTCCATAGGAGCCCCCAAGTACACCATCCATCACAAAGATACATGAAAGAAGCCCCCCAAAAGAGAGGAAGAAATAGACCACAGATCCCCCCCAGAATGAAGTAGCTCCAAAAGAATTGAAGAAACTGCATCTCCTGAAAGAAGTGAGAGAAGATGCAAAATCATCAAAAGAAGGCATAGTAAAGCTAGTACCAAGTGCATCCCTAGTAGCATAAAAGGTAGAAACAAAAACTGAATAATCTAGTCCAAGCTTAGAAAGAATGGACAATATCAATTGAGAGTCTTCCTTCTGAACACCACACTGTGACAACTGCAATCTAAGAGACTTGAGTTTGGTGAAAAACTCCTAGATGCTGTCAAAATCCCTAGGATTTAAGCCAATAAGCTCATTCTCTAACTAAAACCCTCTCATAGTATCCTGCTTCCCAAACAAAGACTGCAAAGTAGTCCAAACCGCATGGGGTGTAGTGCAAGACTCAATGTAAAAAAAGAAGGTCAAAAGAAAGAGATAGACATAATGTAACATAAGCTTCATCACACCTATTAAACCACTTTCTCTTTTTAGCAGCACCTGTAGGTTCAATTTCTATGCCCATGGTTCAATTTCTCAAAATTTTCTTTTCTGCCTATTTTTTGAAAAAAAGAAAATTTCATCAAATTTTTATGCAAAAGTAAACATTGTAACTAGAATTTTTGTTTTTTGATTTTTTTATCAAAAAAAAATCAAAGAAAAAATTTTTAAGCCTTTTTACGGCTTGCCCAGGCCAGTTGTGCTCTTATGGTACCTACGTAGGGTACTGCGCAGGTCTATACTTACGCAGACCTGCGGAGGCCGATACCTGCATAGTCCCCTACACAGGGAACCCGCGCCCACATGGGCTACGGTGGGGGTGGGCCCACGTGCCTCCCCCACCCAAAAAATTGTTTAAAATTTTTTGCATTATATTTTTTTTATGATTTAAAAAAAAAAAAATCAAATGTTTTTTTTATTGTCTTTTTTATATAAAAAAGAATTTTTTTCTATTATAGTCCAATCGCACTTTTACGGTGATGACCGTTTGGCCGTCAAATTTAACCTAGTGTTTTTGTTGTGACGGTCGTATGACCATCAAATTTAACCCAACACTGGCTTTTTCCCTTTTTGGAGCTGATTTATTCTGGAGGCCGTAACTTGGGCATACGATATCGTTTTTTGGCAAATGAGATATCGTCAAAAAGCTGGTTTTCTCATCTTTCCAGTGGTGTAGGTCTCATCACTTCTTTTTTCTGTTGGTGCATTCTACAACCAGTTGAAGACAAAGGGGCTATTTTCAGTCTCAAGCTCATAACTTTTGATCAGTTTCTCCGTTTTTCGCAATCTCAACGGCGTTGGAACCGTATTTCAAGGCTCTTCAATTTTATCTATGCTATTTTTCCAGATTTCACTCTAGGTATATTTTATTCAATTATTTGATTTTTCACACTTTGGTGGATTACTTGGACATATTTGCTCTTGGAAACATTTTGTTTGCATGGGATGCTTCGTTTTTGGCTGTTCTTCATGTATTTCCAATATTTTGTCCTTTGAGGACATTTTGAATATCATTTGTAAGCTATCTTTTATATAAACACACTGAGATAAAGTGCCACACTATTGTACATGCATCTTTTGGGGATTTTGCACATAAGGTGTTGCCATATTTTGTAATTGCATTGATATTATAAAGTGCCATGAGGGGTTGTGTAGTTTTCCTTTGTTTTGCCATCACATCTTTGTCCGGTGAGTATCCCTCCACGATGACATTGAATCCATACCATGGGGGGTAGTGTATTTTTCCTTTGTTTGCCATCACACCTTTGTCCAGTGAGTGTCCCTCCACGACGACCATGGATCCATATGATTCCAGCCTCATGCATGTGTGTTTCATTTTGCACACCACTTTTTCAGTTGCAGGAGCTATCTTGCGCACTTTCAGATGTTTCTTCTCCTTCATGCACTACGGGGTGTTGCACACCATTTCAGTTGATCTATCAGGCTCCCAGTTCACCATTATGGGGGGTATTATACTATTCATGCTAATGGTTCCTTGGTTTCACCTTGGAAGGAATCTTTCATTCTCAATTGATCAGTGTTTCAGACTATTGGTTCTTGTACCATTTGTATCTTCGTTCCAGGTGTTTTCCTTTGTTTGCCATCTGATTCAAGTAGTGTCGTTTGGGGCACTCATGCAGATTGTTGTCTTCTTGATAGACTATTGTTACTTATTCCATTTGTATCTTCGTTCCAGGTGTTTTCCTTTGTTTGCCATCTGATTCGAGTAGTGTCGTTTGGGGCACTCATGTAGACTTTGTATCTTTGTTCCAGGTGTTTGCCTTTGTTTGCCATCTGATTCGAGTAGTGTCATATGGGGCACTCATACAGATTGTTGCCTTTTTGATCATGATCATCTTATCTTCAATGGAGGTTCTTCAGCACCATAGCAGTCATCTTTCGACAGTTGTTTGCAGCTTCTTCTGCTTCAGTGATGTTCTTCTTCTTGGCTTTCTACATCTCTTTTTGGAGGAGAGCTTTTTCCTATGAGGTTTTCTCTATTTCTCCTCTTCACAGAGATTTGGTTGTACCTGATTTGGCCTAGTTGTCGGGACCCATGTTGCCTTCTTGCATTGTAGTTACTTTTGTTTTTATGCATTTGTTTGTAGCTGCATTGTTGCTCATTTTAAAGGGGGGTGTTAGAGTAAAGGTCTTAACTTAATTATGTTGATTAAGTTACCTTTATTCCCTTCTTAAGATTTCACGTTAGTTTGCATAATGTGACATTTAATAATTATATTAATTATTAAATGTTATCCTATTAGGGTTCTTATTAGGGTTTTTCCTATTAAGGTTTTATTAGGGTTCACATGATCTCCTTTTTATAAGGATTGATCCCATTGTATTTCATTATTTTTCATTCTCTCATTCTCTCTGATATATACATTTTCAGTTTTTAGAGAACCCTTACTTGTTTGTCTCCATCTCTTCTTTTGTGATAGGTTATTTGCATGCAGAGATCTTTAGGCTTCTGTGGTGTTGTATCAGAGCTTCAGATCTGTAGCTACTTGTTCTTGATTTGAAGATTTTTAGAGCTACAAGGGTTTGTTGCAAGCCATTTTTTATTGGAGCCGTCATAATTTTTGCTTCAAAAATTCAGTTTTCACTCATTTGCAGGAAAAACGATTTATGAGTTTTCTAGTCAGTGTCGAAATCTGAACTGGGTATCTTTTAGATTTTGCATATCTTGCACAAATATGGAGAAATACACTATTGAAAAAATGGCGCACGTCATTTTTCTCCTGGTTGAAAGTAAAAAAAAATTATTTTCTCATATTCTACTTGTTGGATCAAGAAATGATTTTTGGGTTTTGTTTGTAGCATCAAAATATTTATGGGTTTTTATTTTTGTCTACAAACAGTGAGTAGGTTTTCTAGAAATCAAGTTAGAAATAAACATTTTTTGCTAGAAAATTCGTTTCCTGCAAAGCTAAATTCAATTTTTTGAAAAATTCATAACTTTTGGCCACGGTGTCCGTTTTGCACAAACGAATAGGAGTTGGAAAGGTGTTGCAGTGCTCTTTCTAGATCTAGAATCTATTTTATTAGAATATTTACCAGGTATTTTTTATTCAGCTTTGTGTTTTTTTACACTTTGCTCAATTACTTGATCATTCTAGCTCCTTCATGGGTTTTGTTTGCATGGAATGGGTTATATTAATTTGATCTAAATGGTGTAAGGTCAGATTTCTCAGTTTCTTTTTCATTTGAAGAGTTATCATGGGTTTTTCTACTCACCCTTCAATTATTCTTTTGGAACGGGGTAATTATGAGTCATGGGCAAAGGGTATACTTACACATTGTAGGTGGCTTAATATTTTGCCTTATTTGTATGATCTTATACTTGAACCAGCAACTTTAGAGGGAAAATTAGCATGGAATATTATTAGAAATCACATAGTAGGACTTATATTGTCTAGTGTTGATCATGACACTGTGTTGGTTATATCGGACATTGATTGTCCTCACCCACTTTGGACACATCTTTGGGAGATCTATGGAGACCCTATTCTATCTCCATTCCCAGAGGATCCTACTTCATATTGTCTTATACCCATTGCTTGGAGAGAAAATACACCCTTTGATCATGATACTTTAGAGAAGCTTGAGTATTTAGACACCCTTACATGTTCCGATGGATCAGAGGTTTGTCTCATAGTTCCTAATCTTCAGACTGAGACTTCATCAACATCTCTTGTTGTTCTTGATTTAGTGCAGCAGGGAATCATACATCTTCCAAGCATAGCTACTTTGGACTCTTATGTTGCAGACATATCTATCTTGTTTGTTGAGTCCTATATTACAGATTTGGAGGATTATTTTGAGGACATTCATCTCCTCTACCTTGATAGTCACATTATCACTGTTTGCCTACCATTATCCATGCATTCAGAGGTTGCATTTTAGTATTCTCCACATCAGTTTGGATTTGGCATTATTTGTTTCAGTTCAGACAATGAGACTCTTCAGCATCCTATCATAGCACACATCTTGAGACAAATTGGTTCATCATTCTTCACAGGGTTTCTTCAATACAAGTCCATGGATCCGTTTCTTCCCAAGGGGAGGAATATCATTTGCTGCTTCAGGATCTCCTTTTGGATTCTACATCAAACATCTACCATTGTGACAAGAGTTTCTTCATTATGGGGGGGCCTTCTTCTCTCTTTCTATCTCTCCTATGGAGATCATTGTACATGTACTTATATGATAGAAGTTGTCTATGGGGGGTATCATGTTATCCACCTCCTATCCTTCTTTCATTAGTGCATTGCATTCCTTCCTTGCATTCTATTTTGGGGAGGAGTTTTGTTCCCACTGGGTTTTCTCCTTTACCCCATTTCATTTAGTTTGCATTGATTTTGTACATGGGTACCTAATCTGGCCTTGTTGTCGGGACCCATTGCTTTTGCTTTCAATAGCTTCTTCTAGGTTTTAGCTTCTCCCTATGTCTATCTTAAGGGGGGGTGTTAGAGTAATTGGGTATTTACTTTATTAATTAAACAATATTTGTTTAATTACGTAAAGTTCCCTTTTACCTCTTTTCACTTAAGCTAACATTAGGTGCATAATAATTAATTACTTTATTAATTATTATTGTGCAAGCCTAGCATTTTCCTTTTTAGGGTTTTCATTTATGTAGTTGAAAACTATCTTTTGTATCAATGATTCATTTTACATTTTAGGTGAATACATTGCTCCACATTCTTGAGCATTTCCTTTGTTGCTTCTCTTTGCTTCTCCTTGTAATAGGTTATTTGCTTGCAGAGATCTTTAGGGCTTTTATGTTGTATTTTCCCAACTCCTACATGGTATCAGAGCTCCACACCTGCTGCTTCCTATTCTTGTTTTGAAGATTTTTGGAGCTTCAAGGGTTTGGGACCTGTTTTCTTGATCTAAGGCACACCTGCATTTTTGAAGCATTTTCAGCTCAAACGGACATTGCCATTGCGTCCATAGTGGTCCAAAACCTCTAAATCGACATTTCATTCATCCATTTTGGACAAAGTCGAAATTTAAGGGAAATTTTTTTTTACAATACGGCCGTACGACCGTCCCTGCCTGGTAATTTTTTCCGAAATTTTTTTTTTCGTCAAAAAATATATTTTATTTCTGCAAATTTATTTTTCATTGTAAACAATTTTGATTTAAAATAAAAAATAAAAATAAAATCAAAATTTACAATTTTTCGCAATTTTAGGACTTGCCGGCCCGGTACCCGCAGGTACCTACGCTTGCAGGCCTGCGGGCCCTCTTGCCTGCCGGTCGGCATACTACCGACCACCAACGGCCTTAGTGTTGATCGGCAATAGATAGTACCACCGACGGCGGTACAGTGGCGGCCGGCTGCAGGCGGCGGCCCCCGCCCATGCCAAAAAATATTTTTAATTTTTTTTATTGTTTTTTATTTTTTAAAAAACATTTTTTTCCAAAATAAGTCCAATTGCACTTTTATGGTGACGACGATTTGGCCGTCAAATTTAATCCAGTCATTTTGCTGCGACGGCCGTATAACCGTCAAATTTAACCCAATGCTGGCTTTTTCCCTCTTTGGAGTTGATTTATTTCGGCGGCCGTAACTTGGGCATACGATATCCTTTTTTGGCAAACGAGATTTCATCAGAAAGCTGGTTTTCTCATCTTTCCATTGGTGTGGGTCTTATCACATCTTTTTTCTATTGGTGCATTCTACAACCAGTTGAAGACAAAGGGGCTATTTTCAGTCTCTAGCTCATAACTTTTGATCAGTTTCTCTGTTTTTTACAATCTCAGCGACATTGGAACTGTATTTCAGAGCTCTTTAGTTTCATCCATACTATTTTTCTAGATTTCACTCCAGGTATATTTTATTCAGTTATTTGATTTTTCACACTTTGGTGGATTACCTGGACATATTTGGTCTTGGAAACTTTTTGTTCGCATGGGATGCTTCATTTTTGGCTGTTCTTCATGTATTTCTAGCATTTTGTCCTTTGAGAACATTTTGAGCATCATTTGTAAGCTATCTTTTATGTAAACGCACTGAGACAAAGTGCCACACTATTGTACATGCATCTTTTGGGGATTTTTCACATAAGGTTGTGCCATATTTTGTAATTGCACTGATATTATAAAGTGCCATGAGGGGTTGTGTAGTTTTCCTTTATTTTTCCATCACATCTTTGTCCGGTGAGTATCCCTCCACGATGACATTGAATCCATACCATGGGGGGTAGTGTAGTTTGCCTTTGTTTGCCATCACACCTTTGTCTGGTGAGTGTCCCTCTATGATGACCATGGATCCATATCATTCCAGCCTCATGCATGTGTGCTTTGTTTTGCACACCACTTTTTTAGTTGCAGGTGCTATCTTGCACACTTTCAGATGTTTCTTCTCCTTCATGCACTACGGGGTGTTGCACACCATTTTAGTTGATATGTCAGGCTCCCAGTTTAGGTCTAGTTATGGGAACAAGATTGTGCCTTGGATTGAGGCAATTTACAGTGAATATGAGGTAAATACAACATCCAAAGAGGACACCATGAAAGGATATCTATCACAGAGATGGAACACTTTGACTGATGAGCTGAAATAGGCTGAAGCTCATTCCATCCAAAACTATCATGCAACAATAAAGAGGATTGAAAGGTACATTTAGCTTGGGAGACAAAAGGGTCGAGAGTGGCTTCCCTTGAATTTTCAACCACCTATCCTCTTGTGGCTTATTCCAAATTTCAGATTCTACCATTATGACATTGTTGAAGAAAGGAAAAGATGGAAAAGACTTGACAAAATGGGAGGATTATACTGAGGCCCTGAATCGCACTCAGCATACATTGATATTGGATAGCCATCAGTTGCAAATTTTAGAGCTTTGACCAAGCAGAAAAATAGCTCTTCCTATGTTGGAGGACTAGAAAAACATTAAGTTGGGGGAGTGATGAGCCTAGCTTTTTATCTTAATTTGGATAGAATCCATAGTTTATTTGTTGAAGTTGACATGGACTTTAATAATTAATGTTGGTATTTCTATAAATTTTCCCTCAAACCATAAACATTGGGTTTAATTCCATTTATACCATTTTTAATGACATTAACTATTATGTGGACTATCTATATTAATTTTGTATGTGGTTGATGAATGTTCTTTAAGGTGGTTTTAGATGTGCAATTATTATGCGTACTAACATTTCCATTCAGATACACTGGAGGATGCTAATTTGAGGAATGTAGCCACCATCTGGTCATTATTGAGAAGGCATTTGAAGGTCAACTGGAGAACGATGGTAGAGATTATCCCTAACAGTTGCATGTAACCACCTTATATTGATTTTGTACAATGTTGAGCAGCCGTGAGCTTTACTACAGTGATTAAGTCTGTGTTTGGACTTGCATGTCTGACCGAATTCCTTGCATGTGTAACCTCCCTCCATTGTTTTCTCTGTTTTCCCTAAATGGTGTCCTCCTAGTTAGTGGGATTTGACTACCCTGTTTAGTGGGTTGGATAAATAAGGTTTGGATTCTCCTTCTTTGAGAGTTCAAGATTCTGAAGTTTACCAAGTTGTTGATGTTGTATCTGATAGTTTACTAAGCATTTCCATACATGCTACTCTTTTGTAATTGCATTTTTGAATGAATAAGATGAAGTTTTGAGTTGAGCAATTGAGTTTACATTAGTTTTAGAGGATACTCATCCAAGTGGGCCCACTTGGTGAGTAATTCATTCCTTAGTTTAGTTAGATTAGTTATTATATTTTGTTTCATGCTTAGTTCATAATCTAGCATTAATTGTTCCTGCAGCCACTAGAATTTCATTATGTGACTGTCCCTATAGCCAAAGTAGATAGATTAGTTCCCTGTTTGTTGTTCAGATTCTCATTCCTATCATGCATGTTCAACTTAGTTTAATTATTGAGTGATGTTCAACATGTTCTTTATTCATTTCCATGCAATTTACTTTTAGTATTGAATCTTTCTTAGCTATAGAATGAATATGACTACTTTGAAGTTCCTAGTGCACATACATGCTGACCTATTTCAAGTTTGCATCCCTGGGTTGAAAAATTAAATGTACCTTCACGATGGTTAACATGGCTATTCAGGTTAGATGTCCAATCTCTGAATCATGGTTATAAAGTCTTAGTTATTAAGATCATTGTAGGAGGCCGACAATGATACTACAACAATGTATTCTACCTTTGTAGTAAATAATGATACTGAATCCTACTTCTTTCTTAGCAAAGACACTAACCTACTTCTAAGAAAGAAAACACCACCACGTGTACTTCTCCTATCATCCACACAAAGTACCCAATTTGTATTTGTATATGCGGGTGATCCCACAAAGCTAGTTTACAATTTCTAAGAGGAACTGATTTTTGCTGAAATCATATATTTTTAGAAAATATAATGATTTAAGCCTTTAAAATTTTCATTTTAAGGATTCCAATTGAATAGAGTTTGATCAAACCACCTTAGATCAAACCCCCTTGGATAGAACCTCGCTAGTTTTAAACCATACCTATAAATGAGTCTCCTTTACTCCTACCAAAATGTTGATAAAAAATCACTTTTTATTTACCTTTCAGGGGATCAATTGAATTCATTCAAAATTTATTTCAAATGATTATGGTAGTCTTCTAAATTACCTATCCCATAAATATAATTTTAATATGTTTTGGTTTTATTATGAATGTATTTTTCTAGTTTTATTAAACATAGGTTTTTTACCGAAAATCAAACTCTTTTTTTTGCACATGTGGAAAAATAGAAAATTATCAAAATAATTTTTTTTTAAATATTTTTATGATGGGTATTGATGTACTTGATCCATTAAAAAAATAAAAATTGAATTTTGATACATACAAAAAAAATTATGTTGTATACAGTCCGACTATGTCTGAATTACAATTGGTTTGACTTCGAAACTCTATTAAGGAAAAAATATTCAATAAAAAACTATAAGACCAAATTAAAGTGCTAGATATAATAGTTACAAAGCAAAAATTTTAAAAAATAGAATTTTATCCTTCAGACAAATTTTTTTATGTTATATACAATGAGCGTCACTTTTTAAAAATGTTGTTTTTTGAAAAAACTAGTTTTCGTGGGAGATGGAAAAGGAAGTGCAATCTTATTCCAAAAAAAATGAAAAAAATATTTTTAGAATCTGCAGAGAAAATGTGATGAGACTCTAGTTTGCATCATCTTCAAATTCCTCATGGTTTAGCCGCTATAGGTGCTTGAATGTGAAGATTTAGTTAAAAATAATGATTTCAGTGCCCAGTTTGGCCAAAAATTGTAAACCACTATTGTGGGATCACCCATGCACTTAGAGAGAAATCAATATCATTTGGATACCATAAACCATGTTCTGAAGTTTCTTTCAAGTATTTGAATATTCTTTTTATTTCTTCTGCATGTGACTCTACGATTTTCTTGAAATCTAGCGACAAGACAAGCTACATGCATGATATCAAGTCTAATAATAGTTAGATATAGAAGTCCTCCAATCATTGATCTATACTTTCTCTAATCAGCCTTAGGATATTCTTCATTCTTACTCAGTTCGCAACTAGTAACCATAGGAGTACATACCAATTTAGAGTCTTTAATTCCAAACTTCTTCAACATTTCTTTGGTATACTTTGATTGTGAGATGAATATACCTTTCTTCATCAAATTGATTTTAAGTCTAAGGAAGAAATTCATCTCCCCAAATGTAAACATCTCAAACTCTTTTTGCATCTCTTCTAAAAATTTCTTGCACATACTTCCATTTCCTCCAAATTTTATATCATCAACACACATGACCACAATCAATACTTGATCTTTCTCAGCTTTAAAGTAAACATTGATATATGTGGTACCTTTATTGAATCCTTTATGCAACAAGTACCTATCCAATCTTGCAAACCAAGCTCTCAGATCTTGTTTGAGTCCATACAATGATTTCTTCAATTTAAAAACCATATTAGGATTATCGAATAGCTGAAATCATTTCATTTGTTCAATGTATACTTCTTCCAACTCACCATTCAAGAATACAAAATTCACATCCATTTGATAAACTTTGAAATCCTTATGTAATACAAAAACCAAAAACATCTTAATAGCCTCCAACCTATCCATTGGAGAAAATGTCTCCTCAAATTCTATTCATTCTACTTGTGAGTAACCTTTACACACAAGTCTTTCCTTGTTCTGAACAAATTCTCCTCTCTCATTCAATTTTTTCCAAAATACCCACTTAGTTCCAATCACATTCTTGTTCACTGGTCTTGAGATAAGTTCCCAATTCTGATTCTTCTCAATCTGTATCAATTCTTCTTCCATAGCCTTGATCTAAAATTCATCTTTACATGCCTCAATCACTATTTTAGGTTCAAATTTAGACAGTAGACATATATTTACTTGTTCTTCTATCATACCAGCCTTTCTCCTTGCCAATACACCTCTAGTTTTAGCACCAATGATTTTATCTTTAGAATGATTCTTCTGCACATACTTAGGGGTCTTAGGTATACTTTCTATAGCTTCTTCCTCTTCAACCTACACTTATTTTTCCTTACCACCATCTTTCTCTTCTTCTCTGTAAGAGGAATCATCTGATTTGTATCCATCTATCAACATTGATCTTTTATGTAAGTCTTCATCCACTTTGACACTTGCACTCTCAACAATCCTTTTTAGCTTCTTGTTGTAGCACTGGTAATCCTTTCTCTTTGTAGATTATCCAAGGAAGATTCATTCACCAAATCTAGCATCAAAATTTCCTAGGTTTTCTTCATCTCTTTTGATATAGCCCTTGCTTCCAAACACTCTTAAATACTTGACAATAGTATCTCTTCCATACCACAACTCATAGGGAGTCTTTGAAGTCTTTTTCCTTGCTTACACTTTGTTAGGTATATAGACCGCATTATGAATTGCTTCTCTCCAATAGACATTCGATAGATTTTCTTCCTTCATCATTGTCCTTGTTGCTTTCTAAATAGTCCTATTCTTTCTTCAACTACTCCATTCTACTGACGAGTCCTAGGAGTTGACAAATGTCTCTTTATTCCATGATCTTTACAAAAAAAAATCGTTGGAGGTGAACCCTCCACCTTTGTCATATCTTAAAAACATTTTATTTTCATATCCATTTCATTCTCAACCATAGCTTTGAATGCTTTAAAAATTTCTATAGCTTTTGATTTTTTATATCATGTGTTGCTATCAGTGACAAAGGGGGAGATTTTTGGAAGTATGCGTTGTCATTGATGTCAATAGAGCTTTGTTGTTGCATTGATGTCAACCTATGGAAATTATTTGATTGGTTGCATTATGTTGTCATTAGTAGTATTATTGATGTCAACTTCTAGTGTTTCTTTAATAAGCATATGTTTATGGATGTTCGACCTCTTGTGTGGTTGAGAAGGTGTTACAAATGTTGAGATTTTTTTTGTTATTCCTTGTTTCCAAGTGCTTTTGAGAAAATATGAATAAAAGAGGAAACAGTGTGGTAAAGTGTGTTCAGTGTGGTAGAGTAGTGTTCAATATTTTTCTCCACATTTCTTCATGGTTGAAGATCTACTTGTGTCGTTCGGATATGTTGATAAAGGTGTTTAGAGGTGTTATATTTAGAGTTTCAGGTTCTAGATTGTTTGATAGAAGAAGTTGTGTTCACCAGTGTGTGAACTATGAGGTAGTGTTACATCTGGGAGAAATGGTTTTGCTCCACATTTATTCGTGTTATGGTTTTTAGTTTTGTGGATCTAGAAGTGTGCTTAAATATTTCTCATATCTATCTTCAATCCAATTTATTTGAGTTTTGGTACTCAACAAGGTTTGATTCCTCAGTTACAATATGTGGAAGGTTAATTGGTTGTATAAAATGAGTATGCTCTTTAGTTGTATGATGTTGCGAAGGATTTGTTGGATTTCAAGGTGTTGATGGAAAATTATAGATTGTGTTTAAGTTTTGTCTGTGCTTTGTGACTCATCTTTGTGTTTGAAGAAGTGTGTACATAATTGTTTAATGGTGTTAACACAGGTTAAACCAACCCTGGGTTTTTACACTAATTATGGATATGCTTTGGTGTTTGTGGAAGTGTGGCATGGAATGTATATATGGATTTAGCTCTAAGGTAAGGTGTGATGTGGTCCCCCTTCATTCCTCTCAACTATGGGAATGTTTTGGTGCCGACCTAATTTGAATTTTCATGTTTGAGGTGCATAGCTAACCTTGTAGATTTTTTTTCAAGGTTGAGGAAAGTATATATATGTTGAGTTGATGAAGGATAGTGTTGTGAAGTGTGTGTGATGAAAATTATGATGTGAAGTGAAAAAGTGTGAAGTGTAGTATGATCTTAAATGACTAAGACTACTAGAAGCAGTGAGCAGAAGGTGTCTAAATTCTACAGAGAGAGTGCAAATATTTTGGTGAAGAAATCTTGAAACTTTTTTGTTTCTCTAATATGGATTTCTCATTGAAACAATATTTTATCTTCTTCTTTCTAGTTTGGTAGTGAGCCCTTCTTTATTTTGGGTAGTGAGCCCTCCAACAGTGAGCCTATTGTATTCAGTGTTGTAATTACTTTATATTGTGAGCTAATCCTCACTATGGTTTTTCTCTTCTTGGGTTTTCCATGTAAATCTAGTGTTCTCATGTGTTTGGATGGGTTTTAATTACTATTTATCATGTTTATGTTATGTTAATGCATGATAAGGGTTTACTGGTTATTAAGGGTTTATGGATTAATTTTGATCTAAATGCTAATGAGGGTTTGATGTTTTAATGCATAACTAATTCACCCCCCTCTTAGTTGTCTTATGCATTTAACATTATGAAAACTATATAAGATTTTTAAGGTTAATTCTTCACATAGTACATTAGGAAAAAATAGTATTTTTGAGGACTATTTAGATTATCCTTTTCACACTACTTATAACATAAAATAAATATATAAACTATTATATTATAGAGGCAAACACCTAGTTATATTAAATTGTTAAAAATATATGTATGCACACTAGTAATTACAACTTAAACCAAGCATAAATAGAAAGTATAAAATATGAGGATGATTTTGTGATTTATAGAAGGTATTTGCTTCAAGCACCAACACATACTACATACATCCTCATGATGTACAAACATCCAACAAAAAAGTAACATAAAAACCACAAAACATCCAAAATATGATTCAAATTACACTTATCCCTCTTTAATGTAGAACCTGTACAAACAAAAGAAAAGAAAAATATCTTTTTGTTTGGCTATTTAGGGGCTTGCCTTAGTCAAAATCTTATTTCAACATTCCTACCTCCACAATAACCAATATTTTGATAGAGATTTAAAAATATTTAAAATGTTAAATTTTTTGAAATGAAAATTTAATAACCAAAGGTATAAACAATTTAATAAAAAAAATTAACACTTGAAGTATTCAAATGTTAATATTAAACAAAAATAGAACAGGATTGCCTCAAAGCTTTGAAGAATCTTCAAGGGAAATTCATTGCTTCAAGTTTACTAATTGAGAGAAAGAGAAATGACATGCAATGTGGATAGTAACTTGTTGTATCTTCAATGGTGGACCTTATAATTCAATTTTTTTTTATTTTTTTCACCAAAAGATCTGTGAGAATGAGAATATGTAAAATCAACCTTCTTCATTTTTCAAAGAAAGTCAGGTTGATTTTTTGTTCAACAAAATTGTATGCAAGGGAATTACATGTGAAAATTTTATGGGAAGGTAATTCTCCAATATCTATTACAATCATTTTTTTTTTAGGATGCTAGAGCATTGCATAGATGCTCATATGAAATTATCTCATTTGGAAGAATTCAAACACAAAAATCCAAGGAAAACATGAAATTAATAAAAGTGTGAAATTCAGGTGCAATTAAAATGAAATTAATTGATTTATATCAAAAGGCTAAACAAAGGACATTGTATAGTGAAAAAATTCAAGAGTGTGCAATTTATGACACTACAATCATCCAAGTCAATTTAACCTTTTTCCTTCTCAAAGTGTAAGTAAATTTTTGTGATCTTCATATAAAATTCATTCAAAATAGATAAATATTCTAGATATCATTATTGATGTCCTTCACCCTCTAAGCAATGCGATTAGATTTCCAATGGTTAAATGCATCTTCATATCTTGTATAGAGCTTTATTATAGTTAGTCTTCTCTCATAAATGACAATAGGATTATATAACACACTATTACTATGTGATCATATATCCACATCTACACAATACTTGTCCACACTTGCAAAGTAGTGAGATAATTTTCTTAAAAGTTAGAAATAATATTTTCTCAAAATAGTATTACAAATGTTATCACCTAAAGGTTTAGAAACCTCTCAAACTTCTTGTTGTAGCAAAAATGTTGTAAGAACATACACTTATTGAAAATCACTAAGAAATTATGTTCTATGAGCTAGATCAACTTGATTAGTGATCTTGGACAATAATTTGGTTCATGTCATAATTTGAATGTGTATACTCAACTTTAAAAATGGTAATTTTTGACATATATATATTAATAGTATATTTGACATTAGTTCAATATTTCCATAATCATTATCAAACCAACCATTTTCAAATGATATACCTTCATGCTATCTTCACTATATATGCTTTCACATTTATGATAACTCATTAATGCATGGTGTGTCTTATTCAACATTTTTTCCATCACTTTAGCTAACATAGATTTTTCCTTTTCATATAATTGTAATGTCCTAAATTATACCCCTTGTAATTCACATTATATATGCCTTCCTCTTTAGACAAATTAAAGTAATTATTCTCTTTCTCAACCTAAAATCATCTCTCTCCATTTGGCATGCCTAGTTTCTCAAATATTGAGATATGCGTGTTGTGAGGATGTTTGTGAGCCACACTAGCATCTTGAAAAAATTCATGATTGAGTTGGTCATTGAAATGTTTTTTATACAATAAGCAACATTTATAGAGTATTGTGCCCTTTACACATCGATCATTGAGATTCTACACTTGCCATGTTTTGGTAGTTTAACACCTCTAACAACCTACAACCTCATCAAGAGTTGCTCGGGTAGGCCATTTTGAACCAAAAAATTCCCTGTTTCTTAGGACGAAAGAATGAATTTTTGAACATACTTTTCAATCTTGCTCTCTTTGGAAAAATAGACAACTCTCTTCTTTTCTCATTCTCTGCCATTCTCCAACACCTCTCTCATTCACTGCATTCTCCATATTTTCTATACACATTTCTTTCAAAAGATTCTTCTACAATTTTCAGAGTAAACTCCATTGTTACAAATATGATCACATCTTGTGAATATTCCATTGTCATCTTGGAGTTTCTTGTCACTTACTGCACCAACAATCTACATAGATTTTTTGGGGTAACTATTCAAGTCTTTTATTTAGGAATATTATCTTTTTTTGTTAGCATGTTGTTCTCTTTATCATTTCATGTCTATTTTCATTATCCCATCTAAGGTTTTCCATGGAGGTGGAAACACCAATACAAGGGTTTGACTAAGGAAAACTCCTATACAACCACCCAAACATTTCTCTTTGGTCATGTGTGTAGGTGTAAGTGGGAGCACTATTTGAAGATAGCTCAAACTTCGTCAAACATTTTTGATGATCTTCTCAATCTCTCCTTTTCATTTTCATATAATTTTTACTTAGCATCCTTACTTTTATCATAAATTATGTTCATTTTTTATTAGTATTTACCATCCCCTTTTATGTTTGGAAACCTGTGTAAAGTATTTTATCTTTCTATATCAACTCCTATTCTCTACCCATGTGGGACATCAACATGATGCATTGTCACCCAATAGCCACATATCCATCTTGGACAAAGAGCCCTCTAACCTATTTGGAAGACCTTTGTACCCTGCACTTTTGAACTTTGATGTCTAAAAGCTCTAAATAATTTATGTAACCTACTATAATTCACTCCACCATTTCTAGTTCACTTGAGTTGTGTCAACTGAGATCTCATCATCTTGAGGGTAGAAAATTCCCTCCATAATAAATTTCCTAATATTTTTTTGCTTAGTACTACCATTGATAAACATCTTTACATGCTTATCCATGAATAAGGAAATCTTTTCAATATGAACACTATATATAGAAAAAGTTAAATAGACAATTCCAAGATCAAAGATATTGAAACAAACTTACACCAAGTGTAATATTTAAGTACAAAAATATGTCTATGAATATAATATGAAGAGTGTGTAAATACAATAATCAAGCCTTGCATATATAGGAAAGGATGAGGATGTGAAAAGGTAGAAGTGAATCCTTGAATACCCCTCCAAAGATGGGACACTTGTGAGATCACTTGACAAGTAGGAGAGAAAGTGACAAATGCATGCAATAGGTATCTCAAGTTATGAGGATACATGTATCAACCATACGAAGTGAGAGAAAAGAAAAAGAAACATAAGTAAACTTAAGCTAGATGTGAATAGGTCAATCCTAGAAATGTGATTATCTAACTAGGTAGATACTATGAGGCCATATTAGGTACTCATGTACAAATATCTCATAAAGTTGCATAAAGAAGAAAAACCTAGTAGGAAATAAAAACCCATCTCCAAAAGAGAAATGATACAAATGCAATGGAAAGTACAACTGAATAAGATAGAATATGGACTCATGATGAAACCCCAAGGACTACTTCTAACACATAAGTACAATAAATGTTCCCCTATAGGAGATAAAATAGAGAAGGTCATTTGACCTCCCCCCATAAAATGTGAAGTGATGAAATCCATGTGAGGAAATGCGTCCTCCCAAAATTGAGATGAGAAGAGAAACCATGCAACCTCCCCTCAAGATGACTACTGTAATGTTGGTAGATGATAGACATTTGATGCTGAAGATGATCCACAATCATTGAACAATATTTATCCCTTTGGGAAGAAACAACACCACAAATGTGTTCAAAATGACTTCACATTTTGGATAGGAATATGTAGGAGGTAAGGTGAATGTCTTTGAATGTTGCACATGATCCAAAGACTAAACTTATGCCAATGATTCCTTTGAATGATCCTCAAATATCTTCAAGCCAATTTTGATGTTTGACGAATGTTGATAAGATGGGCCAAGTACCATAGAATATTCTAGAATAGGGATCATGGATGTATGGTTATTTTTAGACTGATGTAAATTTGGTACTACTGCAGATGATGATAATTAAGTCAGATAGGTTTACTCATAAATGTCTACACACTCTATCATCATAGAGCCAATGTAGGTGAGGAAAAATAAATATCTAAAGATGGTAATGGTGATGCAAATTCATCAAAGCGATCATCAAATAGAAGATGAACACCCTCAATGGTGTCATCCAAATTTGCAAGGTGGGATTCTAGAAACAAAGGTGATATGTCTAGTAGATATGCATCCTAATGTGGTGGATCTAAAATGATGATAGTAATAACTTGATGGAAAGAATCATTAGAACTCTTGAATGAGTCAACACCAGATTTCGATGTAGCAATAGGTATTTTGGGAGATGAGATATCAATGCAAGATATCAAACTATATTGTTCATCCCCAAATGATGCTTTCTTACCAGATTTCTAAGTGAGACTAGATGATGATTTTGCATGTGTTGGAGCTAGAGGATCAAGTAAGGCAATACCATGACTAAGAATAATTTTCTCTATTTCCTTAATTCTATGAAATCAACATTCTACTCTTGTATTCCTTTTCTTTTCATAGTATCCATATTTGATTTTCTATTTATTAGGAGGATTATGAAGAATACTCAAATGGAAGGGTTTTAATAAACGAGACATGATCACATGAACCAACAAAATCAAAAGAGGAAACACATACATTGGCCCTTTGATTCAAAGAGCTCCCCAATAATGATTAGTGTTGATTGTAGTCGCTAGAGCAATGTGCAAGAATTTTTTTACAAGTTGTGAAGATCATATGCCAAAATATTCCATTTATAATATACGGTGATTTTTATATAACAAGATATCCAAATCTTAATTTTACATGCAAAATAGATTTCTTGCAAAATTTTGATAGAAATCATAAAAAAATTTTGAAACATTTCGATAATGAAGGTGAAAGTGATGCCCCAAAGAAATCTACTTACAATGTTGACTTCAAAGGTTAGAAAATACAATTAAACAACAACAAATTGAAGAAATCTCAATGCTAAAATATCAACGATAGAACTAACTTCCCATTGACTATTTAGACTTGAAAAAATACCCCCATTTACAAGTTATCACAAATTTTTTAAAAAAAAACCAATGACCCTCCCTTTACAAAATTTTGACAACTAACTACAAAAACTAAGAAACATTGTCAAAATTAATGGATCAAATGAGTGTAGGGAGACTCGGTTGAGGAGTATATAGCGCCAAGTGGAGGCTGATTTGGAGGCGAAGCTTCCTTTTGAAGGAGGAGTTCGAAGGAGGAGTTCGTTGGCAATTAAACAACATACACCAAATAATACAGATGCGTGCATATGTGTAAGTCCAAGAGAAGACCATGTGAAGTGTAGTAAACAACAATAAGGGAGTCCAAGGTGGAAATCATTGGAGGGAGCAGGAGAGAGGCCGCATGGCTTGAAGAAGACCGAGTCACTAAAGAATGTATACTGTGTGACACTAAAGAGCAGGCCAATGGGCGTTGGATGGATGTGTGATGGAGGTGGAGCCGTGCAAAGTGGAAGCACATCAAATATCTTGAGGTTTAGTCCTTGAGGGTCTACTTAAGGGGTGCGAGGGGCTTGGAAGATAGAAGAGGCTGTGATTCTTTGGAAGGGCCCGTAAGGGCAATAATCAGTTTGTCATACTGCCAATGCCAATAATGTGTGATTCAGCCGTCACAAAAGGCATGCAACTTTGCCAAATTTACTTGGATGAGGCATGGCGTGTGATCTCTGGTGGAAGAGGTCGTTTGTTATGGCAGGTCGAGCCTTGAAAAGGCTTGTTAAAAAATGCAAAAATGGTTGCTAGGTTTTGCAAAAACATGATAGAACTCCACACTAGATTCCCCCAAACAGGTTGAATAGGCCAAATATCACAAAATGAACCATAAAATAAAACCTACAACTCCAAATCCACAAGATTTTTGACCAAACAGGCCGATGAAGGCCATAAATTCTCTACAAATAACAATTTCACTAGCACCCAAAAGATGCCACAATATGTTAAAACGGTCAAAATATTTGCATAATGTAAAATCTACTCTAAATGAGTAGATGGGTAACAACTTATTGAAAGTAGGCTCAATGGCCAAAAAACTTGCAAAAATTAAAAATTATTGAAATTGATGAAATACAAGGTCTTTTTTCATTTCTCAAACTTTATGAATGTAATGACGATGTTCATTTGGCTCTATGACACTCGGTTGATAGGGCTATGTGTGAGAGTCATCTCTATGCGAGAAAGAATGTGCTCTCATAGCTTTGATATCATTTTGGAGAATGTCAAGATTAGAGAGCTCAAAACAAACTTCCACAAACAAACAAAACAAAGACAATAGTATATCTATTAATAGAAGATGAAGAATGCATAAATACAATGATCAAATCTTGCATATATACACAAGGATAAGGAGCTGAGAAGATAGGAGTGAAACTCTGACTACCTGTCTAAAGATGGGACATTTGTGAGCTCATTTGACAAGTGGGTGAGCAAGTGACAAGTATACATGTAATAGGTATCTCAAGTCACGAGGACACATGTCTCAACCATATGAAGTGAAACAAAAGAAAAAGAAACCTACACAAGCTTAAGCTAAGTGTGAATAGGTCAATCCTAGAAAGATGATTAGCCAACTAGGTAGATAATGACACTATAATTTACACTAGTAAAAAGAACTACTCTGTTGAATTTTTTTATTTAAATAGTTTACAACTACTCAAATCTTCTTCAACTATTGGCATGGTTAAAATTTTAAATACAACATTTTACACCTTTCACATATACTTCCACTACTTTCCTCCATATAAAATCTAAATGCTTTAATTTAGTGGTCAACTCAACTATTCAAGCAATCAAATGGTGGTTACCTTTTTAGTAGATATTTTTATGTGTGATCTACTAAGGTATTGCTCCAAATAGTATAGTCTCAAATAATTTCCTAAAAATATAACTAAAATGTCAATCATTCTATCTACTATTAATATTTATACATATATTAAGGCTAACATCTCATTGTAGCTTTTGCATGGATGGTAGGTTTATAGTGACAAATCTCATCCAAACCATGAGTTGTTCATCACCTTTTTTTAGAAAATTATATATGGAACATAGGAATGACACACATAACTAGAATCTTAAAGTTTAAACATATACAATTATAACATATATAACTATTCTAAGAAAATAGACAAAAATCCACTAATACTTATTAGAAGATTACCTTTGAACCAACTCTCTTGACTCTTCTCTTCATTTCTTCTATTTTATTACAAATAAAAAATAGTATTATATATACACCTTTTCTCCGGTGTTCAAAGTTCTCAAAATTGTATCCACAATATGCATATGTACACAATTTTGTGCACAAAATTTATTGCTCAAAACTACACACTAATCTAGATCACATATAAATAAGTGCACAACATTCAATTTATCACAAAACTATAAGAGTGACCCACAATGATGCCAACACATTTTATGTCAAAATAAAATGAATGTAACTCATTAGTTTTGCTTCAATTAAAAAGACAATAAAACAAAGACTTACACTTTGATTCAAATAAATTATGAATACTTAATTGTAATAATTGAAATGACAAAGAAGAACTCATTATCTACCAATCCCAAATCAAAATATACATATATTACAATCACAAATACCAATCAAATTTGCAAGCATGACAACAAAGAACATATGAAGATTAAATCAACAAGATAAAATAGATTAATGAAAAATGATTAGAATAGGAGAACATGTGAAGGTAAAATCAACAAGATAGAGTAGATTAATGAAGAAATGATTGGAATAGGAATCACAAGGTTAGAAGCAATATTTCTAGTTCTTTGGAGTTTTAAAATTGTTTTGCACCCATTTTCAAAGAATTATAAAATGTATTTCTTTTAATCCTTGTTTAAGATATTATGAGCTTCTTGTCACTTGTGAGGGGGGAATACTCGAACAACCACTATAGCTGATGGATTGAAAGAAAGTTTGCTCACCTGCCAATACTAATGTTGTAATTTAGAAAGTGTTGATGAATTTTGTGTACCTTTTATTTAAATGTCTCTTGCTGGAAACGAATGCCAGATCTCATTGGCTGTGTGCGGAGATAAATATAGTATTGCTTCACATCAGAAGCGTAGAGACTAGAGACTATAACTACTGCATTGTCGAAAGAATACCCCTTAAATATGCCTAAAATAATGAATTCAAGATAACTGTTACTAATATTTGTTTATTCATCACAACAGCATTTGCCAAACGTGGATTTCTGTAGACAGGACAGCCTTAAGAGGCAGGAGAACTAGCGTGTTCAACTGGGTCACTGGAGGGATTAAATTTGATGGTCAATTGACCGTCTTTAGGCATTTTCAAAGAAAGAAAATGGAAATTCTGGGTGTTACCATGAAAAATTGTAGAGGAACATAATAATGAATTCTCACTTATTATTTTAATTGACAAACTTGAGATGCGTGCAGTGCACACACTTTTGAGGTCGAAGTTCATGAAATTTGATCCACAACATCTACTTGTCGAATCATATTCTATAACTATTAATTTTAGATCCTTTTAAGCGAGAATGTGAGATGTTGAATAAACCTCTTTCAGTAAAAAATCAGAGTCAACAAAGTTAGGATTTCTGCAGTAATTTTTTTCTGGATATGGATTTATTATAGCATTTGAAAGAGGTATGACATGAGTATTGTTTGGACAAATTGAGGACGAACCAATAAAGGTTAGGCCTATGGAGCATGGTTAACTGAAACCTCTGCAAAAATGGGCAAGTGTTTTGACTTATACGAGAAGCTGGGTCAGTCATCAGAGATTTTGAATTTACATCTTTTACTGTCTGGAATCTGGGCTTAAAGACAATTGGAAAGCAAATGGAGTTCAGAAGATGGGTGTCTGGAGGGCACTTTTTTTCTATTTTTACCTGTGTAGTGCGACAGAAGATAAAGAGACAAGTGAGGCAGATGTTCGAAGAAAGTGGGAATTGATTGGAAGTTGGAGTTTCCATCAGAAAAGTGAGGGAGCTATTAAAACGAGGTTAACTTGCAGGTGACGGTTGGTCTTGGGCAGAGGCAAAGCAGAGAGAGGGTGCACGAGGAGAAGGTATGGAACAGAGTGTTTGACCGCTCGAAGGCTGGGCAGTGGGCGGTGCTAATTCCCCGCAAGTAAAACGCCTCAAAGTGAGTTCGAAGGGCAGGAGTGAGTAAAAATGTCCAGGTGAAGTTGAATCCCTGGTTAAATAAATTTGTTAGGAAAGCCAGCACACATTCACGTATTCCCAAAGCGGAAAATTGCTGCCTCGTGGCCGACAAAGACACGATGCCTTTCTTCTCCTTTGCTTTGACTTATACAGCTAGTGATAATGAACGGCTATCGTAACGGGACAAGTCTGGAAAGTCATTAGTTTCAACTGGCAAATGCCAATTGTAAGGACTAACCATGGTTAGAGACGTGGTTAGATGTGAGGGTTGTTAAACGCAAACGGACGACAGCGGGCCCCGGGTCCTCGGGGATTCTCCACTTGCTCATATGACGCAACGCGGATAAACAAAAACCCTAATCTGTTAAGTAAAGGAGCGGAAGCAAGCTCCGTGTTTCTTAATCCGCGGTCATATGGAGGGTACTACTATATCACAGGCGGTCCGGGGTCGCTTGCCCCATTTTAGCTTGTTTCTTACACTGTACGACCGTCGCATGTAGGCTTCCGTCTTGCTCGCAGCAGATTGGAAGTAGCCATTATCGATCCTTTATAAAGTTTGTCCTAAAATTTCAGAGATCTTTCCAAATTCCGCATCGAGCCTCCCTCTAGTTTCCTTGCCCTTTCCTGATATACGGAAGTTATTTGACAGCTCTTCACTACAAATCCATCCGTATGCTGGAGCGGTCTGTGGTTTTTTTTGAAGGATAGACGGTCTATGAAAAAAATTGGAGTTAGAGTATTGTGTGGGAGAGATCTTTGCGAAGTAGCAGAGTGAGTATCAATCCTGGCAGCGGCCAAGTGGTGGGCGGGGAATGAGTCGATGGCGGGGATGGATCCAGGCGCTCACTCAGCTTACGCAACTAATCAGCTCCCCGCTTCTCTTCACCTTCACCAGATGACTCACCCGGACCACCGGTTACCTTCGGAAGATGAGAACAGTGGGAGCAGCGGAGCGGGGAGGGGGCAGAAGAGGGGTCGCGAGGAGAGAAACAGCAGCAGGAGCAACAGCAACAATGCAAAGGGCGAACAGGCTCTGGCCGTTCAGGAAATCGGGGACGAAGGGAGGCGAGCGAGAGGGCGGCCGCCAGGGTCGAAGAACAAGCCGAAGCCGCCCATCGTGATAACGCAGGACAGTCCGAACGCGCTGCGCCCTCACGTGCTAGAGATCGCAAGTGGGTGCGACGTGGGCGAGAGCGTGGCGACGTATGCCCGACGGAGGCAGCGAGGGGTGTGTGTTCTCAGCGGTAGCGGCACGGTCACCAACGTGACGCTGCGTCAGCCGGGCGCGCCGGGTGCAATCGTGACTCTCCACGGGCGCTTCGAGATTCTGTCCCTGTCGGGCACCTTCATGCCGCCTCCTGCTCCGCCTGGAGTAACCGGCTTAACAATTTACCTGGCTGGGAACCAAGGGCAGGTCGTGGGAGGAAACGTAGTGGGTGCCCTCCTGGCTTCCGGCCCAGTGCTCCTCATTGCGGCTTCCTTCATGAATGCTAGTTATGAACGGCTTCCTTTAGATGACCAAGAGCAAACCCAGACTGGACGGCCCGGTTCACAGCAGCTGCAGGTGACGGATCCGTCCAATATGCCCATACATAACTTGCCGCCCAATCTGCTTAACGTTCAACTGCCGCCCGACGCCTATGCTTGGGCTGCCGCCAGGCCTCCTCCTTACTGAGCAATTTCGCAGCCATTGGTGGAGCAGCAGTTTATTGGAGTTGCTCAAGCCCTCTTCATTCTGCGTCAACGAGGTTAGCACTTCCATAAATTACCAGAAAATTATTAGAGAGTGATGCTGTGATTTAATTTCTTTCTCAAATGTTATGACAAAATCAAACAATAACACAGAGATCCCCAAGATGGAGGGTTTTGGTTTTCCAAACTGTTTCGTACATTGAAATTTAGAATGCTAAAGGTGGGAACTTGTGGGTGTTTCTCAAACATCTATGATGCTTCTCTTCGTTGCGGCTTTCGATCATGTCGTGTGACTTGAATGCTTATGCTCAGGTCTTTTTGCTAATAGGTGTCAACTCCTCCGACTCTTTTCCACATCTGAAGAGCTTCAGATATTGCAGCTTTGTGCCCCAGAAAAATGGCTACATATCACCTAACCAAAGAAAATTCATATGCGCATGCAGATCAGACCGAACCATGAGATTAATAACAAACTCTTTCATGTCTCATGTTGAATTCGAACGACAACCGCTGCAAGCATATTTTTTGTGGAACAGTCCGGATTAGATAAAGCTATTCAGCTTACTATGTTTGAAAGTCCTAGAAAACGTTTTTGGACTTTCAAAAGCTTCCAAAACTGGAGTATCTGTATTTAGGTCTGAGTCCATGTGGAAACTGGGAGGAATACGGGGAAACGGCAAATGTTATGACAAATCAAAGGGACAATGTACAGAAATTGTAACTTCAATATTGTTACTGATATGAATGTAAGCCAGTCTGACATTTTTGTACATGTAGTCACTACTACGTAGTCTTTTCTCACACAAATGTGTTATAAGTACATGGGTATGCCTTTTCAGTTAATTCTAGTTTGTACAACGATTTTTTTATTGCCCAATAATTCTCATAGATGGATCTCAAAAGCATGGAATCAAAACTCGCTCACAGCCCACTCTAACCCCACTTAAAGCTCCTTTGCGTGTTCTGCTAGGCATCTATCAATATAATTAGCCTTGGCGTGTACATTCTAGTTTTCAAACACCTCAACGAATAATGATACGACATTTGAACCGTATAATTTATAGGTAATGATGTACTATTCATGACAGGAGAGGAAGACCTGTTGCTATTGCTGAACTTTGAATGCTGGTAGGCCTGTGAAACCTATGTACACTAGTCTAGAAGGACCCGGAGCACCTAAACACGCTTCTCCCTACCTTACAAACAGTAGACCATGTTTCCTGACTCGTCAAGAATCGGGAAATTTTAAATAACTAGCATTTAGTGCATTTCTTAGATTGTTTTAAAAGTATTTGTCCGAGTAACATTAGTTTTATTACAAACAAGACTCTTGTCTGAAACTCATGGGTAAAAGTACTGTAATAGCAGTATGATATTAGGAAACTAAAGGTATAATGAAAATACTTTTAGATTTGAGAAATGTTTTTGAATTTGATTGTGAGTATTTTTTTTCAATATTTTGTATCACATTTTATGGTCCATCAACAGGGTGTACATTGATCCATCATCATATAGTAAGAGAAGAGAAATGTGATCATGGAGTGTGATTTTGATGGTGGATCATGGAGTGATCTGAAATATTGATGGAATAATGCTTACACAATCATTTCCTGAAATATTTCTCTCAAGCTAATATCATGGACTATGAAATTTTGATCTCTTTAGACTTCCTAAATGTAACATAACATTCTATCGTAGGGCTTCAAGATGTCTTTGCTTTAGACTATTTTCTAATGTTTTCAATAAAAAAATCATTTTAATAAGATATTCTTAACAAAAATTATATATTATACTAGATGTATATATGAAGATCACACATCTAATATTTAATATTTTATTTAAATTGTTTTATAATATTTTTGTAAAATAATAACAATTTAATAGTGAAAGATATTTTTATTTGAAATTTGTGAGTAAACATAGACTATCAGAATATGCTATGATGTTAATATAGGATAAAAGCATAATCAAAATATCATTTTACTAGCATCTATTGTATGATCTTTTATCAAACCTTCAAGATATATCAATTTAAAGTGATTTTCTAACTTTTGATAATGTTATATTATTATTTCATTAGATATTCCAATTAAAAAACATCTTTATGTGTATGTAAGAAAAGAAAATAAACATAGAAACTTATAAAAAATATTTGGCATATCTTGAATCTATTGGATCATAGAGTATGCAAATGGTAGAGTATATCATGGGAACATATGTTTAGCAATTACATTGATCATTATTCGAAGAGTGTACAATTACATTGACATCACATAAAAATGTAGTTAGAATGAGTAAAATTAGAATTATATGCTACTATTGATTCACTCAAATCAATTTATTTCAAATTCACAAAACTAATGTTTGCTTTAAGAACGTTTATATTTATTTTTGTGTCTACATACCATCAATTAGAAAATTCTCAACTTATGTATACTAGTTAATAAAGTAATTATTAACGAAAAGTTTCAATCCTAAAATTTGACAACAACCTTTACTATATAATCAAATCAAGATTTAATAATAGCTATTCAAATATCGTTCTCTTTTATTTTAAATTTTAAGTAAGTTTTATTTCTACATTTTTTAATAATTTCAATCTATTTATAGCTTGACATTTTAGATATATGCATTTTATTTATTTATTTATTTTATAATAATAAATAATGCTTAGGAAATGAATTGGAAAGATTTTTATTTTTGATATAGAATTATTTTATTTTATGCTATTCTTATTGGTTTAAACCAAAGAAAATCAATAAATACTAAAGGTGGAGTTCACTATTCATAAATACTAAAGGTGGAGTATTGGAGAGTGTACAAAATTGTTATTAAATTATAAATGAATATAAATCATTTATCAATTTCCTTATGTATATCTATTAATTCTTTTATTTTTTATTGGATACATCTTTAGAGGTCCAAATGACATCTTGAAATTGGAACTAGGATTAAAATATGACTCGATAAATAGGGAATTCTCCCCAAATAATCCCTATTTTCATAACATCCAGGGATGTTTTCTTAAGTTTTGTACAACCAAAAGCAATCTAACAATTTTTTTGAATATTTCAGAGACAGTAAAGAATCCCTAGCTCATACATTCTTTATCATCAAGGAAATAATTTGAAAATGTCTTAAAATTGAATAACATTTAAAAATCATTACAGTGTGGAAAGGGCACTCATAAATTGCCATGTTTATCTTTACAACATATCGGTCACACAAGATCAATGGATTCTTTATATACTTATATACTTTAGTAACTAGTTATAATTGGGATTTAATAATTATATTTACTATTTATATGTTCCTTAATAGTTGTATTATATATATCAAATATATCGATATGAGAGGTTGTTATAGAATTTAGTTGTTGAGGCATAGTCCATACATAAAACATAAAATTGAAAACCATAGTTGAGAGCAAAAATATCACCAAAGTCTGACAACCCATCAAAAAAATGCATTTTGAAATCAAAGACCCCTAGCCATTCAATTGAGAAGCTCACATTCTCGACCAAGAGTTTGATATTAGCATTGATTCTCTTGAGAGAAGAGTGATTAGCATGGTTGATTTGGCATCCAATATGCAGAGTGTCACCTAAAGAAGATAATGCCAATATCATATAATAAAAATAATAGATGCAAGCATCATGAACATTGTATTTCTTTCTAAAGTCATGGAAGTGACAATGAATTCCAAAATTTTAATTAATGAAATCTATAAGGGTTGCTACATTTTCTTTAATTAAATTAGCTGTTCTTAAAAATTGGGAAATTTTACTCTTTCCTTAACTCATATTTCAACATTTTGTCATCCCCAAAACATGAAAAATACTAACTTGTAATCCTTGAAATTGAAAATGTGTTTTTATTATGATAAAGATGGGAAGGGCCTGTACCCGTTATAGATCAACCATAAAAGGAAAAAGAAAAAACAAATCTCACTAACGGTGAGACAAAGAAAAACAATGAACAAGAAAAGTCTCCCAAACAACAAGAGGACCAACTTGACTAGCACAACTTTTGATTGAATAGAGGAACTAAAAACTAGTTTTGAAGGAGAACTGAAACCTTGAACAAAGGTTCACATCAAAACTAAACCAAGAAAGAGCCTACAGTAAGATAAAATGTTCAACCACTACCTTTTGATGTACATACAAGATCTCATCACTAGCCTTGATCTCCACCTCAATAGGAAAAAAGAGGAAAACTTGAAAGAAGGGCAACAAAAACCCCCTTACAAAAACACTCGACTTCTCTTGCACAGACCATCTCCACTTCAATAGGAGGAGACACCACCTCAATAAGATAAGAAGAAGAAGAAGAACTCCAATCTCTCTCCAAAATAATCTCCACCTCAATAAGAGATGTTAGAAAGAAAGCTAAAGTAAGAGCAGCAAAAGCTCTTCTTAAAGAAACCAAACCCTGAGTAGACAGAACCCCAACATTAAAGTGAAACCATTTTTAACCAAAAGACCAAAGGCCTTTGAGTCAACTAGAACAAACATGGGACATCCCAACAAAAGCTAGCAAAGCAAAACAGGGGAAAAGGGAGCAAGAACACCACCTCCAAAACCCCAATAGAGAATTCCAAAACCAGACTTTGAAAATATGTTGCTTACATGATTTTGAATAAAAAAAAGATAAAAATATTTTTATTGATCTTACATATAAAATACTAAAAATTTGCTATAAATTTTCATTAAATTAAATATTTGATTTCTACCTTCTAATTATTATTTTTTAAATAAAAAAACTGTGAAGTACTATACATAATATTTCAGTTTAAAATGAGATTATGTAAGATTTAAAGTACAATCATTTCTTAGTATGCATAACCATTTGATTCCCTTTTCTAATGATGGACGCCTTTTACTTCTTATCTGTGCTTACAAATAAAATGGACAATGAATTTTGCATCTAAATATAAGTCATCGACTCTAAAGAAGTCGAATGATCTGATGACCGAGAGGAATTCAGTGTACACTTCTATACACTCTGAATAAATGTACGGAATCGTTTTCAGTCTGAAGTGTAATTGATTTTAAGTATTTTGTTGGGGGAGTTTTATCACATATTCCTGCAGTAGCTTGCACCTAGAAATGTCATCTTATAGTGCTGTGTAATTATGGGGTTATATATGCTTTCTTTAAGTTAAATCTGTATTAAAATATCATTGTAATGAAAGAAATAGACAGGCTTGAGTTTTGTTTAAAACATCACTTCAAAGGCACATAATTCTCAAGAAAATGGTGACCGTCAATTTCCAGGTCTGGTTGCTATTTTACAGGTGTATGCCTGCGATAGACCTTAACATCCATCATTCCACCGCAGTCTAAGGCCTAGATTGTAAAAGGTTTCAGGTCAGTCATTATCTCATCGCACAGATTCTTCACCTAGAAGTTTTGTGAACTCTTGGTGTTGATATTCACTAGCACACAAAGCTGCAGAAAGAGAAACAATTGATGGGCTACCTACTACAACTTTTGTGGAGGAGAGATATCAATCAATTTTTGCCAATTAACTTTAAGCCATTCCAACGAAATGTCCTTGTCAATTTCCTCATTTGTACCGGTATGTGAATAGTCTGTAGTGGTTATAGGTATAAGCTGTCACAGACTGGTGACTTATGGGAGATAGACTATGCATGTTTGATTAAAGATCTGAAGATGGCGTTCTCAGTAGAAGCCTGAATAGTATTGAGAAAGGTAGTGTTTGATGATAGAAAATAAATTATGTTTTTAATATAAAATAAATAAGGGAAAAAAAAAAAATGGTGGGTATAAAATAGAATTGTAAATCAGAAAAGTGCATACTTCATGTTGTTTAGATATTATAGTTATTTATTGTTATACCTTCACTAGATAGAGAATACATCAATAAAATATTTATAAATATGAGACTTGATTTACAAAACAAATTCTAGTTTTCAAAGGTTGGTTTCTTTATCTATTCTAACACTCAGTAAACCTAACTAAAAGGTGATGCATCAAACTAGATTTTTTTCTAAATGCACAAGTATTAGAAATATGTGATTTAAGAGTCAATGGAGATGAAAAGATGCATTTGTAACAATGAAAGGTTAAAAATAAATATTTACACAATCATTAACATATAGAAGGTTATAAATTTATCATATTAAAATAATAATTTCAGGATGCATAAACCAAGGCTAGATGAATGCAAATGCGAAAGGTAATGAGAAGACTTTCTAGAAAAATTATAAATAAGCACATGGATAAATAATCATTTAATTTATTAAAAATCCATTGACAACTAAATAAAAAGGGTAAAAGATAGTTACACAATTATACAAACTATTAGAGGTCTAAAAGTAACATGAAATTGATTTCTACAAAATTGAAGCTATAAAAATTTATCGCAAAAAGCATAGATTATTCCTCCTGAGGAAGCAACTTATATAGAATTTTAGTTTAACAAAAAAAATAGATTTAAAGAATGCAAAATTGAACAGAAAGAGAAAACAAGAAATTTGTGTGGTTCGACAAACTTGCCTACATCCATAGGAAAGTAGGATCCTTATATTGTTATTAATCACAACATATATTTTACATTACAAATAGTCCAATTTATAATGGACTCTCCAACACCGACTAATTGAATGATTAACTAGAGCACAGAAGGAGAACCATCCATTTTACATTGGAACTTATCAATAACAAATGGATCGAGGGTTTGCACCCTTGCATTGTTCATTTGTACCTGATTTTGTTTGTATTGAAATTTTAAGGAGAAGACAATAACAAAAAGTTCATGGGACTTCACATCCCAACAATCTCCCACTTGAAGTCCAAACTAAGCTATGAATAACCATGCTTCAAGAAATCTCCTGCTTTCCAAGGCCTATTGTAATAGGCTTACCAATCCAAGAGAATCTCTACTGAACTCCAACTTCTCTTTTGAAACAAATTTTGTAAATGCATCTACAAGATTCAAATCCATGCGTATCTTTTCCAACTTGAGCTTACCCTCTTCAAGAACACTTCAAATATAGTGATATCAAAGCTCTATATGCTTCATTTGTTAATGAAATGTTGCATGTTTGGCCAAGTGAATAGAAATTTTACTATCACTATACAATACAAATTCCTTCTATCTATTACCCAGTTCAGATAGTAACCTTTGCAACCATAACATCTCCTTTGCTCCTTCTGTCATTACAATATATTCTACTTCAGTAGTTGAAACAACCATTGCTTTCTACAACCTAGAAATCCAACTAACTGCTGCTCCTGCCAATTTGAACACATACCTTGTTGTAGATCGTCTTCAATCTAAATCTCCAGCCATATTTGAATCAACATATCCATGCAATTGTGCATCTTCACCTCTAAATCTCAAAACATGGTTTGAAGTGCCTTTAAGATATCTCAGAGTCCATTTCATTGCTTGCCAATGATTTTTTCTTAAATCACTCATGTATCTATTGACCACGCCCACTGCTTGGGAAATATTTGGTCTTGTACAGACCATAGCATACATTAAACTCCCAACTGTAGATGAATATGGCACTAAATTTCCATGTATTATTTTTCTTCAAGTGTCTTGGGACACATCTCAGAAGATAATTTAAAATGCTTTGCTAGAGGTGTGCTTATTGCTTTGGCATCCTTCATGTTAAATCTTTCTAGTAATTTTTCATTGTATTTCTCCTATGACAATATAAGTTCCTTTTTCTTCTTATCTCTGATAATTCTCATTCCAAGGATTTTTTTTGTAGCACCCAAATCCTTCATTGAAAATTTCTTAAATAATTGTTGTTTCAACCTGTTAACAACAACCATGCTAGATCCTGCAACTAGCATATCATCAACATACACCAATAGCAATAAAAATTCTCCATTATCAAAGAACTTAAAATAGACACAATGGCCAAATTCACATCTAGAATTTTTTTGCTTAGACATAAAATAATCAAATTTTAGATACCATTGTCTAGGAGCTTGTTTCAACCCATATTAACTATGATTTAGTTTGCAAACTAGTGCTTCTTTACCTTTTTCCTTAAAACCTTCTGATTGCTTCATGTACAACTCTTCTTCCAAGTAACCATGAAGAAAAGTTGTCTTGACATCAAGTTGTTCCAAATCTAGACCATGAACAACTACTAAACCCAACACTACTCTAATATAGGCCATTTTCACAACGAGTGAAAATATCTCTGTTAAATCAATGCCCTTTTGTTGAGCATATCCCTTGACCACCAATCTGGCTATAAATATTTTCTTCCCACTTTCTGCTTCCTTCAACCTATACACCCACTTGTTTTGCAACACTTTTTGATTGGGTGGTTCGGGGATACTAAATCCCATTTGTGATTTCCCTTAAGAGATTCCATTTCATCTCTCATAGCTTCCATCCATTTATTGCTATCTTTATCTACACATGATTCTTTAAATGTAGTAGGTTCACATTCATCAGAAAGAAATAAATATTGAATAAAATATTTATACGTGGTTGAAGGCCTATGCTCTATAGTGGACCTCCTAACTAGATCAATCAACTCTTGTGCATTACTAGCTGGAGGAACATGTTCTTCATTATCTTAGAAATCTTGTGGCTAGTCACGTGTTTGAATTTGCACTGGTGGTTGTCATTGGTTTACAATCGCCTTTTGTTTAAACATATCACTACCATTCATGATATATCTTCTAATGGAATATACTCCTTAGGTGATTTGACTTCTTGTAAACCAGTCAATAATTTTTCATTAAATATCACATCTCTACTTCATGTGACACACTTAGTAACTGGATCCCACAACCTATAACCATATGTTTCTTCTCCATACCCAATAAAGATACACCTTTCAGATTTCATGTCAAGCTTAGTTTGTTTCTCTTTTGGAATATGAACAAAA
Organism: Sequoiadendron giganteum; assembly: GCA_007115665.2. Taxonomy (NCBI): domain Eukaryota; kingdom Viridiplantae; phylum Streptophyta; class Pinopsida; order Cupressales; family Cupressaceae; genus Sequoiadendron; species Sequoiadendron giganteum. The sequence goes on along the minus strand of CM021105.1, from coordinate 491,356,128 downwards.
GCTTCACATCCAAACACACACAAATGATCATAGGAAATTTTATTGCCTAACCACTTTTCTTTTGGAACTCTAAATTCAAGCCGAGTGGATGGTGTAATCAGGTACACTGATGTATTTATTGCTTCTACCAAGAACTCTTTTCCTAGTCCTGCATTTGAGAGCATGCTTTGTGCTCATTGTTAGAATTGCAAAAAAGGAAATAAACCACAAGCCACAGGATCAAACATAAACAAGTACACCTTCCATGCAAGAGATCTGCAAATAATATGTGCAATATTCATCGAAAAGGAAAAGATTCAGAAAGAGACTTTCAAGAAGATATGAAAGCTCTAGATAATATTCGAGAGATAATTAAAAAGAGGATTGAATGCTTATAAGAGCAAATCCCTAAATGAGAAAGGGATCATATCATGAAAAGTGTCAACATCACATGAGATGAGACATAATGATCTAATATTAACTCAATTAATAAAGAAATTCTAAGTTTAGCTTAAGTGCAAAGAATAAATTAGACTAACAATCAATTAAAGATTAATTAATAATTAGCTAATGTATGATAACTCTAACAACCCCCCTTAAGATGAACTTAGGGAGTAGCTAAAAACCCTAAAAATAATGCATGATGGGTCCCAACAAATAAGGCCAAAAAGGTACCCATGTACAAATAAAAGATCTTTATAATGTGGAGAAATAGAGAAAACCTCATGGGAAAAAATCTACTCCAAAAAGAGATGAAAGAGAAGTGAAGGATTGAAGAATCCTCCAAACTAGACAATGTTGTCCCAAATAATAAGAACAAAGGATGAACAAAGAGAACACCACTGAAGCATGAAAAACCTGCAAAAACTATCAAAGAATGATTGTTGAAATGTTGAAAGAAGAACCTTCGCTGAAACATATGATGATCAGGATCAAGAAGACAAGAATATGCATGAGGGCTCTCAATGACACTACTTGAATTCGATGGAAAAACAAGGCAAACACCTAGAGCTTGAAGATATAGATGGAAAAAGTACCAAAAGTCAAAAGAACTAATCATGTGAAAATGGAAGGTCGCCTCCAAAACAAGAATGCAAGAGTGTCCATATGGTAAGTGCTCCATCTCACTGAAAAGCATGGGTAACTAGCCGTTGCATCCTCCTAGTACATAGGAACAAATACTGTATACATAGCTCACTCCAATGCGAAACCAAGGAAGATTTAGCAACAACAGTAGAAATCCCCCCATAATGCTGAAAAGGGAGAGGCGTGACAGGTACACTAAAACTAAATGCCATAAAGAAGTGCATGATCAAGAACCAAGAACATCTGAATGTGTAGACATGAAAGTACAAGCAGATATAAAGGGTGTGCAAACCAAGGCACACATGCATGAGAAAGGTATGAAGGAAAAAAAAGGCAAACATCAACCCCCATGGCACTTTATATCATAGTGTGAGTACAATAAGGCACAAAGTGATGTGTAAGATCCCATAATACACCTACTATGGAATTTTATTTTAGTGCATTTACATAAGATAAATACATGCAATGTGAGCCCATAATATCCAAAAAAGGACTACATGCTAAAAATACAATTCTTCGATAGAAAGATAGAAAACTGGTAGTACCATGATGAAGTACACAAAAAAAAATGCACTTGAAAAAAATGGCACCTAAAAGTGTGTCCAAATGTAGAAGATATGGCTCGTCGAAGTCTCCAAAATGAGAACTAGACAACAATAGCACTGAGAAAATGAAATTCTAGAAAAACCAGAAGTCCAAACTAGAAAATACCTACACCACTGTGAAGAGCATGAAATGTAAAGAGCGAAAAACTCTTTAAAACCAAATTGAAAATTACTTTAAATAAGATCCATTATATTCAAAATAAAGTCATCATCTCATTCATTTAAACATCAAAGAACTAGTCGATTACAAAACAACAACATAAAAGTTGATAAGATAATTTCATTACAACTCAGTCTAAATCATACAAGTGTCAAATTACACAATTTCAATTATAAATACAATAGATGATAATATATTAGTTACAATTCAAGACTTAGGCATTCAGTTGCCATAAGCTCGTCACTACATATATCAAGAATAATAAAGCATAAAAGAAGATGCAGTCCTTCGATCTTCCATCCAAAAGAAAATCTTCAACAAGAAGACGAGAACGAGGATCAGGCACTTTTTTTGCCCAACCTCGAAGCTTACGCTTCCCCAAAATTTCTTAGTCAATCAAGAAATACCCGACCATGCATGAATTGCTTAGCAAAAAACAGTCTACAAGCAAGATGGAATCTGGTGCATGCCTAGTACTACTAGTAAACCACAAAGATTTTCATTTTTCTAATTCATTTAAGAAATAAGCAAGTTCGGTACGAGGATATGGTAGAGAGTTCAATAATCCATCTATTTCAATGGTCCTTAAATTACTTGGCCAAGTAAAATTTCATGCACGACAATGAAAGCAGTTTTGGAAAAGCAAAACTACACTCTTTATTTACCCATATTCGGCACTCATCCCGGAAGGTAACTTTCCCAAAAACATAACATGCAGAATTATCTATCATTCATGCATGGTCTAAATAGTCAAATGTATTTTTTTGCAATATTTTAAAAACATCAAACTGGAAACATTGTTTAAAAACGAAAACAGTTTTAAAAAAGAGCTTATTTCCATAGTTCGAATTCGTAAAAGCCATAAAGTGAATATTTTAAATTGAGTATTAAATAATCAATAAAGTTCTTAATGAAGGTCTAACTCCAGTATGTGAAATAATTACATATAAAAATAGAAATTAAAAGAGTACACATTCATTCGTTCATACTCTCATTAATTAATGTTGTTTCAATATTGTTCTAGATGTTTTCAAAATAAATCAAATTTCAAGTGTAAACATTTTTATTTTCAATTTATCCTATTTTGAGAAAAATAAATTATAATCGTTTTCCAAATTAAAAATAATTAATTTAATAGTTTTAGTTTTGACAATTTCGTTTTAAAGGTGAAATTTTTAAGTTTTCAATAATCTTTGTTCACAAATAGTGTAAAAATTTGAAGCTAAATTATGTCTTTTATTTTCAGTCTTCAAGCATTATTTTCTGTCAGCAAAATTAAATCTATTTTCTGTTCAAGATTGTTTTGTTTTCTAAAATGACGAAAATTGTTTCCAGATTTAATCGATTCTCCTAAATTCTCAGCAAAAATAAACAATTTTCTTGCAAGATCATTTTTGGATCTAAATTAATAAAGATTGTTTTCTGTTTAAAAGATTTTCCTAAATTCATTCACTGTTTAATTCATTATTTAAATAGAACTTTTCCTAAAATCTCTTATTTCTAAATTGTTTAACATTCTGGAAATATAAATATAGTCTAATTGTTTGAAGTTTCAAAAAAATATAAAGAACAGTTTTGAAACATTTCTTTAAATCTCTCTTTTCTAATTTAAACAAACAAGATCTTCTTTAGTATTTGATATCCATTTCTAGAATTGTTGAAATAGAATTGAAAGATTTATTATAGAATTTAATTTACGAATTCCTACCTGGTAAATTTTATTCTCTGGCAAAGCAATTGTGAATTTCTTCTGTGAATATCTGGAACTTCTACCCTCTATCTCTTTGGATTTTATTTCTTTCTTCCTATAGCTTTTATTCCCCTTTTTTTTCTGTTTCCTATGGAGTGAATGATAATATGCAATTAGAGACCTGCCTGGGTGAATGAAAACCAATCCCTTGGGAGCCACGTATCCACCTTGCTACGTGGAACTTTGCAGCTTTTGTGGAAGGCTTGAAGGGCGCACAATCAAAGAGAAGTCTCTTCCTTCCTTCTGGCGCCTACCTTCCTACTTTCTGGCGCATGAGTGAAGGGGCTGTGAAGAAGGGAAATAGGGGAGGCTATGCATGCCTTCACCCATGCCGCACCTTCTCCACAAGAACTCCTACACACTTCTCATAGGCCACGCCTCTTGGCTACTTATCACACCTTCCTTGCCTTCCCAACAAAAATATATCACTCTCCTTATTGCATCTGGTCAGATCCAAAATAAAATCCTGAATGAAATAGACAATGATCTTTAAGATGAATTTTCCCTGTCTCCTCTTCAATTTCAAATTTTCTGTGTGTCCAAATTCTCTGTGTGTTCAATTTCGGATTTTTCATCTGTATATATCCTTTTTCATGCATTGATCTCCACAAGAAATGAGATCCACCATTTACTCATTGATCTTTAGTTTAAAATTCAAACTCCAAGTTTGATAATTGAATGCTTTTAGAGAAATCTAGATATTTTATTTCTCATGTTTAACCGAAGATCAAATTTTGAATGCAAATTCCAATTTTAAATTTGAACAGATGTTTGTTTTTATTTCTTTTCAATTTAGCCAATTTAAGATTTTAATTCAATTTCTTAATTTAAAAATACATTCATTTCAAAATTTCAAAATTTCAAAATTAAAAGGCATTTAATTTCAAAAACACTTTTTTTAATTATATTTTAATCAAATTTTGAAATTCAATCTATTGCATTGAAATTTCTAAATTTCAAACTCATTATTTCCAAATAATAATAAAATATTTAAAAATCAATCTAATCATTTTAATTTAAGTCAAATTCATCAATTTTAACTAAATCATCTTTTAAATCACATGCATATTTCGCAATTTTGAGAAATCACATTAAAACTAAATTTTCAATTCGCAAGCATAATACATTAAAATATTCATCTATGCGAGTGTGTGAGATCCCTTCTATTCGTAAACGTCAATCGGCTAAACAACTCTACCTGATCGATGTTCTCACCTTCAATTACGTTCACCTGTTCCTACGTTCACTTGCACTCGATTTATCATCAGTAATGACAAACCCCGAAATAAACATAAATGCAATTCAAATCATAATAATTGCATTTCGATTTCGGTTTCATTTAGATTTCAATTTCAATTTAATTTCAACTTCATTTCAATTTGAATTTCAATTTAACTATCATTAAATAATAATTTAATTTCCATCTAAATTTCGACATAATGATTAATACTTGCATTAAATAAGTCAAAGAAATCCAAACGTGACATGAAATTTCACCCCATTTCAAAAAAAATTGCATGCAAAAAGACCACCATATGGCTGAGATATGGCCTCTGGAAGTTGAGGTGCAAAATTGAAAATCCCAACGGAGAGGGTTTGAGTAGAGCAAAAAAGTGAACTCTACCAAATTTAGCAAAATTACCTCCAAATTTGGAGGTCTACCAATTTTAGTGCCAAGAGAAAGAAAATCTCCCCCAAGTATGCTGCATTTTGACATTATTTTGCAGAAAAAATTTACATGAACCTGGCTTTTTATTTTAAAGTTCAAAAAAAAACTATTATATTTTTAATAAAAATATATTAAAAAAACAGTTAAAAAAAATTATATTTTTTATTTTAAAAAAATATACAAAAAAAATCTTATAAAATAAATTGGCCCTTGGGCCTGATGGCACTCTTAAATTTTTCAAATTTTGAGATGCCAATTTCAAATTTTTGCTTCTGCACTTTCAGGAGTGCACCTTGATAAATCAGTCCCAGTAACCCACTTTAGAGGCTTATAATTTAAAGCCTGTTGATTTTCATGCAAAACCCATTTGTAGACATATTCAGTAGACATATGTGAACGTGTGTGTTAGCTTTTAGCTTCCCACGATGATTTTTGTCAGAGTAAAGTGAAGTTGGAGGGTTTTGACACTGTTCTGTTGTTTGCAGACTGTTTGTTTTGCGAAACAACTTCCTATTTGAGCTTGGTTTTCGCAACCAGTTCACTATCATTTTAGAACGAATGTTGTTCTGTATTCTCCATATCAACATGATCTGACATGTCAATTTTCAGAGCCTCATGATCTGATTTGCTATTTTTAGCAGATCGAAACCAAATGTAGTTTGTTCAAGTTTCACATCTACATTCCTGACAGCCTTTCTGAGTGGTCAACTTCGATCGTTAATAAATTTTGATCAATGATGATTCAAGAAAATTCCTTTTGCACACGTACTCAGGGTACTTTAATGAACTTATGTGTCTGATGGAAGCTTAGTAGGAGTTGATTTGTTATTTTCACAAATTGGTAGTTGAATGAGTTTCAACTAGCTCAAAATAGCTGTTGTTTCTGGATAATTCAGTTGGACAACTTTGCCGATTAATATCTTTCACCTTGTGATTTATTTCTCTGATCCGTTTGTTGCAGTGTACTCTCGGATCAAATTTATGTATGTCTACAAATTCTCATTGCTTCATGAGGTCGTTTGACTAGTTTCCTAGATTGATTCCTGAGGCAACTTGACCTGTTTTGACCATTTTGCAAAAGTGTCAAAAAACTGATTTTGATGTAGACCCAGTTCGGTTTTCAACTTCAGAAGTATTCAAAAGGTAGTATCAAACCGTTTGAGGGTAAAAATTGTTTGAAAACAAAAAATAATTAACCAAACCCACATGGGGCCTGACATGCTTTGCATGGTCACGAACCTATAATGGTTCCAATGTTGCAATCCCATCAAGTGAATTTTTTTGTAATGGGTAGAAAGTATAAAGATGTATTTTACAAGCATAAGATAGTTGTGTGTGAACAATTCACAAATAGTGACATTGGCAAAGGGATGAGATTTTTAAATAGATGCCAAACATAGTAATGGCTTTGTGAATGTTTGGCATAATGGGTAGAGGAATCCAATTGATTTCTCGGTGCATGGAGTAGGATCCAAAAAGGTATAGTTGGTTCATTCCGGGGCAATAAAGACACATCATCCACTCAATTCAAAAAATACTCAACCACTTGAGTGTAATTCCACAGTTTGAATTTGGAATGAGAACAAATCAAATTTTGAATTGATCAAGAGTGCAATTAAAATGTATGCAAACTCATTGTGTGTATCATATATGTTTCACATAATTAAGTTGTGGAGGATTTTCCAAGGGCAATGAGGTAAGCACGATTGGAACAGGCTTTATACATCTACCAAAGCACAAAGGAGAGGCAACACAAGAGCATAATGTCAACCTGGTCTAACTACTATTGTAAATCTCAATTGATGTTCTTATTAGAGTCCTTCATTAATCATAAGAGAACAGCCAGGAAGTTCAATAGCTATAACATTTTCGACAAGACTAATCCCCTTGGTTTTAAAAACAACTATGGATGGAGCATTGCAATCAACAATGATGATTGTTCTGCTTTGAATGAACTAGAAATTGGAGTATTTTATGTCAACCTGTCTACTGGAGCTATGTTGGCTCATCACTACAATCCAAGGGGAATAGGGTATGGAATTATCACAAGGGGTGAAGGGAAAATTTAGATTGCATTTCTAAATGGCACAAGTACAATGGATATAGAGAATATATGGGAACTGGAGATGCATTTTGGGTACCACAGTATTATCCAGTTTGCCAGATTGCTGCCAGGAGCAATCCCTTGGAGTTTTTTGGTTTCACTAGCTCAGCCAAAGGGAACCACCCTCAATTCCTCACAAGGTGGAATTTAGTTTTCAATATAATGGGAAGCCGAAATTTGTCCATGGCATTTAATATAAGTGAGGAGCACATGCATTGACCAAGTGAGAGACCCGTGCCTATGAAGGAGGAGGTGTGGGCATCCCTCAAAGCTATGGGGCATAGCCTGTAGAAAGAGGAAGCTCGTGCACTATGGAAGAAGCATAGACAAGGCCCACACATTGTAGTAGCAGGTGCGCTAGCCACAAGGTGAGGAAGTCCGCACCTAGAGAGGAGAGAGGGGCGTGGCCTGAGACATAGAGAATATATGGGAGCTTGGAAATGGTTATGGACATCCATCAAGGCATAGATGATGGAGAAGCTAGTAGATGAGGTAAAAACGCCTGGGGCAGGCTATGGAGATCTATGAAAGCATAAAAAATGAATGTAATCTCATGGAGTGCAATAACTGCATAAGATGGAAGATGTTATGCACACCCAACAAAGTAAAAGGCTTCAACAACTCTCAAGCCATGAAAAAAGAGTGATATGTGTGGGTCTGGTTGCAAGGACAAACATCCATCAAAGCACAAAGGAAAGTGTGATGAACTTGATTAAAAAATATTTAAAATCTTTAAGGAAAATGCAAATGGTGCGAGCAGTAGGGAGATGAGAGGAGGCCTGCGCCTAGGGAGGATGCTCGATGGAGGAGAAAGAACAGAGTGTAGAGCTTGGGAGCTCACAAAAACAACAAATCAGGGCCAACCTTGCTGACCTCATGGGATTTTGGTGACATTGCCAAAATTCTTGTGAGGTGTGCGAGAATGCATAGGAGGGGTGCATTTTAATTTTTTTCAAAAGTTATATGGTTTGTGATTAAAAATTGAGGTGGGCCCTCATAAATTTAAAACGTGATCATGAAATTTTCTTTAAATTTGTAATGGTGAAATGCACGAGGTAAATTTTTATTTGCCGAGGTCAGTGGAGTGAATTAAAAATTCATTTTATGGTTTTTCCTTGCTAAGAGGTGGAGTATTTCTATCCTTAGGAGTCAAATATTTTACCCTCGTAAATGTTTGAAATGGTGGTGAAAGTATATGGCACAATAGACTGGGTGAGTAAAGTAGAAAATAAACAGTTGGCCTGTGATTTAAATATTGTGCAAATGCAATATTTAAATTCTTTATTTTAAAAGACAAGTTAAAAATGGAGGCATGGGTGAGTTTTTATTTCTCATATGGAAAGTGAATAAAGTATTCACTATTGGGAAATTTTATTTTGCTGGAGGTGAAATGCACAGGAAATTGCACAGGAAATATTTTAATGAAAAGTGAAATTTTATTGGTTGAGAAGTTAAATAATGTGTAGAAATTAAAAGAAAATAGAAAACAAATTTGCATAGGAAAGAGGTTTTTAGAGCAGCTAAATAAAATAATGAGATTCTCCACATGGGCTGATTTTCTGTTGCTAGGCAATGATGAGCAAATGCTGTTTTGAGGGAATAATTTTGTTGTTGCGAAGGAAGAAGAGGAGATATTCTTTTCAGTTTGATCAACGGTAAATGGAGCTTCTAGATGGAAATTGCAGATCAAGTTTAGGGCTTCTCCTGCTTGCTTATCTTCTTCTATATCTTCTATTATTCTCTCATTGTAAAAGGTTTTGAGTTTTTAGTATTGGGCTGGGTAGATAGAGAATTGTAATTTCTGAGTCATTGTTTGAATCTGTAAGTTGTAATTTTGTGAATTCATGAGTAAATTCAACCAGTTTATGCAAATAACATCATGAAAGTGTTTGCACATTCATGAATGTCTTCAAATTGTCTCCATATTTGTACACTTTCAGTCATATAAATTCAATAATACAAAGTGTCTTTGAGTTTATCATCTCAAGTTTCATGAGGTTGTTTTATCTGTTCATTTTTTTTGTTTTAAAGAAATGGTTAAAATGCTTTTGAGCAGGTGATTGTGATTTCAGATGTGTAGATGGGATTTGATAAGGAGAATTTGATTGATGATAAGAGAAGGATTGTTGGTGCAAGACACTAACAGTTGATGCAAATCATCAATAATTTAAATCCATTGGTTGAAGACTGTTTGCTGGGGAATTCATTTTATGTGTTTCACTCCATGGCCCAGAAGTGGCACTGATCTTTTATGCAGTTTTGTGCATCTCAGAAACAAAATTAAATGCAAAATCATTCTTAATCTTACTATGTTATTGTATGTCCTCCTTTCCAATGGCTAAGAGAGGGTTGAGTTACTGAGAATTTAGCCAAGTTTGAAGTTGTCAATGCTTCCCTTAGTGTATTTTTATTGGGAATTATCTACTTTATAAAGCAATGCCAGTATATGAGTGAATTAAGTTTTGGGCATTGTATAAGTTTACCCACCTTGGTCCTGCAGAGCTAGAAGTGTAGGAGATGTCATTCTTTGACTGAATCTTGTCAGTTGGCCACTAGCCTTTATGGTTCTTTAATATAGAGGTTGGCTACCTCTTAGAGAAGTGCAAAGCCTAGCTGGGTTGCATTTTAAAACACCAATAGGGCCGCCGCCAATGGGTGGGTACCATGGGGCCACTACCATGCACATGGAAGGGGGCGGTACCCCATGGTACAACCCATGGGGTTGCCACCTTGCCATGGTAGGGGGGCGGTACCCCCATTAATGGGGGTGGGACAAATTTTATTTGTTTTAGAAAAAACAACATTTTTTAAAACAAGACCCAAAAACCTATGATTTGACCTTTTAAATAGTTTTTTGAAAAAAAAAAAAATTGAATTTTTGAAAAAAAAAAAAATTGTAAGAAAAAAAATCTGAACTATTTTATTGTAACTCGATTTTTTGTGTTGGAAAGGTCATACAATCTTCCTGGCAATTTTTTTTTGCCTCAAACGCCAACTTCACCAAATTTGATAATTTGATAAGCATTCTTAAGGTTTTTGGGCCTTTTGAGCATGATGGTGATGTCTATTTCGCATCAAAATGCACCAAAAATATAGCTACCCTTTGGATCCAAAACAAGAGCAGCCACTTCAAAACCTTGTAGATCTAGTGTCAAGAATCAAAATCAAGTGAAACAAAAGCCAAATTTGACTTTCTCGACAACTCTAGATTCAACGGTTAGGTCTTTTTCACAACAAAATACACCAATGTCTTTCCCACCTCCAGAAATTGCAAAAAATAACAAAGGGGATTTAGATCTAAAGCTGACAACCCTCGTTGAAGAAAGAAAATCTCATAAATCGAGAAGGGTTTGTTAAATCCACACTCTGATACCATGTTAGAATTGTGAAACAAGCACAAAACCATGAGCCACAAGATCAAACACAAAAAATTACACCTTCCATGCAAGAGATTTGCAAACAATATGTGCAATATTCATCAACAAGGAAAAGTTTCAAAAAGAGACTTTCAAGAAGATATGAAAGCTCTAGATAATATCTGAGAGATAATTACAAAGAGGGTTGAATGCTTATAAGAGAAAATACCTAAATGAGAAAGGGATCAGATCATGACAAGTGTTAACATTATATTAGATGAGACATAATGATCTAATATTAACTCAATTAATAAAGCAATCCTAAGTTTATCTTAAGTGCAAAGAATAAATTATATTGATTAATTATTACTTAATGTATGATAACTTTAACACCCCCTTAAGATGAATTTAGGGAGTAGCTAAAAAGCCTAAAAAGAATGCATGATGGGTCCCAACAAACAAGGCCAAAAAGGTACCCATGTACAAACATGAGATCTCTACAATGTAGAGAAAGAGAGAAAACCTCATGGGAATAACTCTACTCCAAAAAGAGATGAAAGCCAAGTGAAGGATTAAAGAAGCCTCCAAACGAGATAATGTTCTAAAAAATATTAACATGTAGAACACCCACTGAAGCATATGATGATTAGGATCAAGGAGAAAATAATCTACATGAGTGCCCACAACGACACTACTCAAATCAGATGGCAAACAAAGGCAAACACCTAGAACTCGAAGATACAAATGGAAAAAGTAACAAAATTCTAAAGAATTGATCAAGTGAAAATGGTAGGTCTCTAGAAATAGGAATGCAAGAGTGTCCATATGGTAAGTGCTCCATCTCACTGAAATGCATGGGTAACCAACTGATGCATCCGCCTAGTACATAGGAATAAATATTGTATACATAGCTCACTCCAACACAAAACCAAGGAAACATTAGCACCAACAGTAGAAACCCCCCCATAATGCTAAAAGGAAGAGGTATGATAGATACACTGAAACTGAATGTCGAAATGTAGTGCATGATAAAGAACTAAGAACATATGAATGTGTATACATGAAAGTACAAGCATATATAGAGGGTGTGAAAACAAAAGTGATACATGCATGAGAAAGGTATGAAGGAAAACAAAGGAAAACCTCAACCTCCATGGCCTTTTATAACATAGTGCGAGTACAATAAGACACAAATTTATGTGCAAGATCTCATAATACACCTATTGTGGCACTTTATTTCAATGTGTTTACATAAGATAAATACATGCAATGTGAGCCCATAATGTCCAAAAAGGAATACATGCTTTAAAAAAATTCTCTGATAGAAAAAGAAGAAACTAATATTGCCATGTTGAAGTACATGAAAAAACATGCACTTTAAAAAAAAAAACACCTAAAAATGTGTTCGGATGCAAAAGATATGGCCTATCGAAGTCTCCAAAGTGAGAATTGAACAACAACATCGAGAAAACAAAATTTTGGAAAAAAATAGAAGTCAAAACTAGAAAATACGTACACCACTTTGAAGAGTCTGAAATTTTACCCCATTTCAAAAAAAAAAGTGCACTCAGAAAGACCACCGTATGGCTGAGATATGCCCTCTGGAAGTTGAGGTGCAAAATTGGAAAGCCCAACAGAGAGGGGCTGAGCAGGGCAAAAGAAAAATCCTCCAAATTTGTCAAAACACCTCTAGAAATAGAGGTCTGCCAAATATAATGATGCTAGAAACAAAATTCTCTAATATACAATGCATTTATTTTGAAAAAAATTTGCACAATTTGACTATCTTTTTAAAGTTAAAAAATGCCAAAAAATTATTATATATATTATTTTTTAAATTAAAAAAAACATATTAAAAAAACATAGATTTATTTTTTAAAGAAAAATTATTTTAAAAAAACTTAGATATATTTTATTTTTTAAAAGAAAAACAATCTAAAAAAAACTCGTACTTTTTTTTGAAAATAAAATATTAAAAGAAATTGAGGGGGGCGTGGGCACAACCCACTGCTCTTCCCCTACTGCCAGTCTGGTGGCATTAAGGCCACTACTATTGGTTGTAAGTCATCGGGCAATGGGCTTAATAACCACCACTGAAAAGAAAGCAACAGTGCGAAAAATGCTTTCCTAATGCAAAATCCTCATAGCAGAAGTGCAAAAACTAGTTTAACAATTTTCATACATTTGAGATGCACATTCCCAGAACAACTGGGGAGACAATAAATCACACACACAGAGATAACACCAAATATACATGGGAAAACCCTTACGGGAGAAAAAACCCACCACACCAAGTAAAGTCACTTTGTATTACAATAAATTTGATTACATATAGAGTTACAAACTTCACTCTCAGATGTTAGCTCACAATAGCATACCCTTGGTCGACCTCCAATCACAGACTTCAATTTTTTTGCTACACACATTCACTATTACAATGCTTGTAAAGCATACAGTGAATCATCATCTACCAACCAACAACCATTAAGGTACATTTAATTACATGCTTCACTGACAAGCTTCCTTCATTCTTTGGCTACACTCACTGTCTTGCAACACACATTGGGCCGCCTAGCATTAAATTCGGTTATAGAGAATTTACTATATTTGCACTCTGTCAATCCTCGAGTCAAAAAATACATTCAATACAAATATATCTCTAACAAAAGATAAAGCTTTTGACCAATGATTGTTGATTTACAACAGCAATGTAAAATCCACAAATGACATCGTGTCACATGTCGACACATGTTTTTTCATCACTTTGACTATCGCACCAAACTTGTCAATTTTTCCTTGTTCTCCTTCCACCGTGCCACTACTAGCCATCCAACAAACCCTCGAGGTAAGGTGATATACCGTGCTACAACGCGACGGGTATGAAGCCCTCACGGTATGGCGGTATACATCGCAAAACGACGCCAGAGCTTGAAGGCACACAAGGTATAGCAATACCTTGTGCTACCATCGGGCAGTCAAGGGATCCCCGTGGTATGGTGATAACACCGCACTACTGCACCTTTTCCATAGACACCTAGCAGTATGGAGGTAAAGCCATGAACACAAGGTGAAATTCGCCAAGTCCTTAACAAAGGTTCAAGCCAGTAAGTTGAGGCACATTTTTCCATCAAGCTCCCACTTGACGAAGACTTACTGGCTTCCTCCAAACTTGAACTTAATGATGATCATAGGCCCCAAGGCCCATTGAACTGGAACACCACCTATACTTGTCTATGCTTAGGGGCTTTGTCAATGCATCATCGACCATCTTCAGAGTATCCACCCTTTTCCAGATTAACCTTTCCATCATCTACCATATCACGAACAAAATGATACTATACATCAATGTGCTTCGTCCTAGCATGGAACATGGTATTTTTCACTAAATAAATAACACTCTAACTATCACAACAAATTGTAATCTGAACATAAACGCCTAAGCCAAACAACTTCTTTGCAGGCATGTGTTGCTGCCATAAACTCTACCTCAGTAGTAGGTAAAGCAAGTATAGCATATCGCTTTCTCATCCAACTCACTAATTCACCAAATAACATGAAGATGTATCCACTGGTGGATCTTCTGTTGTCAATGTCCCCTGCCCAATCAGAATCCACATACCCATGAATGCTAAGAGATCTTTGTGATCTCACTGAGTTTCCATGAAAACACAGAACAAAATCTGAGGTACCCTTCAAATATCTAAAAACCCTCTTCACATCATCCCAATGTGTCCTTCCTGGATTAGCCATCAACCGAATAAGAACTCCCACTGCTTGGGCAATGTTTGGCCTAGTATAGACCATAGCATACATTAAACTGCAAACAACACTTGTATATGGTACCTTGGTCATGTCCTGCATCTCAACAAAAGACTTTGGACAATCTTCAATAGATGGCTTCCTTCCTTGCAACACAAGAACAACTAGTTGCTTGCAATCAGTCATTCCAAACCTCTCTAGAACAATATTAATATACTTAATCTAGCTAAGCCAAATCTTTTTGCTTTCTCTATCCCTTTTTTTCCATCCCCAAAATATACCTTGTTGCACCAAGATCTTTCATTTCAAACTTTGTAGACAACTGAGACATAAGATCAGAAATCATAGTCTTACTATTCCCTATGAACAACATATCATCCACATAAAGGGTAATAATAAGCACACGATCACTTCTAGTTTTGTAATACACACAATGATCATATTTTGATCTCACAAATCCCAACGATAACACAAAGATGTCAATCTTTTGGTACCACATTCTAGGAGATTGTTTCAAACCATACAAATATTTTTTTTAACTTGCAAACCAAGCTTTCTTTACCTTTTTCAATGAAATGCTCAGGTTGGGACATATAAATTTCTTCTTCCAACTCTCCATGGAGAAATGTTGTCTTCACATCCATCTACTCGATTTCCAAGTCATAAGCGGCTGCAAGTCATAAAATAAATTTGATAGATGTCAGCTTAGCTACAGGAGGAAATATTTCTCCATAATCAATTCCCTCCACCTGGGAATACCCTTTCGCAACCAAATGATCTTTATACTTTTCAACACTGCCATCCAGACCAATCTTCTTCTTAAATACCCTTTTACAAGCAATAGGCTTTCACCCTTCAGGAAAAGGTACCAAATCTTAGGTTTTATTCTTCTTCAATGATGCCATTTCTTCATCCATAGCTTCCAATCATGAATTTGAATTAGACATATTAATCGCCTCTTTCATAGTCCTAGGCTCATCAGTGCTAGTAATCAGATCATAGGCACAATTCAAATCAAACATGGAAAATTCATTCCTATCAGGTTGATGCTTTTCACATGTAGACCTCCTCATAGGCTGAGGTTGAGGTTGTGATTCTTCTTCTTTAGAACTCTTGGAGATTATTGAACTCCCCTCAGTTTTAGGTACACTATGTAGTTCCTCTTTCTTTGGAGTTCGAGGAATTTCAACTACATCATTCTTTTCCCTTTTATCTATCTCTAACAACAGATCAACTACTGAAGGCTTCAGCTCATGAAAGATTACACTTCTACTATACAAAACCTTCTTAGTAATAGGATTCCAAATCTTGTATCCTTTCACATCGACACCATAGCCAATGAAGATACATTTAACATCCTTGCTCTCCAACTTTGATATTTTCTCATTTGGCACATATGCATATGCCTCATAGCCAAAGATAGGAATATGTCTTAGAGAGGGCTTCTTACCTGACCATGCTTCCAAAGGTGTTTTGTAAACAAGAGTCGAACAAGGTGAACAATTTACTAAGTAACATATTGTATCCACAACATCAGCCTAGAACTTCTACTCTATACTAGCACCGCTCAACATACTTCTCACTCTTTCCATTAGCATCTTGTTTAACCTTTCAGGAACTCCATTCTATTTTGGAGTATAAGGCACAACTTTATGCCTTTTGATCCCATAGTATTTGCAATACCTTTCGAAATTCGCAAAACAAAACTCACCACCATTATCCATCCTCAAGCATTTTATTTTCCTTCTAGTCTGATTCTCTACCATGTTTTTAAACTCTTTAAACCGACTGAACACTTATGATTTACTCTTAAGAAAGTATACAAATTTCCTTCTCGAATAATCGTCAATAAAAGAAACATAATATCTAGACTTCGATAATGAAGGAACGTTCACTAGACCAAATACATCAGAATGAACATAATCTAGTACACCAGAAGATTTATGAGAACTTGAATAAAATGAAACACGATGTTGTTTTCCATAAATGCAATGTTCACAAAAATCAAACTCAAGGTAGCAATCTACAAGCCCTTCAACAAGATTTTTATTTTTCAAGGTTTTTAAACCTTTCTCACCTATGTGACCGAGTCTATGATGCCATAGCATGGTCTTCTCTGCTAAGAGTTTCACCTCCAAGGAATTTGCACCTAAAAGAACTTCATTCTCCTTCTCTACATGAGAAGATTTGCTTGACTTTACAGAGACATTGTTACATTGAATAAGACATGCATTTGGCTTGTATAGAGTGCCTGTGTGTACCCCCTTAGCCAACACAATTGCGCCTCTAGTCATCTTATAGCCTACAATCAAGAAAGAAACTTGCACACCAACATCATTCAACTTATTGACCAAAAGTAGGTTACGAGCCAAACTTGGTAAGTTAGTACATCACTAATCCCTTTGATTCTTCCATTAGGGAATTAGATTTTGAATCTTCCACGACCAACAATCTCTAGAGTTGAATCACTTGCTAGGTACACCTTTCCACCATCATACTTTTTGTACTTAGTGAACCACTTTTTGTGAGATGTCATGTGAAAAGATGTACCCGATTCAATCAGCCAAACATCATATGATGCCTGATTCACCAAGGATGCAATGAAGGCATCTACATCACTCTGAGAAGAGTCATTGTCTGGAGAATTATTATTCTTCTTCTTTTTCTCATCCTTACAATCCTTTTAGATATGACTAGATAGCCCACGGTTCCAACATTTCACCTTGGACTTTTTACTAGGAGACTTTGATCTCCCTTTAGATTTGGATTTAGACTTCTTGTCCTTCTTCTTGCCACTCTCCTTCAATCTACCCCAAACAACACAAGCCTCTTTGGCCATCTTAGAAGACTTCCTTCGCATTTCATCTGATAGCAACGAGGAAACCACACCTTCCATTTTGAAAGTAGTTTTACTTCCAATAGCCATTACCAGATGGTCCCAAGTGTCAGGTAAGGAACATAACATAAGCATGCAGCGATCCTCCTTCTCTATCTTCACACCCATAGACGCCGATTGTGCAACAATCATATTAAATGAATTCAGATGGTCTGCAATGGATGCACCTTCTTCCATCTTCAAGGAGTACAACTTCTTCCTTAGGAATAACTTATTCACCTGAGACTTTCCATAATAAATGTCACCAAGTTTCTTCCATAATGAAGTTGCAGTCTTCTCCTCATGAATGTTTAGGAGTACAAAATCGGCCAAAAAAAGTCTTATCAACCCTCTACCTTGTCTATCTACGAGGTCCCAATCTTCGTGTTTGATAATTTGTGGCATATTTCTAGACACAACAATCAAGAGGTCTCTATCCACCAAAAATTCTTCCATATTGAGTTTCCACAACTCAAAATTACCACCATTGAATTTTTCAATTTCTACTCTACTTGATGTACTTGCCATCTTAAACAGTAAACTGAGAAAATGGTTCTTCCTTTGCAAGACTCCCACTGAAAATAGGATTAGCACAAAAAACCAACCCTAATCACAAGGATAACACAACTGACCAGGCTCTGATACCACTTGTAAAGAAAGCAGTAGTGTGGAAAATGCTTTCCTAATGCATAATCCTTAGAGGAGAAGTGCAAAAATTAGTTTAACAATTTTCATACATTTGAGATGCACATTCATAGAACAACTGGAGAGACAAAATAAATCACACACACATAGATAACACCAGATATACAAGGGAAAACCCTTACGGGAGAAAAACCCACCACACCAAGTAAAGTCACTTTGTATTACAGTAAATTGATTACATATAGAATTACAAACTTCACTCTCAGATGTTAGCTCACAATAGCATCCCCTTGGTCGACCTCCAATCACAAAATTTAGTTTTTTTGTTACACACACTCACTATTACAATTCTTGTAAAGCATACAATGAATTATCATCTACCAACCAAAAACTGTTAAGGTATATTTAATTACATGCTTCACCAACAAGTTTCCTTCATTCTTTGACTATGCTCACCACCCTGCAACACATATCGGGCCACCCAACATTAAATTTAGTTACAAAGAATTTACTATATTTGCATTTGTCAGCCCTTGAGTCAAAACATACATTCAATGCAAATATATCACTAACAAAAGATCAAGGTTTCGACCAATGATTGTTGTTTTACAACAGCGATGTAAAATCAAAAAATGACATCATGCCATGTGTCAACACATCATTCGTTCATCGCTTTGACTATTGCACCAAACCTATCAGTTGTGCCTTGTTCTCCTTCCACCGTGCCACCATTAGCAATTCGGCAGACCCCTGAGGTAAGGCAGTATACCATGCTACCACGTGACGGGTGTGAAGCCCTCATGGTATGGCGGTATACACTGCATAACCACACAAAATATTGAAGGCACTTGCAATATAGAGGTATCTTGTGCTACTGTCGGGCAATCAAGGGACCCCTGTGGTATGGCGGTAACATCGTGCTACCACATCTCTTCCACAGACACCTAGCGGTATGTAGGTAAAGTCATGAACACAAGGGGAAATTTTCCAAGTCCTTAACAAAGGTTCAATCCACCAAGTTGAGGCACATTTTTCAAATAACCACCGGTGGGAGGTGGGGCCTGAGGGCATGCCACCGTACGAGTGGCAGGTGCTCTTAGGCACCTCCAACCTAAAAAAATAATTTGTAACTCTTTTTTTGTTTAAATAAAAACTTGCAACACCTTTTAAAAAGGCATTCAAATAAATTCAAAAAATTGTAGGAGAAAAAATATATATTTTAAAAAAAAATTCACCTCTATATGTGTGCTAGAAAGGTCGTATGACTTTCTTGGCAATTTTTTTGCCTCAAATGCCAACTTCACCAAATTTGATGATTTGAAAAACGTTCTTAAGGTTTTTGGGACTTCTAAGCATGATGGTTATGTCTGTTTTGTGCCAAAATGCACCAAAAATACAACTACCATCCAGATCTGAAAAAAGAGCAACTGCTTCAAAACCTTGTAGATCTGGCATCAAAAATTGAAATTAGGCAAAGCAAAAGCCAAATTTGACTTTGTCGATAGCTCTAGATCCAACGACAAGGTCCTTTTCATACCAAAATGCACCAAAAATTTTCCCACCTCCAAAATTTGTAGAAAGAGAAAAGGGGATTCAGATCTGAAGCTTGTAACCCTCATTTAAGAAATAAAATCTCATAAATCGATAAGCGTTTTGCTAAATCCACACTCTAATACCATGTTAGAATTGTAAAACAAGCATAGAACCATGATCCACAGGATCAAACAACAAAAAATTACACCTTCCATGTAAGACATCTACAAAACAATATGTGCAATATTCATCAATAAGGAAAATCTACAGCAAGAGACTTAAAGAAGATATGAAGGATAAAAGCAAGAAGTTGGGTCCACAAAGAGGGGAAGTTTCAGCCAAAAAAAGTCCAACTTTGGTAATATAGCTGATCGAATTTTTTTCTAAATCAATCTATGAAATTAAAACCCATTAAATAAAATGATGTCTACTTTCCAAATATATAATTTTTTATTAAGATTGGATTATATTTGTTATTTTTTAATTAATTTATAAGAATACTAGCCCATAAAAACTTGAAATATCAATTTTTTTTGTTTTTAATAACTTTTTTTTTGTTAAGTTTCTTGTAAAAAAATTGCATGGCATCAATCTTTAGAAAATTCTCTACAAAATGAAAAAAAAAATTCAAAAAATGTCTAATTTAAGTCCAATTATGTTGTCCATAGACGTTGATTTTTGAAAACAACAATTAAGGCCAATAAAATTTCAATTAAAAAAAAAATCAAAAAAGAATTACAAAAAAATTCCTCATCAATCTTCATATTGTTAGCTCTCTTTCCCCAAAAGGAATTAGAAAAATACTCTTATTTGGGTCAAAAAGTGGTGTTTGTACACACGCATGGTATGGTAAAAAAATAGGGAATTTTAAAAAGTGGTTTTTATACATCCCTATAAAACAAATTCTATCATCTGGGTATTTGAATAAATTATATATTTCAAAACTAGATTCAAAATTATAAATTTCATATTATTAGCTTTTTCTAAGATTCATTGTGTAAGTGCCTCAAATTTTTAGTCCAAGTGTGAAAAATTCTAAAAAACAGCAAAAACACTTCCACTTTTTGAGCTTTTTGTGGACCCAACTTCTTGCATCAGCCCTGAAAGCTCCAAATAATATCTGAGAGATAATTAGAAAGAGGGTTGAATTCTTATAAGAGAAAATGGCTAAATGAGAAAGGGATAAAATCATGACAAGTTGTTCCATAATGGTTTCGTTTAATCTTTCTGCAACACCATTCTCTTGTGGTGTAAGTGGAGGGTGAAGCCACAATAGTGGTTTACAATTTGATGGAGGAAGGAAAACTCAGAAAAAATGACCCCATGGAAAAAAAAATGGTTTTAGGGGATTGAATGAACCTACAAGTTTGACCGAACCAAAAAGGGGTTTGAGTGAACCCATTAATTATTGGGCCCACATTTCTCGCACAAAAAACAAAATAAAAATGCATATTGAAGGGGGTTTGCTAGAACTCCCTTGGTTCTAGAGAACCCCCCTTTTCCCATCTCCTTGCTCTCTAGCACAAAAAAAACCAAAAAAATTTCCCTTCAAAGCTTGGGTTGCGGATGAAAATGGAGGAGACTTCACGAACCCAACTGGAATTAGGTAGTCCTTAGAACAAGCTATCCAATGAATATAATTTTAATATGTTTTGATTTTATTATCTATTTATTTTTTTAGTTTTATTAAACATAGGTTTTTCATCGAAAATGAAGGTTTTTGTTCTGCAAAAGAAAATAAAAATCGATATATACAAAAAAGGTTATGCATTATACGGTTGTGCTATGTCTAAATTGTAATTAGGTTGACTTCAAAACTTGATTAAAGGAAAAATATTCAATAAAAAACTATCTAACCAAGTGGAAGCACTAGATATTGGAGTTAAAAATCTAAATTTGAAAGAATTAGAATTTTATCCTTCATGGAAAAAAAATTATGCATTATACAGTGTGCGACTTTTTAAAAATGTTATTTTTTGATAAAAACCAGTTTTCGTGGGATATGGAAAAAGAAGTGCAATTTGATTCCAAAAATTTGAATTTTTTTTAGAATCTATAGACAAAATGTGATGAGACTCTAGTTTGCATCATCTTCAAATTCCTCATGGTTCAACTGCTATATGTGCTTGAATGTGAAGATTTAGTTAAAAAACATTATTTCAGTGTCCAGTTTGGCCAAAAATTGTAAACCACTATTGTGGGATCACCCAAGAACAATATTTATTCTTTGAATACCATTCTTTGCACAGTATTGATAAAATTATTTCAAACAATACTCACCTCCACTGTCAGTTTTAAAACTTTTAATCTTCTAACCAATTTGGTTTTCAACAAATGCTTTGAAGGTTTTAAATATACCAGGAACTTTAGACTTCTTTTTCATCATATAAACCCAAACCTTCCTAGTGCAATCATCCAAAAAGGTAACAAAATAAATGGATCCTCTAATAGATGCTACCTTTGTGGGTCCGAAGACATCCGAATGCACTAGCTCCAATGGTCGTGTCTTCATCTCGTGTTCCCTTTGTAGAGAATCTTGCCCTCTTTTGTTTGCCATAGATGCAATGCTCACATAATTCCATACCCACTTCTTTCAAACTTGGAAGTTGGTTCTTTAAAATCTCAAGTCCCTTTTGGATCATGTGTTTGAGCCTTTTATGCCAAAGTTTTGTTGTGCTATCTACTACTACCAATGTAGCTCCCACTTCAATCTAACCCTCTAGTACATACAATGTACCAGATTTTCCTCCTCTTGCTATGACCAATGCTCCTTTTGTTACCTTCCATGATCCTCCAAATGTAACATTACATCCAAGAGCATCTAATTGCTCGACTGAAATCAGGTTTCTTTTGAGTTGAGGAACATGTATCACACCTTTCAACAACCAAATATTACTTTTCTTCATCTTCAATAGAACATCTCCTTTTTCGGTGATACTGCAAGGTTCATCATTGTCAAGATAAACCTTACCAAAATTACCAAATTGGTAATTTTAAAAACAATGTCTTGAAGATGTTGCATGAAACGATGCTCATAAGTCAGGTATCCAAACATCTGCAACAACATCACTTGAAGATAAAATAAGAGAATCAACATCTTATTCAGAAGTTGTATTTACCTCATTATCTTTAGATTGATTTTTAGCCTTATTTTTTTGTTTTGGAAGGTCCAACAATTTTTCTTCATGTGTCCCTCCTTTCCACAATGCCAACAAATTCCTTTTCTACCTCTAGATTGGGATATCTTAGTAGACTTTGATCTTTTTCTTTGGTTATCCTTGCCTCATT
Source organism: Sequoiadendron giganteum (assembly GCA_007115665.2). Classification (NCBI taxonomy): domain Eukaryota; kingdom Viridiplantae; phylum Streptophyta; class Pinopsida; order Cupressales; family Cupressaceae; genus Sequoiadendron; species Sequoiadendron giganteum. Next base: position 491,333,319 of record CM021105.1, on the reverse strand, counting down.
GTTGTGTTCTTTCTCTTTTGCTAGCTACTAAAGTAGTACTTGATGAATTACTTTGATTTTTTCTTCTCATATCTTCACTGAGAAGAACTCCTACAACATCATCAAATTTTAGCACACCCTTTGGGCTAGATGTGGAGTTACTAACAACCATAACAACTCCTTCCTATCTATCAGACAATGAACATAATAATAAGATGGCTTTTATCTCATCCTCTACTATAATGTTTATTGAAGACAACTAAATAACCAAAGTATTAAACACATTCAGATGATTTGTGGCAGAACCACCTTCTTGCATTTTTAAATTAGACAATTTATTCATTAAAAATACCTTGTTCGATGCATAAGGTCTCTCATACAGCTCTGATAGACGATCCCAAAGTCCTTGTGCTTTCATTTGTGTTGAAACATTTAACAACAAGTTACTAGATAATGAAAGAATGATTGTAGCCACAACCTTCTGATCTAGTTTATCCCAATCTTCATCCTTCATGTTGGTTGGATTTTTAGTTTTTCCTTCCAGTGTAATTGAAATGTCCTTTTGAATGAGGAGAGCTTTGAGTTACAATTTTCACATTTCAAAGTTTTGACTTGAGAATTTTTCAATTCTCCATTTGTCTATCTCCTCCATTTCTTACAACCTTTGTGTTATGTTCTTATACAGATTGCAATAACCAGATTACTCGAAAAAACCACAATATAAAAAAAACAAACTTCTTAGGGATTCTCCAACAAGAAATCAAGAAGTTATGATTCTCATCATATATCTTTTGGTTCACTCTAACACATAGAATGAAATGAAAGAAACAATGATTTTTAGCATGAGAACTAACCTATGATCTCCTTGATTGGAAATGGTAGTCAATATAATAGGCGACAAGGATTTGTTGTTCCAAGTTGCACGATCTTTCTTCGTCTAGAGTCACAACCCCTTCCTTAGGTGGCTTCCCTTTACTGCGGCTTGCATAATAAACAAATATAGTGATATCTAATCTTCGTTCAAACTTTAGATCTGTAATACACAACAAATATATAGATCTATGATCTTCCTACAAACTTTTTCTCCCTCCTATGTTGGTTGTACTTCTAGTAGTCTGCAGATTCTAAGATCCCTGCGATCTCCTTGGAAGATAGCATGCCACTGCCCAAACTCTTTAAAAATTTCTACAGGCCATAATTTCTACTCCGAATCCATGTTCCTCTCACAATCTATTGATTTCTTATCACCCATAGATATTCTTATAGCTCTAATACCAGTTGTTATCTTTGTAGCTTATATAGAATTTTAGATTTTAAAAAATAGATTTAAAGAATGCAAAACTGAACAAAAAGAGAAAACAGGAAATTTACGTGGTTCGACAGAATTGCCTACATCCAAAAGAAAGAAGGATCCTTCTATTGTTATTAATCACAACATATGTTTTATATTACAAACAAACCAATTTATAATGGACTCTTCAGCACTGACTAATCAAATGATTAGCTAGTGCACAAAAGGAGAATTGTCCATTTTACATTGGAACTACTCAATAAAAAATAGATGAAGGGTATGCACTCTTTCATTGTTCATTTGCACCTAATTTTATTTGCATTGAAATTATAAGGAGAAGATAATAACATAAAGCTCGCAGGAATTCACATCCCAACATTATGAGCCGATTACAATATTGAATAAATAGAAGAGAGGAAGAGAGGATGAGAGAGATGGAAAAATCTATCACAAAAAAAGAGAGCTTTTCCTATCCCTAAGATCCTATGAGCTTATTGCAATATTAAAAATCTAGTTCTAAGAGAGAGAGAACTAAGAATTTCCCATGATCTCTACTAAAATCCCACATTAAAAATATTTGTGCAATATGGCCACTAATAATGGTGCCACCATTGCCTACAAAATGAATATGTGAAAATGCCCATGAATGGATTGAAACTACCCATTGCTTATATTTTCTTTGATATATAATGGAGTGGAGCCATTAACACTAAAAGTGTCACTAATAGTAATCCACTACTACAACTTCTTACTACTAAAACCTTTAAAATCTCATTTTATTCATATTCAAATTTATGTTATTTCTCATCTTAATGCTTTAAATTTTCTTTAATATTTACTCATAACCTTTACTTTGTTGTAATTATTTCAAAAAACGTTATAGAATAAAATATTTATGGGCTTGTGTAACTTTAATAAATAAAGAGATGACTTTATAGAGATTTAGGACATTAAAATTCAATCCCTAGTCAATGAATTTAATAAAGTAAGACCTAGTTACAAATTTTGACCTATAAATTTACCTTTTTTTTACCGAAGATTAATATTTTCTTTAGGTCTTCCTTTCATCTCGCTAAAAATAAATATTAATTAAACTCATAACTTTAATATTGATTTTCATGAGCTCATATTTTATAGTAAAACTTAACTTTTCCAAAGATTAATTGATATACAATCTATTCCTCTTGTGATTGAACACTTTATTTTTAATGGGCTATCATTTTTGTTTACTTGATTATTTTAATTAATGGAAATATATTTTAAACACATTGTTCTTTCCATGCTTAGAGCTCTTACAGCCCACAAGATTAGTTAGCGACCAAGTCTTTTGAAAATATATATCTTAATTCTTCTTCTATGACCAAGTTGAGTGAGATGTTTTTAAGTTCTATGCTTTATATCTCTACAAGTTCCTTATGAAATATCACCAATAAATGGGAGTGGATCTTTTTGGTCCTATATTGCACCCTAGTATCTTTAAAAATATTTATATAGGATGATATTGACACACTTCAAGCTATATGTAGTCTAATGTTAATGGTTTAAATCTACACCTTTGAAATTACACAATATTACTAGGTGCCTTGTGTGATTTGCCATATCTTTTTTATGTACATAAGAAAATAGTATAAGGGTTTTAGAAAAAAATATGTATCTTTATCCCACAAAATAATTATGTGCTCATACCTCAACACTAAACTCCCATCACATAGACACTTGGCAAACATATTGCATCATTTGCATTTAGAAATTGAAATTTAAAATAAACTACTTACAATGTGTGGGTCTTGAGTAGAATAATAGCTATATCTTACTATAGATTTAATAACCTATATTGTCACCAAAGAAACCTAAAATATTTCTTATAACTTTAAGAACTGTATATGTTTAATTTTTTTTTCAAGAACTATCTCATTTTTCCATCAAAATTAGTGATATCTCAAAATTTGCTTCAACCTTATCAACATCATCAACCACATCTTAATTATCCATATAATCTAGAATATTTTTCCTAGATTTTTTACACTAATAATTGAAGAGGTTGAATTGTTCTTTGTTTTTTCCAATTTAAGTGAGGAATATAAAGCATAAGAAAGCTCTAATAGATGCAAAAATATTTTTATCTTTAGGTTTTGAATGTGAGAAATCATTTATTTTTTATGTATTCAAGCTTGTCCATGTCTTCCAAAGTGATGGAATTGACTTGAAATGATCCTTTAATTTTCATATTTTAGAAAATAAATATCCCATCACCTAATGTAATGACTGATATGTCAGATCTTTCAATTAATGAATCATAAGAGTACAACCTTGTAACCTACCTTCTTTATATTCAAATAAGCTTTTGGGATTTATAAATTTAGAAATTTGGGTATGTGCAGGATCATGATGGGCCAAAAAGTGGCGATATGTAAGTGATATGATGGCCCATGTGGCTAACAACCTTTCTTTTTACCCAAAATCGATGAAACGAAAAGGGTTTTTAAAGGAGATTCTCAACTTTCAACCAATATAAATTATTCTTTACTTTGAATTTAATAAATAATTATTGTTCATTTTCTATTTGAATTACGACTAAAGTCTTAATTGATAGGTTGATTGAAAAAAATCTATAACTTTCAAATGGTATCACTTTTTTCGAATTCAAAATATGCATCACATTATATGATTCACATACTATAGGATTAAAAAAAATGAATTTCATGAAGTTTTGACCAAGTTAAGGTGGTCAGACATACTAGTTTTTATATTTTTTAAAATTTGTAATTAAAAATTCATAATTAATTATTTACTTGGAAATAAATTACAAAAGAATATGCATCACATCGGGACATGAGTCCTCTACTTATATCTAAAATCTTATAATTTTTTTTTATCATTTTATTGTGTTTAGGGTGGTCAGACAAACACCTCCTTATTTTTTCCTTGAAATTTAAGTACTACTGCATTGAAATTTCAAATTTTTACCAAATATATATATATTTTAAATAAACCTAGCTTAGTTTAGAAACTACATTCAATTTTCTACGAATTATATTCTTACATATTTTTTAAATAATATAGATAACCTATTCAAATTCCCTTATTCTGATTTTCTGAATTTTCATTGTCACTTAAGGGACTATTTTTCCATGATGATCTTGCACATACCCAATTCACAAGAAAAAAAATGGTTTTTCCTTTTGCTAGCCTTCTAAGTCTTGAATTCTAACTATGCATATCATTTAAATAGATTTTGTATGTCATCAATGATTTGATTTTTTTAGATTGAAATCATCCAAATCTAGCAACCATTTGTTCCTATTCAAATATCAAATTCATTCTAAGAGATAAACCATACATCTCAACAATTAATACAAAACCCATGTTTCTGAATGGAGTACAAAAATTTACACTATAATTTATAATATGACTTTCTAGAAAACTTCAACCTACTTGAGGTAAAATAACCTAAAAGTGTTCTTTAATCCATTAGGAATAAATTTAGGCCAATAAAGAAAATAAAATACAAAAAAGTTTTGGAAATAGATACATACTATTGTATACTAAAAATATGCAAGGAAACATCACTTTAGCATTACTTTCTTTATGCACAAACTAAAATTTAAACCCATAATTAGGGGAAAATATCTATCATTTCTAAAACAATACCTTACTCTAAAACTGTACTACAAGTGAATTTACTGTAAACATACTATTCTACTATTACAAGTATGTTATTCTCAAGAATTAAAAAGCTAAAATAAGATTTATAGGCAATAGGATATCTTCTAATAATTCTCCACAAATAGTAGTTTTGAGATGGCAATCAAGAAAATAAAATGTATGATTTTAAATATTTGAAACTTGTAATTCTATGGTTTTTTATGCTTTGTGTACATTGAATGTTTAGTTGTCCATTTCATTTCTTGTGATCTTATTGCTAATTTGTAGAATATAATGGTTTTGAAAAAAAATCAAAGAGCTCAAAAACTCACTTATTCTGAACAATGTGTCTTTTTGGAAACTTCATACTACTACAATCAACTCCATTATATTTTTCATCAATTCAATTATTATAAAAAATGGTAAAATTGGGATGTAATAGACTACACTCCCTAAACTAGCCTTGAATCTCATTTGGGGTAATGTCATAGGTGTAATATACTAAGAATTTAACTTGAAAGTGAGACCTTCTTTTCATAAAATATTTGTCTACCATGCATATTCAGGAAGGTCAGGAAGGACACATCCTAAAAAGGAAAATGACACTTTGATGAGGTCCAAATCCAAGAAGGACACATCTTGAAGAGGACCAAAATGTGACGAGATTGGCATTTTGACTAATGTTTTGGCAAGTTGACTGATTTTGACTGTATGATTGATTGGCTTATGTTGTCTGATTTTGACCAATTTTGACATTGACGTTTTGAATGACTATCTTGTGTCAAGTGTGACTATGTCTACTTTATTTGACTGACGCGACCATGTTTGACTTATGATAAAACACCCAGAAAAATATATCATAAATAAGACAACATAGAGAATTTAACGTAGTTCACCCAATCCGAGCTACATCCACCAAACCACAACCATCCAATGATTTTGTTATCCAGTGCAAAACCTATTACAATCACGTGACTAATCGCTTCACTACAACTCTCATACAACTACTTATTTCAATATTTTTAGAAACTTCTAGAATTAGGGTTCTACAAAGTCAGTTTTTTCCTTTTTCGGTGACGAAGTGAAAAAGTAGGGGAATTTTTTTCTTGGGGACTGCCACCCCTGGACCTTGGTGAGGATACATGAAGAGTGTATAGTATAGCATGATCAATCACCACATACCAAAAATATCCCACTTGGAGACTGATCATGCTCCATACCAAACAACTCTCCCACTTAGAGACTTATCCTAGATAACAACGTTGCACTTACAACTCCCACTCGAATAAGAACCTTGGACCCCATTGTTCTATTATAATTTTAACCATGAAGACCAATCAAAGCTGAAGAGGAGCTCAGATTCTCCCTTGTCACTTCCTTTGTAAATATATCCACTGGATTAACATCTGTATGTATCTTTTCCAACTTTAACTGTTTGGTTTTAGAGGGTAAGGAAAAATTCTTTGTAAGATGTATAGCAATCTAGCTATCTGTAAACAAGTGATTTTTGGCCTATTTTTTCCCAACTCTTCCATGAAAATTTGCAGCCATATCATCTCCTTTACTACCTTTGTTGTAGCAACATACTTTGCCTCTGTGGTGGATAAAGCAACCAGCTTTTGCAATCTAGAAATTCAACTCATTGTTATCCCACCAATTGTAAATACATAACCTATGGTACAACACCTGGTAACTATATCCCCTACCAAATATGAGTCAACATAGCCTTTTAAATCTATATTAGAGCCCCCAAAACATAAAGAATTAGTGGATGTACCTTTCAAGTACTCGAGAATCCATTTTACCATATTTCATTGCTCAACTCTAGGATGAATCATATACCTACTAACAACTCCTACGACATGTGCAATATATGGTCTCATGCATAACACGGAATACATTAAACTGCCTACAAATGAAGCATATGATACCTTGGACATTTTTTCTTCCTCCTCTTATGTCTCTGGACACATATCCTTAGTCAATTTGGCATGACTGGGCAAAGGTGTGCTAATTTTTTTTTTATTCTCCATATGAAATCTCTGTAACACCTTTTCAACATAATCAGCCTGAGATAAAAATAATTTT